>CM069904.1:174003829-174272055 GCA_036172215.1 Camellia granthamiana
CCCATGTGAAGCAATGCATACCTCACTTGGCGGGTTCAATGATGCCCTAACAGTCATATGAGGCAACCTTGATCCTGGATCTGCAGAGGGAACATAATCCCGCCTACGACCTGTTGGTGTTTCCAGTACATCCCAGGTGCTAACTTTGTTGGGAACAAGTGCTCCTTTAAGGTACCTAACATGAATGGCTAGCAGTCAGACATGTATTCAGTAAGTCCTAGAACTAATAAACCAAATCACAGGCTGACTATAAAAAATACTATAGGAAACCACAAGTTAAAAGAAATGCTCTGAGTTTATAGGACAGTTTAATGTTACCTGTGACGTCAGAGGTTGGGCCACGCCGGCGAATCCTTTTTCTCGGCGGTCGGTCTTTTGAATTGGAGGAGGCGGCGGTGGATGCGATTGGGCGCCGGAGTTTGTCGATTCTGGAATGGGGTCAGGGGCTCCGAAGGGCGGTCTTGCTTGTTGGTTTTGAAGTATGTTGGCTGGTGGCGAAGTTACGGAAGGCTTCGTTGGATCCTGGGGCCCTTCGATTTCTGGGATGCCTTAGTGGCGGTAGCCGTAGTGTAGCAGTTTGGGGCCGTGGTGAGGAGGAGGGTGGGTCATCTATCCAAATAGTGGTGACGGAGGGGAAGCGGAGGTCTCAGCTCTTCTTTCCGATGTCTGCTTTTGGTGATGGGTGGGGGGATTTGGCTTTGGTTATTGAAGGGTTCGGATTAGGTGATGGTTGGGTAAAGCACCCTGCTGGTGTGCGGGGGATGGGGCAACCTATTTCTACACCTATGGCAGTGGCGGGTCAGGTGGTACACACAGCAATGGAAGGTGAATGGTTTAAACTACTGGATGGGGCATTGGTGGGACATCTGCGGGGTGTGGGTGGTAAAGGTTTGAGTTTTGCGACTATGTCAGATTGGGTCCGTTGATGGTGGCAGGCGTCAGGGTAGGTGGAGGTGCGTCCACTTGGTGATTAGACTTTTTTGTTTGTCTTCTCTTCCAGACACGAGGCAGAAACTTTGTTGCGTCGGCGATGGACTCTTGATGGTCGAGATTTGCAGTTGGAATGGTGGACACCCTTGGCCCTCTGTGCTTCGGGGATGGAATCACCACCAGGACCAAGAGTTTGGATCCGTGTGACGGGTTTGCCACTGCATCTTCGTGGGGAGGAGGTTTATCGTGTGATTGGCGCAGTGCAGGGAGGACGGCTGCAGGGATTTGCGGTGGGAAAGGCTCCTGCAATTTTATCGGTTTCCCATTTGTTCTATGCAGATGATGCACTTATTTTCTGCGATGCGGACGTGGATCAAATTGGGTATTTGAGATGTGTGTTATTGTGTTTTGAGGCCGTCTCAGGTCTTCGGGTGAACTTAGCAAAGTCAGAATTGATTCCAGTGGGGGAGGTGGCTACGATTCCGGTGTTGGCAGCTATTCTCGGGTGTAAGGTGGCAAAATTGCCAGTTACGTATTTGAGATTACCTTTGGGGGCGTCTTTTAAGGCTAAAGGGTTGTGGGATAGGGTGGTGGACCGTGTGCAGCGGCGGTTGGCGGGATGGAAACGACAGTATTTATCAAAAGGAGGGAGACTTACACTGATTAAGAGTGCTCTCTCTTCTATCCCAACATATTTTATGTTCGTCTATGTGATCCCGGTATCAGTGGCCAAGCGGATAGACCAGTTGCAGAGGGATTTCTTGTGAGGTTTTGGGGGGGGGAGGGTTCCCATTATCACTTGGTGGCCTGGGATCGGATTTGTCGTCCCAAGGTGCAGGCCAGGTTGTTAAAATCGGGATCCTAAGTAGGATCGGTGAGAGGGTCTGGTGGATCGAATCGTAGGATCAGATCGAGGATCATAAGATCCTACTTTCTATTAAAAAAAAAGATAAAAATGAAAATTAAAATGATACATATTAAAAATAAGGTGAAAAATCATAAAATCTACGATCCTACTCGCGATCCTACACGATCCCATACGATCCTACACGATCCTACTTGCGATCCTGTTATAACATCGATCTGGATCGTTTTGGCAAAGTAGGATCGTACGATCCGGATCGTGATTTTAACAACCATGGGTGCAGGGGGGTTTGGGGATTCGAAGGTTGGTCTTGTTCAATATAGCCTTGTTGGGGAAATGATTGTGGCGGTTTGTGGCAGAGTATGACTGTTTCTGGAGAAGGGTAGTGGTAGCAAAGTTTGGTGTGGGGCATGGCGGGTGGTGTTCGGGGCGGGTAGGGCATTCTCATGGTTTTGGCCTTTGGAAGGGGATTTGGTTGGGGTGGAAGGAGTTTTGGAAGTGGGTGAAGCTCAAGGTTGGGGTAGGGGATAGGGTTCGGTTTTGGCGCGATAGATAGTGTGGTGATCTCACTTTAGAAGAGCGGTTCCCTTTGGTTTTTGGAATTACTGTCGATGCTGAGGTTTTGGTGGGTGCTGTGTGGTCTGGCCAGGGGGTTTCGACTTTTTGGAATGTGGGCCTGCGCCGTGCTGTTCAGGATTGGAAGCAAGGTCAGTTGGTGGAGTTGTTGGCTTTTTTATATGAGTTGAGAGTGGGAGAGGATGGACAGGACTCTTTGATTTGGGAATATCCTGGGGCTAAGGGGTCTTTTTCTATTTCTTCTTATTATCGTGTGCTTGCTCATGTGGAGGAGGTTGCTTTTCCTTGGAAGTGTGTCTGGGTTCCGGGTACGCCATCTAAGGTGGCCTTCTTTGTGTGGACAGCTATGTTGGGCTGTGTTTTGACTTTGGATAATTTAATTCGTCGTGGCCACATATTGGTTAATTGGTGTTGTTTGTGTTGTGATGTTGCGGAGTCGGTGGATCATTTGCTCATTCATTGTCCGGTATCTTCTCGTCTTTGGATGTCAGTTGTTGTGACTTTTGGTTTGGCTTGGGTGCAGCCGGCGTCGGTTCAAGCAGTCCTGCATAGTTGGGTAGGGGGTCGTGTTGGTAGGAGACGTCGGAAGGCGTGGATGCTTGCTTCTCATTGTATTCTATGGTTGGTTTGGTTGGAGCGAAATAGGCGCGTTTTTCAGGGATTGTCTCATTCAGTCCTTTGGTTAGAACGGCGGCTTCTTACGATATTGTATGGTTGGGTGACTAGATCGGTTGATCTGGATGTTTTGGCTTTTGTCGAATTTGTGGAAGATTTGATTTGTTAGTTTGTTTGTTTGTGAAGCCTCTATGGCTTCCTTTTTTGTATTCTTTGCATCATCTTGATGCTTCTTAATAAAATTTGGTTATTTATCAAAAAAAAAAAAATTTGAATGGGGAATTAACCAAATGATCACTATTTTAGACAAACTTCTCATCAGAATTTTGAACTCCTGATACGGTTATTCATCAGTATATCGGTCGACGGCCAATATTGTCTGATACTGGCCAATATATGACCATATCACCGATACCAATACATATCCCGATACCATTATTGAAAACAATAGTAACAATAGCAAATTTCGAGCTGTAACTAAAACAAATTACAACATGGCAATACCTGAAACCAAGATCCTCAGCAGGGAACTGAAGCTGAAGACTCTTTCCTTCTTCAAATATACGCTTTAGTTTAGCAAGCCTCGAAGATCCAAGGGGGTTGTTCTCATTCAAAACAAAACCTGATAGCTGTGCACGACCTATTGTGAAAATTCCATCTAAAATTCCTTTCTGTAGTCCATATGGTAGTATGGAACCAACCCCACGGTTAATAACTCGATGGACTGCCACACCAAAATAGAAATAATGTGACAATTATTATATATCATATATGGAAGCCATACCGGTACAAATATCAAAATGATAGAAGCAGCAGGCTTAAAGCAATAAACAGCGTTCATGTACCTGAGTTTGCAATAGTTGGATCAAGACCAAGTGCAGCTGGAACTGCCATGGCTGCTCTAAAATTTTGGACGCTAAGTGCCGTATTAAAAAGGGCAATCTGAAAATGCTCAAGGAAACGATGTTTAAATATGTATCAGACTTCAAATAAAAAGAAACAAATACACAAGACAAAACTAGTACCGGCCGACGTTCCATTTCATACGTCTGAAGAATTGAATATGGAGAAATGCCTTTGACAACAGAAGCCAACTTCCAGGCGAGATTATGGGCATCCTGAATACCAGTATTCATTCCTGCATAAATCACACAGGGATTATAAGACAAGAAAAGAAAAACATTACTGTCAAAGAGATTGCTTACAAGGTCTAGTGCATGAATCAAATTTTCATCATTGCAAATGCAAGGAAATTTGCATTGATCACATAAAAGTCACATACCAAAACCACCAGCTGGAGGAAAACGATGAGCAGCATCACCGGCAAGTATTATTCGGTTGTCACATGACATATACTTCTCAGCAACTTCAGCATGCATCACCCATGGTTTTATGTCAATCACATCTATGTCTGCAAGCGCTTGGCCAACCAATTCGAAGATTAACCTCTCACAGATCTACAACAATTTGAACCCTTTAAAAATGTAATTACAATGCAGTCAATAAATCCATCAACCTTTCAAATTATTCCCCTAATGTTGATCACACAGGAAACCTCAAGCTCTCCTCCCCGTGAAAATATATGCTGCGAGGAAAGGAAAGTACCTCAGAGGTGAAATCCTCGAGCTTCTGCTGAGGAGGATAGAAAGGTATCTGCAAGAACATAGCAAAATCAAATTGTAAGTATGTGATACATGTTATAGCAGTGGTAGTTTTAATCAAGCAAATGTCGATATGTGCTAAATATGAACTACCTGTAATACAAATTCCCCTTCCTTGAGATCATGAGCAACAAGAACCCCTATAGCTTCAGTATTAAAAATAAAGAATAGCATACCAGGTCTCTCATTGAGTAGGTAATGCCCAAGCTCTCGACTTGAGAAATGAACACTGACAAGCTTTTGCAAGTCCTTTTCTCCTCTCAAATTAATTCCTACAAGGTTTCTCACTGTACTTCCAGCACCATCTGCACCAACAAGGATACTGCAATGCATAGTTCTCTCCGTATATTGCCCTTCATTCAGAAAAGATGCAGTGACTTTAACGCAATTATCGGTGGAATCAACCGATACGCATTCATGCCCCATTAATATCTCCTCTTCCCTAACTGGCCTGTGATCAAGACCTCCCAAATTTTCACTAGTCCGAACTTGGAAATTGAGGTTATCAAGCTTCTTTAGAAGCAAACTTGTCAGTTTGTACTGTGAGAAATGAGCAACAGAGACTGGGCTAACTACTTGCTCAAGATCTGTAGACAAGGAAATATGAGAGAGATTAAGTTTTGCAAAACATGACAATCACGGGTCAGCATATCACAACATTTTCTGCTGTCTTAACCCTACGATTAGTGTTTATAAAAGATACCCCACTGTCTAAGTCACCGTGTTGGAATGTTACAAAGATTAATCACACCTTGAGGTTGCATGTGGTCTACTGACCCAAGGATAGAACCATAAAGTGATGTGCAATATATAAATTTTCTCCACAAATCTACTGGTGGTTGGGACCTTTGGATGTCCTCTGCTAGTCCATCTAATTTGCGGAACACCTGGCAAAGAACTGCACATCAAGACAGAAGTATACCACTGATGAATTCAGAATGTTACGAAGGGCCATCTCAACCACGTCTTATAAGAAAACCCACCTCCATAGATCGATTGTTGATGAAATGTGCCTGGGGATGTTTAGAAAAAGTCCTGCTTTTCTCTAAAACTGCACACTTGACACCTATTAGAGGCCATATGGTACAAGCAAAGTTTAGACACTGTTCCCAAATTCAGTGAAACAAAAGAAAATCTATAACAAGAAAATAAGAAAGAAGAGAAAGATAATGACAAAAACAAAATGCCAGCATGTACAACATTTGGCATGCACATGCACACATCCACCCACAGAAAGAGGGAGAGCACTAGTAAAGAACTGAACAATAAAATTTATGGCAGTTTGGTGATAATGAATTTAGAGAGAGAGAGAGAGAGAGGAGAATAAGAAAAAAACTAGGCATGCTTAATTTCTTCCCGAACATAAGAAAACCCTTCAAAGCATTTTTGTCTAATAAGAGGCCAGTTGAGATTAAGATGCTGAAAGATACCAACAACTTGAAAATAGACAAAAACTATAGACCTTGAGAAGCTTATTAGAATTCTCACTGAATGTTGATTATGACTTGCTTAGCAAGATTCAGAGCTTTCCCTGTAGGAAGATCATACATATTATGCTCAACAAACACAACAATTACATTTGCTTCTCAGTTTTGAAGAGAATTGTACACTTCAAGATTGCAGCTAAAATTAGCAATCTGCCCAAAGAATCTAATCTTTGTCATTCTTCTTACCAAGTACAACTTCAAACTTCCACAAATGCTACAAATTCCCAAAATGAAGAACTCTCCGGCTGTGTTTGGATTTTCGATTTGTGGAGGGAAAAAGAAAAATGAAATTAGAAGCTAAATTTTTCTCTTTTCCCTCCACAAATCCAAGATATAAACACCAACAAATCAGGCTTTAGGAATTGAGAACCAAAAATCAATTTCAAGGAAAGTCTATGCAAAGATTATAATTAACTCAATCAAATTCAAAGTGCACCAATTGAGAAAATACATAAATCCTAGCAAAAATCATTGCTCACACATCAAGACCAAACCAAGCAGATAACCAAAAACCATGCTAACTTGATGAGAAGACACACGACAGCACTAGTAACCGAATAACAAGTCATGAATTTTCAAGTTTTACAATTTCCCACACTTTCCGGGCAACCAAACAGACGATCACGGGTTACCTAATTTGGTGAGAAGTAAAGAGAGAACGAGTCCAACAGGGCCAGCACCGACGATCAGAACAGGCAATATCGAATCGTGACCGTTGAATTTATTGGAGTCTGAACATAAAGCTCTTCTTCTCTGTAAATTCTCGAAAGAGTATGTAATTGTTCTGTTTCTGATGATGTAGAAGATTCCACCATTGAAGCTCTTCGTAAACCCTAACACGCCCATTGCAGAGAGAGAGAGAGTGTGACCAGTTCAGAGGTCCACCATTGAAGCTTGTTTTCAAGCACTCAGAAGTGCTTGGGAAGCGACGTCGTTTGCTGAATTCGATTTGTGGCTTGGCCTTTGGCAAGAGGTTTCATCCCCGCCGTTCATTTCTTTTGGTCGTCTTTATTACAGTTTTTGGCTTTAAATTTTAGGCTAATATCATTTATGAAACCGTTCCTATTGATCTTCTTAATGATAAAATCGTATAAATACATATTTTTTTAAAAGTGAAAATGATACATTTTATAATTAAAATCTAAATATATAAATTTACAAATGAATATATATAATAATATTAAATAATAATTAAAGAGTCTTGATATAAATAATCCAAATAAAAATACTTTAAAACCTCATATTGTATTTGAATTTTATTCTTTTAGTATCATTATATTTTTTTTTAGAAGCACTATATACAAATCAAGTTACTTGTACACCTAAAAAATTTATTCAAAATTTACTCATTAATTAAGTAAACATGTCAAATCTAAATATATTTTAAAATGATTCTATGCAAGCAATAGCCATTGATAAATGCACTAGATGCATCAATATTCAAGAATCACACATGGGTGTTATCTAAACTTATTATTCTTTACATTTAGGCATTGTTTGGTATCTTCTATTTTAATATATTTTTTTTTATCTTTTTATTTTTTTTAAGTTACATTATTTTTCTATTTTTTTATATATATATATTTTTATAAAAAGTTAAAAAATATATTTATTTAGATTATTCCAAACACACTCTTAAAGTCAATAATTGTCCTAATAAAAATTTTAAAAAAGAAATAAAAGTAATATTTTTTACAAAAGTTAATAGAAAAATGATAGCAATGAAGTTTACTTGCAAATTGCAATTGCCAATGCACATGGGTCACAATTCATAGCACGTTAAGGCCCATTTGCATCTACGAGAGCCCCTATCTAAAAATAGTTGGACTTTTCTTAGGTGTGCCTTGCATATGGTATGCAAGGTATTTACACCATTTCTATTTTATATTTACACCTTTTATGTATTGGGTTATACGATATTTTTTAAAAGTTTACACATTGGTGACTTGCTAATATATCAATTAAATAATATAATATATTAATAATTTCATAAAAGGTCCTAAAAGGTGTAAAATGTGAAAATATTTTCAGAAATGGGTGTAAACTTTCACAAAATGGTGTAAGATATAAACTTTCAAGAAAATGTGTAAACCTTCAGAAAATGGTGCAAGTGTTTTGACGAAAAAGTATAAACTTTCAGAAATTGGTGTAAACTTTCACAAAATGGTGTAAGTATTTTGATGAAAAGGTATAAGTTTAGAAAAATTTTCAGAAAATGTGTAATGTTTCAGAAAAAGTGTAAAATTTAGTTTAGTGTAAATTTTATTGGCAAATAACAGTTTAGTCGCTAAAGGTTTGAAATTTTATTACCATTAGCCCCCCTCTTCTCTGTTTCCCACCAACACTTTCTCTGTTCTCTCTCACACGCACACAGAATAGTCACCACCAATCCTGAACCCCGCTGACCACCCAAGCGTCGGTGGCCTCCGGTGCTCATTGTCGTCTGACATCGCCACCTCTACGGCCACCGCGACGGCCACCGCCACCGCCGTTGTCGCAAATCAAAGGTTTTTTTCTCTCTTACTATCGATCTTGGTCTCTCTCTGTCGATGTCGGCCTATTCTCTGTCGATGTCGGTCTCTCTCTGTCGATCCCTATCTATCTCAGTCTGTCTCCAGCGATGTTGGTCTATCTGTATCAATGTCGATCTCTTCTCTGTCTATCTCAGTCTGTCTCCAGCGATTTCGGTCCCTCTCTGTCGATCTCGGTCCCTCTCTGTCAATCTCGGTCTAGCTATCTCTGTCGATCACTATCCATCTAGGTCTCTATGTCTGTCGATCTCAGTTTATCTCTCTCTGTGTGTTTGTCCCTTGCTCTATATTAAAAATGGTTCTCTTTTACATTGACATACTTGGTTGGATTTGGACTTGGAGTCGCTATTCCAAGGCCTCCCAAACTCGTCTTCTCTGAAACGGACTTCTTCTAAGAGAAAGACCAAGCCCTTCGAAACGCCCTTCTTTCTCACATTGCTATTATTTGAACAAGACAAATACAGTTTGATTGGATTTTAGGAACTTACACGTTTTGTGAAAAAACGGAACTTACACGTTTTGCGAAGTTACTTACATCTCTTGTGAAAACACTTACACTATTTGTGGAAGGTTACACATTTGTGAAATAATTTATTTTGTAAAATTTACACATTTTCGTTGAAATACTTACACCTTTTGTGAGAAGTTACTACTTTTGTAAAGAATGTTATTAAAAAAATTTACACATTTTATTGGAACTTACACCTTTTCTGAGAACAAAATTTACACTTTTTGTCAAATAACTTACATCTTGTGTGAAAAAATTTACACCTATGGAAAATATGTTTTCATAAAGTTTATACCTTTTGTTAAAAACTTACATGTTTTCTGAAAGTTTACACCTTTTAGTGGAAATAATTACACATTTTATGAGAAGTTACTCCGTTTGTGAAACATTTTTTTCCAGAAAATATACACATTTTATTAGAATTTACACCTTTTGTGACATAACTTACATCTTTTCTGAAAATGTTTACACCTTTTATGGAAATTTGAATTATATTTTTCATAAAATTTACACCTTTAATGGGAAGTTACACCTTTTGTGAAAAAAAAACTTACACCATTTGTGACATAACTTCCATCTTTTGTGAAACCACATACAAGTTTTTGAAAATATACACCTTTCATGGAAAAAATATTTGCATAAAATTTATACATTTTGTTAAAAACATAAACATTTTCTGAATGGTTACTGCTTTTGTGAATAATTTTTTCCATAAAATTTATACTTTTTATGGGATATTACACATTTTCTGCCAGCAAAACTTACACCTTTTTTAAAAATTTACACCTTCTATGGAAAATATGTTTTCATCAAATTTACACCTTATTTTAAAAACTTACACCTCTTCTGAAAAGGTACTCCTTTTGTGAAACAAATTTTTTTAAAAAATTTACACCTTTTAATAGGAGTTACATCTTTGGTGAACACAATTACACCTTTTTTGAAAATTTACACGTTTTATGGAAAATATGCTTTGATAAAGTTTGTTAAAAGAAATTATTTGACAAAAGGTATAACCTTTTCAAATATGGTGTATGTTTTTCCGAAGAAGGTGTAAATGACCTTGGAAAAGATGTAAGTTTTGTTTTTCACTAAAGGTGTAACTTCAAATAATAAGTGTAAATTTTATGAAAAAAGTTTTTCCACAAAATGTGTAATTTTTCAAAAAAGTTGTAAATATTTCCGCGAAAATGTGTAAATTTTTAGAAAAGATAAAATTTAGGAATAGGTGTAAACTTTGTGAGACAATCAAGTTGAATGTTTCGTTTTTACAAAAGATATAAGTTCCCAAAGAAGCTCTAAATTTTATCGACGACTTATACGTTGAAAATTTTATCACCACCGACCACCCAACCGTCGCGGGCCACTGTTGCCCACTGCCGACTAACATTGCCACCGCCACCGCCACCGCCACCGCCACCACCGCTGGTGCAAATCAAAGGATTTTTCTGTCTCTATCGATCTTGGTCTCTCTTTGTCCATCTCGGGCTCTTCTCTGTCAATGTCAGTCTCTCTCTCTCTCTCTGTCTATTGATCTTGGTTTGTCTGTGTTGATCTGGGTCCATCTCTCTCTGTCGAACCATGTCTATCTCGGCTATCTCTGTCTGCCGATCTCTGTTTGTATCAATCTTGGTTTGTCTGTGTCGATCTGGGTCCGTCTCTCTCTGTCGAACCATGTCTATCTCGGTCTCTGTCTGTCGATATCAGTCCGTCTCTCTCCCTCCCTTCGTCTCTACCTGTCTATATCGATATCGAACCATGAACAACACAAATACAGTTTAATTGCGTTCTAGCAACTTACTCATTCTGCGAAAAAACAGAACTTACACCTTTTGTGAAGTTAATTTCATCTTTTGTGAAAACACTTACAGTATTTCTTGAAGGTTACAGTTTTTTGTGAAATAATTTATTTTGGAAATTTACACATTTTCGTTCAAATACTTACACATTTTCGGAAAAGTTACCTCTTCTGTAAGATAATTTCATTACAAAAATTTACACCTTTTATTTGAAGTTACACCATTCTGAAAATAGAATATACACCTTTTGTCAAATAACATACATCTTTTGTGAAAAAATTTACACATTTTATGGAAAACTACATTTCATAAAATGTACACCTTTTGTTAAAAACTTACACCTTTTCTTAAAGTTTATACCTTTTGTTGGAAATACTTACACGTTATCTGAAAAGTTACTCCATTTGTGAAATAATTTTTTCCATAAAATTTAAACCTCTTATTAGAACTTACACATTTTTTGAAAACAAAAGTTACACCTTCTGTGACATAACTTACATCATTTGTGAAAACAGTTACATCTTTTTTGAAAATTTCCACATTTTGTTAAAAACTTACACCCATTCTGAGAAGTTACTCCTGTTGTGAAATACCTTTTATTATGACTTACACCTTTTCTAAAAACAAAAGTTACACATTTTGTGACATAACTTACATCTTTTATGAAAACAGTTACACGGTTTTTGAAAATTTACACTTTTTTATGAAAATATGTTTTCATAAAGTTTACACTTTTTGTAAAAAACTTACATTTTTTCTGAAAGTGTACACCTTTTGGGGAAAATATTTACACCTTTTTAGAAATAGTGTAAGTACTTCCACTGAAAGGTTTAAACTTTCAGACAAGGTGTAAGGATTCACAAAAGGTATAAATTTTATGAAACCAAATTTTTCAAAAAAGGTGTAAATTTTCAAATAACGTGTAAATATTTTCACAAAATATGCAAGTAATGTCACAGAAGGTGTAAATTTTGTTTTTAGAAAATGTGTAACTTCTAATAGAAGGTGAAAATTTTACGGAAAATATTAACTCACAAATGAAGTAACTTTTCAGAAAAAGGTGTAAGTATTTGCACCAAAAGGTGTAAACTTTTAGAAAAGGTGTATGTTTTTAGCAAAATGTGTAAATTTTATGAAAAAAATTATTTCACAAAAGGTGTAACTTTTCAAAAAAGGTTTATGTTTTTCACAGAAGGTGTAAATGATTTCAAAAATAGTCTAAGTCTTCGATTCACAAAATGTGTAAATTTTATGCAAAGTTTATTTCACAAAAGAAGTAACTTTTCAGAGAAGGTGTAACTATTTTCAGCAAAAGGTGTAAGATTTAAGAAAAGGTGTAAGTTTGAACAAAAGATGTATATTTTTGGAAAGAAAGTATTTCACAAAAGGTGTAATTTTTGAGAAATGGTGTAAGTTTTTCCACAAAAGATGTAAGTAAATTGGCAAAAGGTGTAAGGTTCGTTTTCAGAAAATGTAACGCCCTCAAAATAATAACATTAAACCCATCACTTTTAACATGCATTGATATATAAAAGACCCTCATTCTTCTATTCATCAGAGTATTCCATTACAACAAAATGTATTACATGTTGACAACAACAAATGCCCTACGGGCTTACAACTTTCCAAGTTAACACTTGGTTACAAAAAGAGAGTACTAACTCAACTACACATTAAGCCCTTGGCTTGAATCCACATGTAATACATCAAACGAAAGAAAGACAATAAAGTCTGCCCGCCTTAAGCCTCCCAAGCTATTCCCTTGGAGGTGGCATGATACTTGTACCTGAAAATGATATTCCCATATAGGGTGAGCTAACAGCCCAGTAGAAATACACTAAACCAGCTATGAACAATGACTAAAAGATTAACAGTTTGATAGATGGTTAACACTTTTACATTCTTTCATATCACATTACAGTTTCATTTTCCATTCCTTTTTAATTTTCAATTCATAACCATGGTTCAGAACCTGACCAAATAACCGATATGAGACAGTAACTCATATTAAACATTTCCTCATTTCACAATAGATAAGCATACTAGCTATATCAACACATCATCAGATAAGCATATGAGCTATATCAACATTCCCACTGATAAGTATAAGAACTATATCACACTTCCAAAGATGAGCATATGAGCTATATCAACACTTCAATAGACAAGCATACGAGCTGTATCTACGGAGTCCATCCCCTCTCTTCTCCCACACAACACCCGGTTTAGAGGTCCATCCCCTCTCTTCCCCTAAACCGTGGAGTACATCCCCTCTCTCCTCCAACACAACACAACACAACACAATGCATATAAACAATTATTATACACATCATCAGTCAATACATAAAGTTAATGTATTCTTTCAAACGTCATACTCAATGACACATTCTAGTGATTAGTTTTAGTTTGCCTAATCATCATGCATTGTCTACAACAATCAAGACTATCCTCCACCGATAGCCCAAAGCAGTTATTTCTAAATAGAAAATAAATGCACAAAATGAATATAAAATCGACATTTCAACTAGGTGAGCGATAAATAATTCAACTACACCCTTTAATTCCATACATTCCCATTTCTAACATTTCTCTATGCTAAACATGCATATAGGTTTATTATAAATAAAACCCCAACTTTTGTAAAATTACACCAAAGCCCCTAAACTTTCTCAAAATTACCCAACAACCCCCAACATATCAAAATGCTAAAATTTAAAGACAAAGCTCATAAAGAAGAGTAGGTTATCCCTACCTCAAGCCAAGAAGAGCTAATCCGAAAATGCAAACATCACCCGATCATAGATCCGAGATCATCACTGCGAAGATCACGACAAGTCCTCCGACTTTCATGTACAACATTTTGACAAAATCCCACTTTAAAGACTCCCAAAAAGAACCCCGTGGGTCAAACCCACTAAACATTTTTGTCCAAATTCCTCCCATCTGCATACAGGATCTAAATAGGTGAATGCCATGTCAGAAGGTGGGGAAATGTCATCAAGAACCATTGTACTACCACCAACATCCATCCCACCATAACATAAGGAGAACGAATCACTAATCAGACCTCTGTCAACAAGTTGATCCACAACACTTAGATCACCACAACCCAAACCCATTATGCCATCAGCATGTTGACTATAAGGGTCACCAGTTTCCACATTCTCACAACCGAAAACAGCACGCTGGGTGCAAGTGTACTTTCATTACCAAAGGATATAATGTCCTCACCAAGAACACCACTGCTTGAACTCATTTCAGCATACTGACTCTCATAAACACATTGTACCCCATCATTGTCACAGGTACAATCAACCTCCAACCCTATTCACAGCGGCATCATCACCGGAACACCTTCTACACCGGCAAGCCACTAGCGATGATGATCAAGATGGCTCTACCCAGAAATGGCGATGCATGTGTCTTCACTGGATAGTACCACTGCATGTGTCTGGCCGGTGGTGCTAACGATGCAAATCTTGGTCCTACTTTAGATCCTTGTTGACAAGGGCATTAGATTTTCCTATGCATGAAACAGAATCAACGCCGGCAGATCACACCGGCCGTGAACGTGCAACTGGTAGCTCGGTACATCAGAATTATCCACCATCGATGGTTCAGATAACACAGCATAAACCATCACTGCCGTCGGAACATAACTCTCCGACGACGTCTCCATTACCGTCACTCCTGCATGACCAGCTCGGGGACTAGGTATCTCACCCTGTTGTGTAGGTCTCGACCATTCCATCGCCTGCAAATCAAGGACATGCAAATCATTGAAGCAAGTAGCATGTGAACCCCAGCAAAAATAAGAAGATAACGCTCAGCATGTACTGCAGCAGCATGATCGGATCTTGGGGAAGGTGGCATCTCTACAGCATCTATTTCATCCCAGGTCATGGTTTCTAAGTCGAGAATGTGCAGGTCATTCAGAAGGGATCTTTTCGCATCTTGTCCGCCAAATATGACTAAGCTTAACCCTAAGAGGGTCACAGATTGGCCTCCGCGTGAAACCGGTGGCTTCCCATAACCACTAAACTTGGAATCAATAGTTTGTTGAACCATCTGAAGTTATTCAATCTGAGAGCATTGAAACCGCAGAGTGAGAGAGGGAGAGAGATAACATAAACAAAGCTTTCCACTCACTCTTGTCCCAACTTTTCTCTCAAAAGAACAGATTCCACTGCCCCACCATTTTGATCAGTGGAATCATCATAATTTCCATACGAAAAGGCAACAGCATTATAAACACCTCCATCATCCCATGTGTGTCTTCTTTTGCTTTAACCAATGCTGTTCACCTACACAGATCATCAATTATATTCCCTACTTTTATTTTATTTTATTTTATTTATTTATTTATTTATTTTGAGTCATTACAACCTACCCTCCTTAAAGAAATTTCGTCCTCGAAATTAACTCAGGTGATGTAATACATTCTACCGTCACCCACAAACTCACTCAAGCACTTACCAATGCACCAACAAAAATTCTTCGACTACTACATGAGTCTCAACGAATCATACCGATAACGAACCAAACCATTACTTTTGTACAACAATTGATTATAAAATCCGTACTAGTATAAATCATTAAATGATTTTTCTATTCACATTGATAACCCAAGGCTATAAAATAGGATCCTATTTCCCCCAAGCGTAGCAAAATTTTGGCAAAACAATGCCTCAGAATACCAAAACGCCATACCTTATTGGCGATAACCCAACTTCAACGAACTATCTCCATCGCCTGATGTACAATTCATCTCAAGGCCAAAATAACTATCACTACCCCAAAACCTTAACAAAACGAAATGTTAACTCTTCAAAAGCCCTAATCACCAACTCAAATAGTGGCCATCAACCGTCACAAAACAGACGATACCTTACCAACACTGTTCTACATCACACTAATATCATGATAACCCACGAGGTCAAACACAAATTATGCATATGTCGTTGCCACGACGGAATATTCCGTTAGCTGACATCATTGCGCATAAGCAAAACACGCAAAAAGAAAAAAATAAGATACGAATACAGAGATATGGGGTTTCGAACCCCCGACTTCAAGCTCAGGCCACATCCCAAACCACTAAGCTAAACCACTGAGCCAAGCTACTCTTGTGATCAGATATTCAAACAAATATATATATGTATGAGACACATATACATCAAAACAAAACAAAATAGAAGAAATACTCGTTGTGGGGTTCGAACCCTTAACCTTAGGCTCAACCTTTCCATCCTTAGACGTCGAACCAGACCACTCAACCGAGTCACTCTTGTGACACGATTAGTCAAATAAATGTATATAATACATAAATATACAATATATATACATATATGGCCAACTTGTTAGGTTAGGTTATATATAACCAAAGAAGACTTAACCAACGGCTAGCACACTCAGTTGAATTCTGCTTTCAATTTTGTAGTATTCGGTGATTTTATATTGCCGGAACTTATGTTTAGAAACAATCTATGTTACACGGACTCTTCAAAATAGATCAAATACCCGTGTCGGACACCTGAGAGTCGGACAAGGGTATGAGATATGTGTCGGATACTTTTCAACGGACACTTCTTATATAATTGTATATAACACAATTATTATATGTGCAAATTATTGTCAAATTACTATTAATGTCATTTTGACACTGTAAGTTACATATAGTACCATTTTATGTCACATATTAGATTAAAAATATGATATTTTTTCCCAGACCGCATACCGTTGAATGTAAGATTTAATGAGTCAGACCTGTACATACATACCCGCACCCGGCACCCGTACCCGAGTCCGTGTAACACAGGAAACAATTGTTTGTTTTAGCGCTGAAGTTCATGCATAGTTGACGGTATTGAACTTAAAACATAGGAAAACCAATTGAAAGAGTTGAAATGAGGATAACGATTTTCAAATTTTGTAGAGAGCTATTTGTTCCCCACACCCAATTCTTTTCCCAGAATCGAGCTCTTCACTTTCATGGCTAGCCTTACCAACAACTTAAGCGGCTGGAGATGATGGTTGAAAACCAATACCTTCTCCCCACCTGATTCGGACAAGCCTAACAGATTAAGGAAGAAGTTTGCCTTCAGTCCTTCTCTAATATCCAACTTTTCTAAGATGTGGTCCATCCGGGCATCGTCAATGCCCTCTGTTTCTGCGGTTAACGTGTCTGTAGGTGAACTCTTTAGGAGAGATCTCAACTGTGCGTGCACATAGAGTGTGCTCCCATCCCAGGTGATGTTGAACTTCTTAACTAAGTTGTTCAGTTCTTCAACTTCACAAACTGTTGTAGGGCTGAGGTGAAGAAATGCAGAAAAGTCAACAAGTCCAGGCAATTCATGAAGAAAATCTCATTCGTAGAAATGGACAGCCTTGCCTGTCATTGCACGCAACTCTTGAATGACGGTTACCTTTCTCTTGAAATTATCATCTTTCTGTTGAATAGCAGTTACATTGGAAGAGAAAGGTAGCTGTCATTCAGGAGTTGCGGGCTGTTTGGACTTTATTGAGCGAGTTCATGAAATGCGCACTTTCATTTGTGAGAGTATGACCTTCGTCCAGAATGAGAATTGATGGGTACGTTAGTAATATTTGTTGGCAGGCAGCAGCAGTCTTGCTTGTTTCATTGTCACATATAATTGAAGAAACTTGCTTGTACGCCCAGAAAAGTATTCTTCTCTAATCTGCCCACTGTCTGAGCACCCGAAGGTAATGGAGCGTGGGCCAGGATGCAGCCACCTCGATTCTCTGCAACCAAGTTGCTCAGTAGGAAATTGAAGCCCTCAACTTAATGGGGTTTCATCTGGTTTTTGTGCCTGGGATGAGCATCAATTTTAGTGATAGCAGAATCCTGTCCAGATTGTTTAACCCCGTCATGAAATAGTTCAGCTGCTTCTTTGTCCTTTGTAGTCACGCCTTCATAAAAGTCTGTGCGTGTAGTCCTTCAGCCCTAAATGAAAAACAAAATGTAGTCCTTCCTCTTCAATTTTTGGAAAATTATGCATTTATCGCTTGTACACATAATTATTTCAATTGTAAGTTGTGTGAACTAAATGCAAAATTTTGATGTGTGTCCTTTCTTTTGTCCATTTCAAAATCTGTATATGTGTTGGGAAATTCTGCATTTTGTTGTCTGTGTTTATGCAAAATTTTCAGGTTAACAGCCACATGTTGCAGCCGTTTGTTTGTGTTCTTGTAAATATTGATTGAAATACTTTGCAGGAATTGTCATCATTGCATCTGATGGATATTCGTCACCTCGCACCAACAATGTTAATTTTCTCCTTCAAGACTTGCTACTAGTTGGTTTCGTACATATGTTTGTAAACAAACGAAATCCATCACCAAGGAATACGCTAAATTTTTTTTGGGATCAATTCTTACAGCAACCCATGTACTTTTGTGTTTGTGTTATTTGTTTTGCACAAATTTTGAATGGCCTCGCTTTGCATCATCAATTGTGAACTTTTGTTTCAATTACGTCCATTTGATTACAACTCTTCACTGTTTTCTATCAGAAAATATGCATATATGTGGCAACTGTACTTTTTGTTGTAGTCAACTTATAACTTTACTGAACTTACATAATCTCAATCAATTGACATTACAATATTTGTTATAAAAATCACAAACGGCATTAGCAATTTGACTAAAATTGTCCAGGAAATTTAACATGGAGTGTCAGAATTGAGGGAGTTTAAAGTGCATCGATTCAAATTAGACAACGGACAAAATGTGTACACCACCCCTGTAATTTTCCCTTCAATCTAATTTGTATGATTTGCTCTTTCATAAAGGGGAAGGAAAAGATTGAAGACAATTGCCGAACAACATATCCAAATGTCTGACACTATCGCTGGCTCTTGTCGAAAGCGGCCAGTTGCACCATTCATTTGTTACAGGTACTTGTAGACACCCTATTTTTGACCATCCTCAAGACTTGGACGTCATCGTTTAAACACTCGATGATCATCCATGTTCATGTTCGTTTTGAGTTCTCGGAGGTTTCGGCCGCGCGCCTTGCCTCAAGATCTCTCAACTTGTCTGTTTTGTGCTTGGTTGTGGACCAAGTACTTGTGTTTTTTCTTTTGAGAGAAGAGGGTGGCTTGTTTGCCATCTCCTCAACCCATCGGCCAAGGCTTGAGGCCATCGGCCTTGTTTTCTTTCCATCGGCCAACACTGTTGGCCGATCGGCACTCTTTTTGGTCGACCGGCCCCTGTGTTGGTCGATCGGCCATGTTTTCTGGCTGAACCTTGTTCATCTGCTTTATGCAGATATTTTATGCCAGCTATCACAGCTGGCATGCACAATTCACCCTCTCCATACACGTGTATGGAGGGATTTGCCCCTTTGATTAGCTTGCTTAGGAAGCTTTGAATTTGGATTTCTATAAAAAGGGAGCTCCTCCTCCCTTCTCAAAGGTTCTGAAATTTAGGGTTAGAGAAGCTGTATCTGTCTATCTCTATATCTCCCTCTCTTTTGATTTGTGTGTGTATTTTGTGCCTTGAAGTGTGATTTTGTCTCACTATTGCACACAAACACCTAGCAATACACCATCCTCTTGTTGTTGAGGCACTTGAGAGTTAGTTTTAGAGTTCTTGGAGTGGTTTAAGCTTGGAAAAGTTGCTAGAGCTTTGTTCTTGAAGAGGTTCTACAAGGGTGAGCAAACTTGCTTTTAATACCCCATTCTTACTTAAGCTTTTAGCCCTTCTTGCTTATTATTTTAAGCTTAGCTCTTAACTGATAAAAGTTCTATTTTTACTTGCTTTAGACCTTTGTTTAAGGTCACTTTTTGGTTTGGGGTTGTTTACCCCGTCTTAGGCCTTGTTTGGCCTTATTTTAGGCCATCCCTTTTGGCCTTTGTTCTTGGCTTTGCATGACCTTCCTACCACTGAAATCTAGAGAATTTTCAGTGGTGGGAAGGTGGTTTTGGAGTCTTAAATAGGAGAGGGCATCCCCTTTCCTTGTTGTTTTGTATGCTAGTATAAATGGCTTATATTGGTAGCATGTTTGCTTAGCTTGTTTTAGTTCCATTTCAGCAAGTATTTGGTGTTATTTTGCCATGTTTTACCTCTATCTAAAGTTGGTTTAATGGCCTCTTACATGCTCCATATACTTGTCTTGCAATCCCCTCATTTGCCTTAATATGCATCATGTTGTAACATGTCATTCTAACATGATTTTGGCTCAACTCCATGAAGCTTTTAGCCTTGTTGTAACATGCTTAAGCTCTGATTTGAGTTGTTTTGAACATATTTTCCATGCTTTGTATAGCCATAAGGCATTCTAGCTTGTTAGCCTTAAGTGTCCAAGTCACTAGCATGCTTTACTTGGACCATTTCAATGATTTGGCATCATTTGTTATGGTATTTCAGTCCATGTTTCATGCTCAAACACTTACACTTGTCACTCCTTTAATCCTTTAAAGAATTGATGTTCTATGCCTCTTGAATGGATATTGTGTATGCTTCCATGCTTAGGTCATTTGGATGCCAGCTAAGTGGGTTTTTGGTCTTGTTTTACCATGCCATAACTTTGATTTTATTGGCTTAAGTCATGCCATGTTTGGTTTTGATAGGTGTAGTATAACACCCCTTTTATAGCCTTGCATGCCTCATGCTTTTCGCCCTTTATTCTAGCTTATTTTGGCTTTGGTCCTTGCATATTTTAGGCTCATTTTGACATGATCTAGGACTGTTTTGGTTCACTTTGGCGATTTGCATCATGTTTTGCATAGCCATGGTTTGAGCTCCTTGGCTAGCCTTAAGTTTTAGGTTTTCTTGTATGCCTTGTTTGGCTTGTTTGTGTGATTTGGCATCATGCCTAGCACCATTTCAGAGCTTGTAGTATTGTCATACTTGCATGCTTTGTCCTCTTTTAAGTGCTCTTGAAAGTTGCCCTCTTATGCCTAGGTGATAGGCCAATTTGCATGCATGTTTGTATGTACCTTTGTCTTTATTTCCATAGCACTTTGGCCACTGATTTTGGGGCATGGCTGAGGTTTATCTATCTTTAGTTTAAGTCCATTTTACCATATTGTCGCATGTTGTCTCATTTTGTATGTTGTTGCATACTTGTCCACCTTTACATGCCTTGTATGTTTGCTTGTTTATGTTGCATCTTATCATGTTGTTCAAAGTTATTACTTTGCATTATGCTTACATGCTTGTTGCATGCTTGCTAATTGACATGTTGTTGTATGCTTATCCATCTTGCGTACTTGTTAGATTACATGTTGTTGCATATTTGTTATTGGTATTGTTGTTGCATGCCTATTACATTGTATGTATACATGTTTGTATGCTTAGGTTGCATATCGCTTGCTTGCATGCTCATGTTGCATTAGCTTGCTTGCATGCTTAGGTTACATTGCATTGTGTGTGCATTCACTTGCCTCTTGATCAAGCATGATAAAGGTTAGGACCCCTTATGTGTTTTTGTGCATTTCATTCCATATTGAATTGCACACTTGGCTCCTTTGGCCATCATGCATTAAAATGCGTGATTGGTGGTCCGAAGGTCGAGAACTACACACCTTTGAGTCTTAAACATGATAAGGGATGTAGTTGTGCAAACATTGTCTTGCAAATGTATTACCATGCTCTGTCTGTCCTCTGTTGCAGCAAAAAAAGCATTCAGCAGGAAGAGATAGCCGATCGACCATATCCAGTGCCGGTTGGCTACAAACATTTGGCCGAGAGCCTTAGCTTTGGTCGATGATTAGTTTCCCTTGGCCGATGGCTCTATGTTTTGGCCGATGGCCTCTCAGTATGCCCACAAGGTGGTTCAGAAGTGTCACAGAAGTTGACACAATTTTCAGAGGTACAGAGCAGTGTAAACAGAGGTAACATGAAGCATGGCGATGGATTTCCGAGCGAAGCCGTCCGAGCATGCATTCATCCCTCGCCTCGAGACCATTTCAGTGTTTTAATAACTTAGAATAGTTATTTATTTCGATTTGGTTTTATAATAATTAATTAGCTTGTTAGTTAGTTAATTAGTTGATTTCTCCCTTTTACTTACCTGCTTTCAGTGGTTAGTTCTAGGGCATGTTTCATTTAGCATACCTTATGCTTGCATGTCTGCATCATTCATCTGTATTGCATGCACCGGGCTCAACGTATCATACTAACTGCATTGTATTTCAATTCCAAGTTGAATACATGTACCGAATTGTCGCATCTCACATGCCATTTTAGATTAGCCGAGCCTATTCTAGTTGCACTTTGCATGTGTTGCATTAGCCATCTTAACATGAACTAGGATCACGCATGATTACTAACTAGTTCCTTGTTTTGGCTCGGAGAACACTGTAAGTGTTTATGCTTTAGCATCTTGCATGTGTGTAAGTGTTGCGATGACAGCATGCTTGCCATAAGGCTAATTGCTTATGTGATATAATTGCCTGAATGCCTGTGGGTGAAGGTTGGATTACTTGAATTGGGACAATTCATTAAAATCCGCATTTTGGTCTACTCGCGAGTAGCAAACTTCAAACCATTTCCAAACAAACGGTTATGCAATGCTTTGTTCCAAATTAGGCGATCTAGTCTATACTTGTGTGTTGTGCGCATCACATAGTAAATTCTAGCTAATAACTGGAATAAGAGCACATGTGTTTTCAAAAATAAGATATCATGCTTAGTACAGGCCGATCTTTGATCGGGCGAGCGGGGGTGCTCATAGATGACCTTCCCCAATCGTACCCAAGTTCCCGAGCCAAGGCAACTTTGGTGATGACGGACACGTGGCCTTAGGCAACGAGTCAAGGTTTCCTAAATTCCCCCAAAATAAATATTTAGGTGGCGACTCTGTATCTGGCAAAACAGTTCATGTTTGGCACTTCTTTCTTAAAAATCAATTTTCCAAAACGATTTGCCGGATTTGGACTCTTTGGTGATTTGTCGGTCTCGCATTGCACTTTGCGGGATTAGATTCATTTGAGTCCGAACTGTAGTAGCAAAGCTCGAGGGCGCGTCTATAGTACTAGTAGTTCATTTTGACAATTTAGAATTATATTTTTTGTAGTGAAACTACGCGCCTTGTTGAAGTTCAGTTTGTGTTGTTTGAAATTAGTTTCGTTCCGCATGTCTGAAAATATTTAAATTGGTGTCGATTCAGTCCCGGATGTACGAAAGGTGTGTTATGCAGATTTCGGGGCCAGTTTGACATAAATACTTGCATATATATATGTATTCATATTTAAGATTTAGTGATGATAAACTTCACGATGCTTGCATGCAGCCAGCAACAATTGAAGGAAACGCAAGGGCCAGACAACGCTCGACGAAAAATGGTGAGTGTCGAAATCTGTATTCTCTATAATACACTATGATGGAAACACGTGGCTGGGTTGCTATCCACACGTTGTATTGAATGGTCGTAGTGGGCTTGTGATTGTTTCACGTTTGTAGGATTATAGCATGTAATAATGTCACATTTCTATTGTTTTCGTAAATTTCAATTCGTTGTAAAAGTCCAGCTACGTTTTGTCGCTAACTTTTTCCTGTAACTGTTATTTGTATTTGCAATCTTATTTAATTACCAACAATGCACGCAGATTGTGTTTGGCATAAAGTTGTAGTTACAGTTATTTTGGACTCATAGTTGTTACTTGTCTTGCACGTCTGTCACTTTCGTGGTTAAAGAGTAGAAAGGAGTTTGAGGAAAGGTGGAAGGCACTCTCCTCTAATGAGAAAAAGAGGTTTGTGGAAATGGCTAAGGAGAGCGCTGAGGAACACGCCAAAGTAGTACCATGTGCACTGAAGTTTGAAAAGGTCATTACGTACTTCATGTTTTCGTAAATGCATTTGGCTAGGTCCTGCTTTGCTGACATTGTTGGTTGTATTTTTGTATTAATTTAAGGGTAAAAAATGTGTAGGGTAAAAGGCAACCCCGCATATCATTGAAATTAATTATTGAGCTAGTTAACCGGTTCAACGAAGCACAAAAGCAGGCAGTCATTGACATTGGGTTTGCTGGTCTCATGGGAATGAAGTGTACACGTATAGATCACGACTTGTGCGCATGGTTGGTACAAAACTTCGATCCTGACAGTAGTTCATTGAATGTTCATGGTCGTTAACTGAGGCTCACCTGTAAGGCAGTTAATGTTTTACTGGGAATACGGTGTGAAGGCGATGACGTGCAGTTGGCTAGGTCATTAGAAGCATATCCTAATATCTACGATGAAATTGGAGTTGTTAACGGAGTCATTCTTTTGAACAAGTTGAGACTTTATCTAACCGAGACTGATGGTGCGGAGGACGAGTTTCGGAGGAAATTTGCATTGTACGTCTTGGGGGCCATGTTGTGTCCTACCACAATGACTGCCTTGAAGCCATCGTTCATTCATGCTGTGAAGGATGTGAATGGTATGTGAGCTTGTAATTGGACAAAGTTGACACTGCAATTCCTTCACAACAGTGTTCGCAAGTATAAAGGTCATCGCAGTGTAACTGGATGTGTTTTCCTGCTAATGGTATGCCAATAACTCGATTGTTTTTTCCATTCCCCCATTCATATGTTTCATGCATTGTTCTGTCATGGTTCAACAAATTGGCCTTGACTGGGACATACAATATTACCTGCTTTGTGAGTACGAAAAATAACACTCTTCCTGACCAAGTATGGTACTCGCAGAATATATTTTCTGCGACTACCATCATGCATTTAAGAACAAAGAGTATAGGGCAAAAAGTATGACGGACCTCAATAGAAGAACCAATTTGCCTACGTTGCAAAGAGGGGAACATAATTGATTGATTTTCATCGGTTTGGAATAATCAATTAGACACAGAATGACACAGGAAATATTATACACATTTGTAGGCAGAGTTGAAGAAGAATATACAGAAGAAACCTTGATAGGACCATTACCAAACCAAACGTATTGATTCTGGGAAAGATCTTTTGGGTTGCAGCCATTCATATATACAAACATGTACATAACTTTTTTTTCTTGGTTTCATCAATAAAGTCCTTGGTTTGCTGTACTTTTTTTTTTCCCAAAAAACATTGCATGATATGTGCCTATAAAGTTGACAGCATCGTACACAAAATCGGTATTCTATGTATGTTCTGCTGCAAAATTGAGAAGAATGAATGTCATTGTTACTGAATATAGTTGATTTTTGTGGGAAGAATAAATTAATTATGGTGTGCCCCTTAATTTCCATAGCTATTGTACCTTGATTGTGTTTGTCTGAGCTCGACAAGTACGTCGGCTACAACGCGGTCCATGCCTCGGCTTCATGATTGGGGTGATACCCAAATACGGGAGACGCTGCGACGTATCAGAAGGAAGCAAAATTTCCCAACAATTGCGGTAAGCACTCCAACCACTGTGCACATTTCACACCATCAACCCACTTGTCTTCAACATACAATGTCAGACTTCATTTATGCGTTTCTATGATTAGGTGGAGTTTGATTACAGTAACGACGAAAGCAACACCGATGATGCTGACATGGATGCATACCATGTCGAAAACCAACAAAAAGGACAGTACGATGAAGTCCGTATGAGCAATTTAGAGTCTGACATTCGCGAACTGAAGGAAATGATGAAGCAAGTTCTCCACAACAAAATAGATTTAATGGAGATGTTACGACATTTCCAAGGCAAGCAAGTTGTTGACAATGACAAGGTAATCTATCCAATCATTACGCAATTTTCACACAGTTGAGCCACATCATTTGAAGATGATTTATAAGACTAAGTTCACGAATGTGTATGTATGATTAGATGGAAGGCAATGATGTGTGTATCATTAACCTCTCCTCCAATGTTGCTGAACTGAAGGAAATGCTGAAGCAACTGCTTCAACATTTCAGTTTGGGCTGCAACGAACCGTTCACTGAACAAACCAATTTACGTGAACTGAAGTAAATGTTACACCACCTCATCGAAGGTATATTCTCTAGACCACAACCGGTAGGCATGGACAAACAGGGTATGGGCCCTGCTGTTGGAGTCGAGGCGCATGACGATGGCATGGTCAAACCATCTGACGAAATTAACCCAATGGAGTGTAATATTTCAGATGTACAAGGGGTGGATCACCAACAACAGAATTTGAAGGGAACCTTGGCAAGGGGCAAAAGTCATTTCCATGATGGGCACAAGCTGAAGGTGGGGACAACCAGAAGAAGGGAGGCCTTCAGTCGGGGGAAACATATGAAACTGAAGATAAATACACTCCTGACCTTCAATCAGTGGGCATCAAGAACGTGGCATGCGATGTGCATACTTCTCCTACTAAGCTTGGCCAACCATTAGAAGTAACTGGAATCGTTAGAGGAAGTGCAAAGGAAAGAGGAAGAGGAAAAGGAAAAGGAAAAATGCGCGGAAGTGGAGTTCAAGCCACTGAGGTCGGGGATATGCAATTGTGCATCGATTACAAAACAAATAGTGGAGTTGACGACATCAGTTCACCTGTGGATGTTGATGGTGTGAATAAGGTGAACAAGGTACAAATACTGCCTTTAATGCCCCACAAGTTCTGAATACCCAATTCATGCCCACATCAATAATGTGAATCACTAATTTTACAATCATCTGTGTTGTATTGTACTAGTTGTCAAACAATTGCGTATTTGCAGTTATAACTGCTGGCATATGTTTATACACATTTCTAACAAACTCCGCACCAAACATCACAAGTTGGGAAAACTTTGAGGTTTACAGTTTGTACATCATTTCACGTTCTTTTTTATGACTACCGACCTTGTGATGTAAGCTTCAATTTTTTTTATGAAATGTGTAGTGTTAGTTGGCTGTTTATTTTTGTAGGACTCGTTGAGGATGTTGGACAGCGAAGGGTTGTTATCGGCGGAGGAACAAAAACTTCTCGACTATATATTTGACGATAGCAAAAATGAAATGTATTGTTTCATTTAGTACCTGCGAATTTTAAATGACAATCCACTGTGAAATAATTATCATTCTAAGGATCATTATTGCTTGTAGGGACATTGTTGTTTTCATGAATCTTCATGGACGGGCATGTGAAGTTGGTACCCGGCGTGACATGCGCACGCTCAAACCAGGGTCGTGGCTATCCGACACTGTAAGTGTTAACTGCGCACATATGAATCTGCGTTTTTCAGTATCCCTGAACTCAGAAACCTTTCTAATCAACTTGCCATGTGTCTTACATACAATGTTCCAGCCAATCAACTTGGTGGTGGTGCAATTGACTAATCGACAGAGGGATTTACACAATGACAGGAGGCATACTGATTGGTTCTTTCCTGTATATCTGTCGGTAAGTAAGTGTTTAAAGCTACGTTGTGTTTTGTGTATAACATATTTTGACAAATGTTTTCGTCAATAACCTTTATGCATTACACATGCAGAATTTGATTCTAAATAAAGATACGCAACCTCTGCACCATGAAAATATCGTCACATCATTTTTTGGACATGATAGATACACTGGTGCGATTGATGCATGCCAGAGGATAATATCAATGTTCATCCCATTATATTAAAACGAAAATATGAAAGCCATTACATGTTTACATGGCCTCTAAACAAGGTTTGCCCTTGTGTTTGCGCGTAGATTTACATGCCTTTCAATTACAGAGGAGTGCATAGGTTGTACATTAAAATTGATATGGTGGACCGTGTAGCCTACCTATTTGACTCGTTCTCATCCAACCGACCGAAACAAAAGGAAGCTAAATGAGGCAAAAATTTTGGTATGTCCTTTTGGTGCATTTCTCAACACTACAACAAACTTGAACATCCTTTACATAAACCAACTTCAACCTTGTGGAACAGGTTCAAACTATGCACGACTTGCTGCAACTACACTTTGGAAATGATTATGTTACAGACGTGCGTAGCTTCCACCTCCGCATGTTAGATGAGAGGCTAGTAAAACAACTGGACGAGTAATCCACAATCCCTCCCTCACATTAATGTGTATGCTGCATGACTGACTTAACGAACCTACTGACATTGATGACAAATTTAATATGAAATTATTTTTTTAGCACATTTGACTGTGGGATGTTCGTCATCAAATTCATGCAGTAACCCGATTTAAGCCCTGGTCTACACAAGGTACATTCTACCGCTTCATTTCCATTTGTCAATCAAATCCTTCCTTGTATGTCCTGCAATTTTAACTGATTTGTCTTATGATATTTCTGTACAAAGTTTCATCCCTCTGTGCGTCATAAGTTGTTGGTTGACATCGTTATGGATGTCAATAATGCAAAGATCGCAGAGTACCGGGAGTGCCTTCATATGTGCAATGCCACAAGCTAGGCCAGTGATGGGAATGGGCTGCCAGTACACCAGTAATTTGGGTGGCAACAGGACTTCACTAGTTTTTTATTCTTTCATTTCAATATGGATGTTAATTATGGCTCCCCAATATTGTTTTTGCTGGACGATGTAAAGATGGACTAACTGCAAAGTGCAAGTCAAATGTAAACATGGATCAAACATGTCGATGTGGCTGCTGTCTTAGTACTATTTTGTTTATGCATGCTTCTTGTTCAGATGAATGCGACTGAAACAAATATAATTTACGACTATTTTTTTTACTCATATTTGGAGGAATGTACTTGCTGCCCAATTTGTCAGCATAACTTTGATGTCGCAACTATAACAAAAAAACAATTTGAACTTTTTAAAAATAAATAAAAACTAATATAATTAGAAAATGAATTTATAATGAAATTTTTTTACTGGCTGCTGTCTTAGTTGTATTTTTTATTTGTTACCGAAATGAATTTATAATTTAATTACAAAAAAGGAAAAATTAATTTTTAGAAATGAAACCAACCACATTATGAATGAAAACTCAATACTCTTTGTAGGTAAGTTATATATCAGCCCATTAGCACATATGACTCCAGCCAAAACAAAAAATGCAACATCTTACAGGGAAGGTTAAAAAAAAAAAAAAAAAATCTACATATCTGCTGCATCATCAGCAGCGTCTTCTGAAGAGTTGTCCGTACTGTCTGATTGACTGTCCTCATCCATTGTCTTATCAGACTTCGCTTCATTCGCCTCCAATTTCTCATCAGTTAGCCAATCAACGTTCTGCTTCATAGCCCCGACTTGCCGCTCCAAACTTGACAACTGTGTGTCCACTTCATTCAGCCTTTCGTAGATATCTTGCAACTGCTGCAATACAGGAGCAACATGAGCTTCAACAATAGCTTCAATCTTGTTCGAATCAAACATTTTGTAGGAACATGTGTATGGTTTATTTTACTTACTACTTTTTTAAAGAAATGTACAGATTCATAATATTACACAACACTATGCTGTAAGTATTTGTAAGATATGGTACATGACTTGTATGTTTTCAGAAGACCTCATGCATTGTGACATACATTGTATTAATTTCTCAAACTGGCCGAATTCATCTTGCACAAATTCGTTCTTTCTTGCATACACCAAGTCATCCGTTCAGTACCCCTGATCATCCATTATTTGGCATTTCCAACACACATGCATTGTACCTTCCATCAGTACTATGCCACTGTCATTGATTTCCACACCCATAGTTTATCATACATTCACATTCGTCATTTGTATTTGTGCCCCAACCCAACTTTTGGTCTACCCCAACCCAATTACATGTATACTCATCCATAAAGCTTAGCAAAATTCCTCTTATCAGATGCATATGCCTTTCCAACTATACCAAACCTATTAAATGAAATATTCAAAATAATTAATTTGCTTTTTCTCAGTTTGGGTAGGTGTTGCAACCAAACAACAATAACTGTGTTTACATCTTTAAACCTACCACCAACGTATTAATGACTACGGGTTTAAGGTAATTTAACATTTACAACCAACCACAAAAAGTTTGCAACCAGTGTTGTTTCTTTTGCTTTTGGGTTTGTTTTTTCGTCCATATATTCTTCGTGAACCTATGAAAACAAAGTTAGACTCAATCAAGAACCGTCACACCTATGGATGCACACCACGGTAAACGCGGGTCGTGGATAATCACTTGCAAGGGCTGACAGCTCCCGACCGAAGTCACCAGAATTGGATTATGCAGGTGGGTATATTGATTCCTTCGGTGATCGATGTTTCTTTGAAACAGGGTTCCTACTGTGGAGTTTTGAACCTCTACGGGATTACAATTGCACCCCAATACAAGATGCTAGCCTGGGGAAGTATTTTGGAATTCTAATTTCACCGTTTGCCAAACGAGTTCAGTGTGAACACCATGTCGATGTGTTTTTGTCAAGGTTACTAATGCCCGATCGGTTAAAATGCAGTGGCAATTCCCTCATGTCAGCGAGTCCCAAGTTAGGCATCGTTTGCAAAGTGAGATTGATCAAATGACTCGTCGACTCATTAGGCACTCACGCATAGATGACGCAAAGGCAGAGTCGAAGATACATGGATTGAACCCGGCATCTGCGATCAAGGCTATAATGAAGGATCTTGCACTGGTGTCGGACCTTGACCTTTTAGATTACTCAGACTTCGAGGTTGTTGATTTGAGCGAGGATTAGGAGACCTAGACATGTGTATGACATAGTAAGCGTAGTGTTGTAAGATGCCATCGTGGTGTGAAAAAATACGACTTAGAAACTAACAAACCGTCAAACTCTGCTAACCATTTCAACGATGTGCGTTAATGTCTTCATTATTTCCGCTTTGTTGAAGGTATTTTGTTGGCTCACTGTCATCGACTGAAAGCTGTCTTATGATTGTTGTTGGTACGATGACAAGGTAATTTTTTTTGTAATGTCATTGACCGATATCAGAAGCTATCATTAACCTATGTTTTGTTGATTACTTCATGTTTTGTGAATCGTTGAATATAGACAATAAGGTTTAAGTGTCAGAATCATTGAATAGAATCACAAGCTGTAATTGCAAAAAAAAATTGTGCACGACCGGCCAATGGTCTCATACACTCTAACATCAATATGGGCACAAATGTTTTGTTTTTTCAAACACAACGGTTGTATGGAAGCATACCCCGTGGGGTCAACCTGTGCATTAGTAATTTTTCTCCCATTGTGCATTGTTATGAATTAATCAACTCCCCTTCAAACAAAAAAATATACAATAGACCATTCAGAAACAGAGTATTGATATTCATTAATGAAGAAGTCAGCACAATGGTGAAGAAATGTACCACGCATTCTGCGCAATACAAAAAAAAAGATATATACACTAGTTTAGGATATGGGGAAGAGAATGACTAGAAGCTAGAGGACCCCATTCTGATTGAGCATCTGTGAGCATGGCTTGGGCTTGAGCAGCTACAGAACCAAAGCATCAAAAACCATATCTGCCAAATCTGCTTTAAACTTGCTAACAGATAATAGTTGAGACGACAGATAAGTGACAAACAGATACTAGTTGACAGATAATAGATCTGCCAAATCTGTTCATTACAAACAAACCTGCAACAGATAACAGAAGTTGTTCATTACAACCAAAATTCATGCACCTAGGTAACAGAACCTGCAACAGATAACAGAGTCAAGATCCCCTCTTTAACTTTCCTCCTTGACTGTAACGCCCTAAAAATAAACCCATAAATCATACAGTATTGACATGCTTAGACATAAGAAAATAAAGCATAATTACATTCCATCAGAGTATTCATTACAAAATGTATTACATGTTGACAACAAAAGTAAATGCCCTATGGGCTTACAACTTTCCAAGTCAACACTTGGTTACAAAAAGGAGTACTAACTCGAAACACAAAATAAGCCCTTGGCTTGATATACATGTAATACAAAAATGTAATCACAAAAGATGTCCCAGCCACTAAGCCTCTCAAGCTACGTCCTTGGAGGTGGCATGCTACCTGTACCTGAAAATGATGTCCCATATAGGGCGAGCCAACGTCCAGTAGAGATATGCTAAACATAATATAAACAATAACTAAAACATTGGCCATTGATAAATGTTTAACTCATATGAATCAATTCATAGACCATCTCAATTACATGACAAAAGTGGCCATGTTTCATTCAATTTTCTATTTCTTATCCAATTCTCAATTCACAACTATAGCTCAGAACCTGGCCAAACAATTCGATTGAGATTACATCTCATATTAACAGTATTTCTATTTCAAATGAGATAATAACTCATATTAAACATTTCACACTTCATAACAGATACACATTTTGGTGCTATATCAATAACACATGACAACACTGCCATACTTCACAAATGATACACATTTTAGTGCTGTATCAATGGAGTCCATCCCCTATCTCCTCCCAAACAATATCCAGTTTAGAGGTCCATCCCCTATCTTCCCCTAAACCGTGGAGTACATCCCCTATCTCCTCCCACACAACACAATGCATATAAACACATATCATATACATAATCAAATCAATACATAAAATTCATGTATTATATCAACCGCCATATTCGATGGCATACTCATTTGATTAGTTTTAGTTTGCCTAATCATCATGCATTGTCTATAACAATCAAGACTATCCTCCACCGATAGCCCAAAGCAATTATTTCTAAACAGATAATAAATGCTTCAACAGATAATTTATCAATATTTTCAAAAATGAACGATTAATAAATCCAACTTCACTATTCCATCTCATATTAAGCCAATTTCATTATTTCAAATCAATTTCACATTTTCATCATAAGTGTCATTAATTACACTAATGATCCAAATATACCCAAACATGGCGTTTTTTCCTTTTTCTCAATATTGACCCCAATGGTCCAAATATTATCAACAACATCAATATACTCATTTTGAAACCCAAATACACATTTATGGTTCAAAAGAAATAAAACCCCTTTTTCCAAAAATTATACATTTAAAACCCTAACTTCCAAAATCCAAAACCATTTATACAAAAGCTCAACATTCATGTCAAAGTTCATAAAGATGAGTAGGAATCCCTACCTCAAGAGATGAAACCAATAAGGATGATGGAGAAATCTCGAAATGCTCTAAACCAAGAAATTTTCGGATCAAAAGGAAGCCCAAACCAAGCTCTACACTTTTTGTAAAGACATTAAGGGAGTAGATCACTCAAGATAGATCAATCCCTAGAGAGAAGGTGAAATATAGAGAGAGAGGCTCTCAAAAATGGGTTTTTGAAAAAGTAAGAGAGAGAGTGGAAGTGAAAAAGTGATCTAAAAAGACCCAGCTGATATCTGATATACGTATGACCCGCTCGAGCGGAGAATAGGACGCTCGAGCATCAAGCACAAAAAACTGGACCCGCTCGAGCGTGAAGATACCCGCTCGAGCGCCAAGACACAACTGCAAAACACACCCGCTCGAGCGCAAAGGGAAAGCCGCTCGAGCGTAGATTTCCCCCTTCCAGTACTTTTACAGAAAATGAACTACCCGCTCGAGCGCCAATATATCCGCTCGAGCATGAAAAACACACCTGCAGAAGTTTTGCAGAGGCACGAAATGCTGAGAGTGTGTAAACCCCGCTCGAGCGCAATAAGACCCGCTCGAGTGGACAACCAAAAATCAAACTCCGCTCGAGCGCAAAGGGACCTGCTCGAGCGTACAACCAAAATTCTGGACAACAAGGAATGGGACTAAAGCTCAACCAACCTGTTCAAAACACGCCCAATACATTCTAAAACTCAAACACACGGAATTAAAGGATAACAACAAGATATACAACCACAAACTCTACGGAACCTAAGTCCGGAATACACCAATCAAAGGAAGGGAAACCGGGATCGCTATATTGACTTCTTACTTGTGGGGCTATTGGGTCCACTTTTAGGCCCAATTTCTATAATCCGAACCGTTCATATTTTAAGATTTGTTGATTATATCACACCTGTAAAAAATCAAATTGATAAGATATCAGAAAGTATGTGTTTGGATCATCGAATTAAAAATCATTTTTTAAAAAATTTAATAAACAATTTTTCGAACACATACTTTTTGATATCCGATCAACTTGATTTTTTACAAGTATAATATACTTAACAAATCTTAAAATGTGAACGGTTTGGATCATCGAAATTAGGCCTAAAAGTGAGTCCAATTACCCAGCAAGTAGGAAGTCAAGGAGGGTAGGCAAGGAGGGGATCCTGATTCCAGATAACAGGCCACAGATAAGTGACAAAGCACCCACAAAATTCAGTCATCCACAAAATTCATCCACATAGCATCCACAGATCTGCCAAATAGCATCCACAAAGCTCTAACAATGAGACCAATGTTTCCCAAAATTCATTCCATAATAAAATTATAAGTTACATCATAATAACTTATAAAATTCATTCTGTACATTCATTTTATAATAAAATTCATTCCACAAAGCTATTAAGTAAGTTACATAAGTTACATCATAATAAAATTCATTCCATAAACATTAGTTACATCATGAAGTATAATACAACCAAAACTGGTACAAACTTTTATTCAATTTTCCAAAATACAATAAAGTACAAAAGTTACATGATCAAGTACAAAATGATAGAAAATATAATGAAATACACCATTGATTTGATATTATTTTCTATCCTTTCAAGCCTTCGACCACGGTCATTTTCCAAGTCATCAAGCCTCGTCCTTACATCGTTAAAGTCTTCTACCGTTATAGCATCACAAGCTCTAGTGTTGGAACGGATTCGGGACGTAACGTCTTCATCATCTTCATCCACGAACTTGAAGTAATTGCAATGGGGAGTGAGAGTGGTACTCTACAATGCATGACAATCAATTAGTTGAATACGACAAATATTAATGTGACTACTAAAGGATTAAAATTTCCAATACATACTTACATATTTTGATGGGCAAACAAAGAACAAACGCCCTTGATTTCCATTCTCATTGGTTCTTACAATATATATAGCAGCAGTTCTTCCACAATTGCACAGCCTCGGTTGTAATCTTATGTTGCTATTGTTAGAAGAAGAAGCCATTTTTTAATCTACATACATGAGAAATTTGTAGTGCTCTGCTATGCTTGTGTTTGATAGGGTTAATAGCAGTTCTATTTGAATTTGAGGGACAGAGTGTGTCTTTACTAAAAACATCTATTTGTTCAAACTGCTATGTTTAATAGCATTTGAACAGAGGTTAAACAGACTAAACTGTTAATAGTATTTGAACAAACATGGCAGTTCAATGTCAGTCATTTTCTTCAGTTTCAAATATAGCATTTGTGATTAATTACACACATGTTACACACATAGCATTTTCAAACTGAACAAACATGGTAGTTTTACAAACATATCAGTTCAATGTCAATTCAATTATCAATCAGACATGTTACGCAACTATTATCAACAAATCATACTGAAGTGAAATGATTATGGGCAGATTGTTGGAGAGTGTGATTCAACTAATAGTTATCAAACTAAAATAGTTATCAACAAATCACACATGTGATTTTCAACAAAGCACACTGAAATACTTATCAACAAATCAGTAATAATTATGAACATTTCAGTTCAGTTTGATAATAGTTATCAATGTTGATAATAGTTAATTCAATTCATGCAGCTAACATATTAGTTGATAGTAGTTCATTACAACAAATCATGCGTGATTGATAACAAATACACCAAAATTCAATTATCAATCACACATTGAAAATTACACAACTATATGCATTTGTTCAACTAATTATCAATCTGCATAATCATACTATGTTCTATGAAGATGTGATCCTTTCATTTTATGTTCGATCACTTTCTACATAATCATACTACGTTCTGCAAAATTTATACTTTAACTCTAAAAGGTAAATGCATATATGTTCCTCACAATATGTTCCACATTTATCAATCATACAATTTATCTATCTGCATAACAGTAATTTTCAAAGCCTTAATTTTCAATGAGTAATTTTGAAAGCCCTAATTTTGGAAGCCCTAATTTCCAAATTTCAAATCTATTTTGTCAATCACAACCCTAACTTTTTGATTTCAGTGTTTGGTGGACGAACCTGGTTCATCTATGGCCTGAAAGTCCACGTTCTCCTCAACAAATTCCTTCGCTACAACCGATGGTGTTCGCGGTGGCGCTATGGTTCGCGAAGCAGAGAAAATGAGGGCTATAGCGGTGGGTTGGGTTTACTAGTGGGTTACCGTCGGGAGTGGTCGTCGGTCAAACTGGGTTCGGTAGGGGAGGAGTGAGTGTGAGAGTGAGGGAGAGTGAGAGTGAGATTGAGGTATATACTCTGTATAACCTGTATAGTAGAGCGGGAAAATGAAAATTTTTTTTTCTTTATTTTAATTTTTAGTCAAAAAGCCAAAAATTCACTAAAAAACTAAAAAAGCCAACAACTCATACAAAAAAGTCAAAGATTTTCTTTTCTCTCTACTTTTTGTACATCTTTTCGTAAAAAAGCCAAAAAGTCTTCCCAAACATACTATTTTTTTCTAGCTCATATTTTAGCCAAATAGCCAAAAAATTTCTAAATCAGCCTGTTCCCAAACGAGGTTAGTCTTCACTTTAGTCATGACGCAGGCAACAAGAGAACATTGAACCGACAACAAATGTTGTAGCGAGAGGGCAATATTAGTACAGGTAACTATAAGGGGTGGGATTGTTACTGAGGGAATTATTAGTCAGGGGATTGACAGTGATGGGACTACAAGTAATATTGTCATGGTTTAGGACTGGTTTGGCATGTCTTTAAGAAGACAAAAAGGTAAAAAAGTTACTGAACAAGCTAAAAAGTTACCACTAGACACAGATTAAAAATTTTAAAAACATAAATTTCTTGATGCAAATTACAAGTAATAATGTATGACACAGTGATTGGTCTGTCCTGATACAAATTATACATTGGTGCACAACAAAATTACATAGGACAATGTTGTTTGGTCCGTGGGAGCTTATCACAGGTCCCGTTTTGATAATCTTAACCGTTCAATGTGTAGAACTCGTCGAGTACTATATGTCTATTAAAAATCATGTTCATCGGATATCGCTAACTCTATGATCAAATCCGTTTTGTATAAAAATAAGGGATGGTGTTATAGTTAACGGTTGAAAGAAAACTACTCCGATCAGATAACAAAACGATTCAGATTATCAAAACGGGTCCCGTGATGGCCCCCACGGGCCGAACAACACTGTCCAATGCAATGCCCAATATTTGTGTATTCGGAATACGTTGGGATTATGATACCCTCCATAGATGGGATTAGTAGTCCCCCATGGAAGATGGTATTAGAAAACCAACCCTTCGATATACAAGTAGATTTGCTAGTTTGGCCCCTGTTATCATATGTAATGTACTTACTGTATTTTCTTAGTAATTAATTTGCTATCTCAGTTTGTTTGTACTTATGCGATCGATATGTCCAGTCTTGAACGAAAATAATTTACGCCTCGTTTTGCATGTAACAATTTTACCTTAACAAGCCAACAAGCACTACAAAACACCAACAACCCTAATAATATGTGTAATAACCGAAGTTAATAGTATAATAATAGGTATACGAAAGTAATTGTTTTTGTACATTAGACGTGATGCCTCTAACTCCTATCTGTGAAAACAAAATTAACTATTACTAATCCACTACTTATTACTGTGAAAAAGTATTTTGTTATAATTCTATCGCTAATATTCTAGTTACATCCACAATGGATGTGTTATTGTATTTGTTACTGTCAACTGTTAATTTTTGGCCAACGAAGTTTCTTGTTTGGTGATGCAGTGCAGCGGCTAAGGGCAAACGTTACTGACCATAATTAGTGTGCAATGTTAGATTGCCTATTAATAGTAGCTACCGTTTTAACCGTCGGGGGAGAGGCAGGGAAATGCTGGGAGAAAGCCCGGACATTCGGCCTATAGTCCCACCGGACGTCCACTAGGACAATTTCTGTACCAGTCGCTGAACTACAATTTCTTTTTTTGGGGTTTTTTGTACTTGTTCGCAAATTTTTGCTGCCTGCAATTTTTTTTTAACTGAAATTAATTATACACATTTGTTTATTACATATATATATGTATGTATATAGATATATATATATTTACAATTTTTGTCAGACACGGATCTTAATACACCCTTTAATCCATCCATTGTATCATCATTCACACAGTTTGCCCTCTTTGTTTGGACTGCATAAGCGGGGATTGTAATCCACCAGACTGTTAGTCGTGCAATACATTGTCCGTCGACCAGTCGGTTCGGGTGTATTTGTATCGTATGTTTGTTTACTCATCGGATTAGATGCCTAGATTGGAGTATTTGTAGTGAAGCAAATGTTTGGTTCGACAGATTGTATAAGGATAAATTACCAATTTATATTTAATTTATAATACTAAATTTGTAATCTATAATTCATAACTGAACAACACAAAAAAAATTTAATTCATAGGGCCATACGAAATTTAATTTTTAATTTATAGGCAGAAAATTTAATTTAACGTTACCCTACCTTACGCTACGCCTCGTTTGTAAAAAATAAACAAAAAAAAAAAAATAGCAAAAATAATTAATAAGATAAAATGGCACATCAAACCTATAATCAGTACAAATTTCCTGTCACAAACATCATATCCAGCTACAACAAAATCTATTATCTTTCAAAACACAAAAAAATAAATTTAAAAATATGAAAATACTAAAATAACATATTAAAATAGCAACTTCTTAACCACCTTAGGGTTGGTTTGGCATGTTTAAAAAAAGTCAAAGAGTCAAAAAGTCACTACTTTTATTTAAATCACATCATCTTATTTAAGTCACATCACCTCTCTAACACATCAATTCAACCCCAACCCAAACGGAACCCATATTTCATAAAAAGTTAAAAAGTACACTTATTTAAATTATCCCAAATATTTAATATGTAGTGTCACGTACGTTTCCGTTTCCCTCCCAAATTTGGAACAAAAACCAAAGTTGGCAGACAAAGCCTATGAAAATCCCACAGAGGTAGTACTTTTCATGATGACCCACAGGCCGTAGCCTTCCTAATCTCACCAACTCATTTCCATTTCCCACATACAATTTCAGCAACTTTGCTGTCCCTCCTTTTCTCTCCATTTCGGTTTTGTTGTCCATCTCCAGTAACACACACTCTCTCTGTCTGTCTTTCCATTTCGACTGCGTCAGCTCGCCGACGGTAACACTCACCATTTTCTCGGGCATGTGGGAGTCTGTCTATTTTTTCTTTCGGAGCACATTATTATTATGGCCTGCTGTGTTCCACTCGCACGATGCATTCATTTCTCAACTATTAAACTGTTCCTCGTTAGGTCATTGAAACCATACATATGATTAGGTATACAAACTACACGAGTGACAAACTGATATTGCCATTGAGGAGTTCCATAGTGACAAACGGTCTTGGTTGAGCAATGTAGCCGATTTTTTGTTTCTCTGCATTAATGTAAGTTGCGTATGGATGCTATTAGGTTGAATGCCCGATGTGGCCTTGTTTGAAGTGTGCGTATTGTTTGTTGTTTCTGGCTTCCTTGCAAGATTTCTTGTTGGTCGTTTGTCCAAAAGCCTTCGTGAAGGTGGTACCAAATGACTGGCCATTCTCGTTGGTGCAAACGAAGTTGTAGTCATGTTATGCTGTTTTGCTTGCATACGAAGTTGTTACACTTCTAGTTCTTTATAACGTCATGCCAATTTTCTGTATTGGTATTGGTTGATGTAGTTTTTGGTGTTACTAACTAACCTGATGCACTAACCCAGATAGACTACGTCCAGGCACGGAGGCACACCGGCCCAGGGGGGGTCACGTGCCCCTAACTTTTTTGGATAACTCTGCCTTTGTCGTGAACAACTATTAACAGGAGCTACAACCTTTCTGCATTTGTTTGTGAACTTGTATATCATAACTCTTGTCCAAGAACGTGTCAAATTTGGGGAAGTATGCATGTTATTCGTGGGTTGACCTCATATCATTTTGCATTACAGCCGCCGTACGTGGCCACTATTAAGATTTTATACAAGTGCTTTATTACTTCAATTTTTTGTTGTTCGCTGTAACGACAATATTCGTCGCAGGGGAGATGCAGTGGATGGTGCTCTAGTTTGCTGACAAAAAGAATGATTACCTGCTGGCAAGTAGCCAACCCAAAGACTGTAACGCCACTGCCTGGGGCCCCCAATTAGGCTGACAAATTGGGTCTACGGGAAAACATTGTAACACCAACGTACCTCTGGTAATGAGTTCAATCTTTAATTTATGCCGCACTTGCTCAAATAAAGCTTGACCATTATATTTGCAAGCATTGAAGTGGTCAATACTATTTACATGAGATTACCATAAAACGAGTACAACATATGGCCAATTAATTTTTGTAAAACAGTGGCATGCAATAGGTGCATAAATTAACGACAACATATCATACTTGAACAATAAATGAAAAGTACAACTCGTACAATATACATACGACTGAATGGTCCGTTCATTGTAAGTTGTTAACAGTGAATTTCGTTTTGCTACAATTTGGGAGTAACGTTCTTTCTGCATCCTTATCAATATTGCATGAAATTCTTTGCAGGAATTATCGTAATTGGATATGGGCGATATGTCAGACAATGCGAAGCAACTGTGAGTTTATTTCGTTCACTATTTCATACAATTAGGTTTGCAAGGATATGTTTCCTGTACGTACTAAATTCCACGGTCTGTTCGTGTAGGACATATTGTGGCAGTATGTACTGTCATCAGGAGGTTGTGCGATTTGAGTTTCACATATTTGCGATAGCTCAAATTGCACCATGAATTTCGTGTAATGGATTAAAACTCTATCCATTTCTTAACAGAATATGTGCACATACGGCACATGTCACGTATTCTGCGGAGAGAAATTATGAAATCCATAACTGACTGAGTTATACTAAACCACTTCAGTTAATAATTTTCGGTCACAACGAAAAATGACATTACCAATTTCACAAAAATGGCACAACTTTTGAAATGACAAGGCAAGATTGACTGCCTTTAACGTTAACCGACGAAGATGATAGAATGCACAAAACGTACATACCACCGATGTAATTTGGCCTTAAATAAAATTTCATTTACGCCGATATTTGTTACGGGCAAAGGAAAACATTGAAGCCAAGTGGTGAAGGTTCACGAATCAAAATGGTTGACACTACCGAGCTCCCTCGTCGAAAGCGGCCAGTTGAACCATTTATTTTTTACAGGTTCGATCCGTGTCCTTCAAAGCGGCTCACAGTATGAATCCCTCTCGTCAGAAATGGCTGACAGTATTTTTGCACAATTGTGCATTACATATTTTGTACTCATAGTTTGCGCCTGTGCAAATTTCACTTTGTACTCACAAGAAATTAAGATTTTAGAGACCAAAAATAAAGGCCAAAATAATTTCTTACAAACCTAATTGTTGTTGCAGAAATCATGTGGTTATTATATTTTTAGCAACGAAAATTGGACATTACTGATGCATTATTATGTAGTTGGGACCAAATTTGTTTGTGTCACAAATTGGTCCCTAAATGTCAATGGTTGTGATTTGTGTACATAAATGTGTACATATCCATCCATATCTAACATATACTTACGCGCGAAATTCACAATGGTTGCAGCTAGCAACAATTCAAGGAAAGACAAGAAGCAGACAACCCCGGACCGAAAATGGTTAGTGTGTAGACATGTACTAAGTAGAGTACAGTGATGGAAACACGTGACTGCTGTGATAGCAAAGTATGGACTTCTATTCCATGCACACACCAGTCATGTGCTTCTATTGTGTCGCATTCAGCGATTTCCAGCAGTCATAGACGCCATATTGCATGTTCTTATAAACTCCGATTATTTGTAAAAGTCCATGTCCGTTTTTATTTCAAATGTGTGCGAAATAGTAATTTGTATGTGCAATCATATGTAAATACCACAAAATGTGCACACATTGCGAGTGATACAACTTGTGGTGACAATTATTTTAGACTTACAGATCTTATTTGTCCTGTATGTGCGTCACGTTGGTGTAACACTTACAGAGCAGAAAGGATATTGGGGAAATGTGGAAGGAACTCCGCTATGATGAGAAGAAGAGGTTTCAGGACATGGCTAAGGCATGTGCCAAGGAACTGGGCGAAGAAGTTACAAAGAAATATGCAAAAGTACTTACGTACTTAATGTTTTCGTAACTGCATTTGGGGAGGACCTGCTATCGACACAATGTTGGTTAAATTTTTGTATTAATGTTCATGTTAATAACATTGCAGAGTAAAATGCAAGTCCGCATATCATTGAAGGCAATTGTTGATATCGTGAACCGGTGTAACGAAGCACAGAAGCAGGCAGTCATTGATATTGGGTTTGGTGGCCTCCTTGGGTTAAAGTGTACCCGTATAGATCACAACTTGTGCCAATGGTTGGTATAAAACTTCAATCCCGACACGTGTTCATTGACTGTTCATGGTCGTCACCTGAGGCTCACCTGTGAGGAAGTGCATGTCTTATTGGGCATACGGTCATAAGGCAATGACGTGCAGTTCACTGGTTCAATAGACGCATAACCCAATATCTACGAAAAGGTTGGAGCTGTTAAGGGAGTCATTCCTTTGAACCAGTTGAGAGTTTATCTGACTGAGAGTGATGGTACGGACGACGAGTTTCGGCGGAAGTCTGCGCTGTACATGTTGGGGGCCATGTTGTGTCCTATCACAATGACCGCCTTGAGCCTGTCGTTCGTTCATGCTGTGAAGGACGTGACCGGTATGCGGGCATGTAATTGGGCAAAGTTGACACTGCAATTCCTTGTCAAAGGTGTTCGGAAGTATAAGATGAAAGGTCAGCGTGAGGCAACTGGATGTGTTTTCCTTCTAATGGTAACGTAATCGACCGTTGTTTGTTTGTACCATGCCGATTACATATTTCATCCATTGCTGTGCATATGATTCAATAAAATGGCAGTCGTTCCGAAATACAAACTTACCTGTTATTGAACAGCATGACAAATATACTTGTACGGGCCACATTTTTGTAACCAGAAAGAGCTTATTTTTTTAACCGGAAAGCTGCATGGGGATTCTGCCATCGAGACACATAAACACATAGATATGATTGTGTTGTAAGTTGTATGCATTGTTAACGAATACGAATTATTTTGCTCGAAATTGTATACTAAATATCTTTTCTCCCTTATAATGCAGCTATTTTACTTGGATCGTTTTGCTCCTCCCTGTAAAAGTACGTTGGCTACTACACGCTTCATCCCTCGGCTAAATGATTGGGGTGATACTGAAATACGGGAGACACGGTGACGTATGGGAAGGAAGCAAATGTTGGAGCAACATGAGGTAATCAACCCATTCGTTGTGCACATTTGACAACATTGCCCCACCTGTGTTATGGAAACGGTGATAGACTGAATTTGTGTTCCTATGACTAGGTGATAAGCAGTGACAAATAGTGACCCATTCCTTAGCGTATGCCATATTTTCACTTTGTCCCTCCCTATTTACTCTCAAATACTCGAACTTTTGCGGGAAAAACATGAAGTTTCTATCTGGATAATATTGTAGCTTTACAAATTCAATTTTATGTACTACTTCCGTTATCAAATGAATTTTGGTTAAGCCCTAAAGTCAGATTTTTGGAAAAGCTTGAAGATTTTGATTTTTTAACCTTGTAAAAAGGTCAAAACATTGCCGTTCAATTATTGTTAGTTAGTTTGTAATTGAAAGTTTGTCTTTGTTTATCTAAATGGGAAAAGGTCAAGTGATAAACATGGGATCGACTGTGAAGTTTTTATCCATACCAGATGAGCATCATTTATAACAAATTCTTTGTTCATTTCAGACAAATGGAGTAATTAATTTTTATTAGATATATTTAATATGTAAGTGTGCACACATACGCTGTGTGCAACTTAAGAAAGCGGACCAAAACTTTACGATTCACAGTTGAGATTGATTAACGATTCAGTACATTACCATTTTCATTCATGATTTGAATCCCGATTTGACAACTATGTTAGGTGGAGTTTCATCCAACAATAGAGGAAAGCAACGACATTGATGATGCAATCGACGCACACCATGTCAATAACAAACAGAAACCACAGATTGATGAAGTTCGTTTGAGCAAGGTTGAGTCCGACATTGGTGAACTGAAGGAAACCATGAAGCAAGTGCTTCATAGCAATGCGGAAATAAAGGACATGTTGCTCAATTTCCGAGGGAAGGAAGTTGTTGACAATGCAAAGGTAAGCAAAAGCAATCAGTACACATGCTTTACACAGTTCACAGAGGTTACTTGAAGATGAAATATCGTAGTAAGTTAATGTATGTGTTTGTGTGATTAGGTGGAGTCGACTGAAAGAAATTGTAACATTAACATATCCTCCAGCATTGGTGAACTCAAAGGAATGCTGAACGAACTGGTTGCAGCTATATTGTCTAGGAAACAACCGTTTAATGAACAGACACATATTGTTGAAATGAAGCAAATGATGCAGCAAGTGCTGGAAGGTTTATCGGAAACAACACAATTGCCTCGCGCAGAGGAAAAGGGTGTTGACCCTAGCGTGGGAGTCGAGTTACATGACGGCGGCGTGGTCTTCCCAAATTATTATGCTAGCCCAATAGAGGGTAATCTTCAAGATTTACAAGGGGTGAATTGGGAGGACAATAATGTGAATGAAATGTTGTCCAATGAGATAATTGATATGCACGTTGGACAGTTGCGTACCGTCCAAGAAGTTGGGCACACGCACAACAACCGTGGCCTTGCCTTGGAGGAAACATATGCAAGCGAAGAAAGCAAATCTCTTTCGGTTTAGTTTCTGGCCATCAAGAACGTTGCAAAAGAGAGTTTATCTTCCTTTGATAATTTGCAAACCTTGCCTCCAATGTGAGGAGAAGCAGACAATGTGCATCCTTCTGCTGGTAAGCTTGCCCAAACATTGGGAGCGGGACAAATTGTAACAGGCAGACGAAAGGGAAGAGGAAGAGGTGTTGAAGCCACAGACGTAGGGGATATGCATTCGTGCAACGATAGCAAAATAAGTACTCGACTTACTGCAGAAAAATTCCCAAGTCGCCACATCACTTCACCTTTCGTATGTTTCATTACCAATTGATGCCGACAGCATTACTGATCATAATTGAACCATTATTTGTGTTGTATTTTAATAGTTGTCATTCTAGTGCAAGTTTGCACTAAAAAATGTTGTACAATTGTCTTACAGATTTCGGACAAAGTCCTGTCCAAACTGCATAGGTTGGAGAAGCGGTTCCGTTCAGAGGTTAGACATCGCTTCACCAATTTTAGATGCATAAGGATGTGTTATGTATTTTGTAAATTTATTTTCTAAACTGTGTTCAATTAGTTAATTGTTTATATTAATAGGAGGAGTTGATGTTACTTGATTGTTTATATTGATAGAAGGACTTGATGACACTGGAGAGTAGAGAGGTTTTATCAGCGGCCGAACACAAAGTTGTTGACTCTGTACTTGACGACAGAAAAAATGAAAGGTACGGATGAGTTTAGTACTCGCAATTAACCTGTTTCGTAGTATTTGTGAAATAAGTTTGAATTTCACAATTTTCATTTGTTGTGCTATGTTTATTTGATTTTTATGGCTATCAGTTCTTTAATTTTTCATTCTGTATGATTTTGATGGGTTTATGATGGGTTTATCCATGTCGTATGTAGGATTTTCTTTGAATTTAATACAGTGGCCTAGGGAAAGATCACTGGCTAAATTTCCTGTCTGAAATTTTCTTCTCTTGGTTTTATCCTGCACACATGTAGCTATTGGGAAAATTGAAAATCACTGATATTTTCACAAAATATTTACAAATTCATGGAAAACTTTATAATTTTAATTATGAAACTTAATAAAGTTTACCAATGATTTGCAAATTTTTTTGAAAACTTATACTGAAGTGCAATTTTCCCTAGCTATTTTCTTCTAGTCTGCTTACATTTGCCATTTTGATCATTTTGGGATATTGTTGGCTCTGGTTTGTAAAATACATATGATTTTTTTTTTAACTTGCTCACCTGTAAATGAGCATTTAAATTTTCACATATTATTTTAGCAAATACTATTGGACATGTCATAAGTTGTAATATCTAAAACTTTTTCTTTTATTTTTTTTTTTAAAAACTTAAAACTAATCTTAATTGGATTGGAGAGTAGTAGAATCAGGAATATCTGCCATAGTTCTACAACAGAAAAAACTAATCTTATGTTGTAGAGTTAAGCCAGATACGTTTAAGTTTTACTAGGCTGTAGATTGCTTCTTATTGGTTCATGGATACGTTTAATGTAGGGACATTGTTGTGTCTATGAATCTTCATGAAATGCCTTGCGAATGTGCTACGCGACGTGACATGCACACGCTTAAACCAGGGGCATAGCTATCCGACACTGTAAGTCGTGGCATCTGACAATGTTATTTCCATTATATTTGCATGATGGACATTTCCATGTAGGGACATTGTTATTTCGTATTACATTTAAACAAACTACAAACCTTATTTCGCAAGTTGCCTCGTCTGTTACAATGTTCCAGCCAATCAACTTGGTCGCGGTTCAATTGACTAACGGACAGCGACAAGTACACAAAGACGGGAGGCATACTGCGTGGTTTTTTCCAGTATATCTGTCGGTAAGTAAGTGTTTTAGGTCAATTGTGTATTGTAGAAGACATATTTTTAGAAAACTTTGGCTGACTGAACTTTACACACCAAACATACAGACTTTGATACTAAATCAAAAAACTCAACCTCTAAACCATAAAAATATCGTCAAATCATATTTGGACATGACAGATATACTAGGGTGCTTGATGCATGTCAGAAGGTAATATGAATGTCCATCCCATTGAAGCGAGTAGATTTACTATGAACGTCGGTAATATGAATGTCAATCCCATTTACATGAATGTCAATGTAAATATGAAAGTGCGTATATGTTCGCATGCCCTCTAAACAATGTCTTCACTTGTGATTATATGTAGATTTACATGCCTTTCAATTATAGAGGAGTATATTGGTTGTGCCTAGACTGTGTGGCGTACCTATTTGACTCATTGGCATCCGCCACACTGGACACCAACAAGCTGAACGCGGCAAAAATGTTGGTATGTCGTGCTGAATTTCACAAATCTACTTCCACACTATCACATCCTTCACATAAACTAACCGTCTCATTCTGTAATAGGTTCAAACAATGCATGCCTTATTGTAACTACAGTTTGGAAATGAATATGCTGTAGACGTGCGTACCTTTGACGTTCGCATGTTAAAAAAAAGGCCATTACAACAACTAGATGAGTAATCCACAAACCCTGCGTCACATTGACTTGACTCCTGAATGACTCATTTAACGAACCTGCTTATATCTACGAGAAACTGAATGTTACATTTCATTTGTAACACTTTCGACTGTGGGATGTTTGTGATCAAGTACATGCAGCGGTCTGATATACCCAGCGATCCACACAAGGTACATTCTACCGCTTCATTTCCAATTGCGAAATAAATCCGTTTATTTCCTATCGCTGTAACTGTACCTGATTTGTGTTATTCGCTTTCTCTACATAGTTTCATCCTTCTGTGCGTCGGAAGTTGGTGCTTGACTTCGTTATGGATATGAATAATTCAAAGATCGGCGAGTATCCTTCGTGCATGTGATTGATTGCAATTATAACAAATAGGGCAGCGATTTTATCATGGCCTGCTAGTACAAGAGTAATTTCGATACCCAACCACAACTGGATTACTGCATCAGCTTGTCGTGACAACTTTTTAGGTCGCAGCTGTGATAATACTAATTTCCCACGCGTATTGATTGTACATATAATTCCAATGTTTGGGACTGGAACAAACGACGGAAAGTAGTAATGTTTGTTTGCTTTTATCGTGGCCTGTACGTAATGTGATACACATAATTCCAAAGTTATGGGTACAGAACAAACAATGAAATGTGATATTTGCCCAAATGAATATAGTAATGTTTGTCCATTGCAATGTGATATTTGTCCAACAAACAATGCAAGTTGAAAGTAGTAATGTTTGTTCGCTTTTACCACATGAATTATGTTTGTTCGCTTTTTTTGAATGCCATAATTTTGTCCAAAACAAAGCAAAAAAAATCCCACAGAATAAACAAATGGCAGTGACTATAATGCACCAACAGAAGTCCACCTGTCCACAGGAATTCATGTGGTAAACAAACTGCTGTAATTCTCCTGTCGAACCACCTTACTATTATGTTTCCAACTGTCCCTGCACATTGTGGACTTCATATCTTCAAGTCAAGCTCTGTATTCTGCCAATGACCGTTTCTGCAATCCACCCAGTTAGTCCATGCAATATCCTCGTAACTGTTGCACCATGTGGGCCCTCACGTGCAGTTAAACTAAACCCTTTCATATGTGTAACTGATGGACTCTGACGTTGACTTTCGCACATGTCATGTTGTGGTTGATCCACGTGTGAACAAGCACAAACAAGTACAAATTTTAAACTGCAAGCGTGCCACAAATTTTAAACTGCAAACAATGTCATGTTGTATACTGCCTAGTTATTTCCAGTATATCGGTCGGTAAGTAAGTGTTTTATGTCAGTTGTGTATTGTAGATGACATATTTTCAAAAATATTTGGCTGACTGACTTTACACACTAAACATGCAGGCTTTGATAGTAAATAAAAATACTAAACATCTGTACATGACAGATATACTGGTGTGAAGAAGTATGACATCCTTTACATAAATGAATCCTTGGAAGGGCAACCACATAGAAGATATATAAACGGAAGATATGCAAAGAAGTATTATCCAACCATGTGGAAAACTTTGAAAGGGAGTTGATTACTTCATAACAATGCACAAATGGAGAAAAATTGCACAAAAAAAAAAAAAAAAAAAACATACAACAGACCATTCAAAAACAGAGTATTGATATTTATTAATGAACAAGTCTGCACAATGGTCTGAAAGAATAGCACGCATTCTGTGCAATACAAAAGAATACATATATAAACTAGTCTAGGATTTGGGGAAGAGAATGGCTAGAACACCCCATTCTGATTGAGCATCTGCCAGCATGGCTTGGGTTTGGTCCAACTCAGCTTTAGCTGTCTGAATTGATGCAAGACGATGTCTAATTTGGGAGAGCATCATCCTTGCTTCTTGATTAAGCTGGTCATGTTGCTGCTGCAGATGAGCCTTTCTTTGCCGGACAGAGGCAAGTTCTGCCATGAGTTTGGTTTCCTCAAGTTCAAGTTCTGAGTGTTGCTCAAGAATGGCTGCAGAGGTTTGCTGGCTGAGTTTGAGTGAAGTAGATATGGTGTGGGCTTTGTTTAGGAAATCTTTTTTGGTTTGAATATCCTTCGCGCAAGTCTAAACCATCTCTGAAAGGGTTGGCCATTCCGTGATGATCTTGGCCAATTGATTTAGTTGAATGGGGTTGAAAGGATTAGGGGAGAGGTTTAGAACAGCAGAAAGATAGGCCAAGGTTTCATCAAGTTTGTGGAGAATGATTTCTTCAACTAGGGTGTTAATGAGGTTGATGAAGGTCGTTAAGGTTTGTTGAGTTTCAGCATGAAAGAGATGTAGCTTTTGAGGTAATGGGGATATTTCGTCTAGATGTTATTGAAGAATAGAAAGTTCGGCGCAAATATCCTGACATGGAATGATAGCCTGTGAACATTAATAGTTTGGTGAGAATATATGCTTACAAGTAATAAAGAGTAAATAGGATGAGGTTGGAAATGGTAGTACCTGTCCTGATAGAGTACGCACAGACGGTTGGCCTTGTTTGGCTGTGGTTGTGACAACAGGTGGAGTTGTTTCGGGTACTGATGAAATGGTAGCATCAGCACCTTCAGGCTTTTTTTCTGGTTCTGGTAAGAGGGGAAAGTCATGAGGACCTTCAAGTTCTTTCTCAGACATTGGTCGTGGAGATGAGTCATGTATTATGTCCATCACTGTAAATCGGAGAAGAATACTAGTTACTTAAAGAGAAGTTTTTTTTTTTTTCAAACGAACAGTCACATTTGTATTTCTATTTACCTTGGTTGTTGTGAACTTCTAGTTGAGGGGATTTTGTATTGTCATCTGTTGGAGAGGATTGGCTGTTGATTGAAATTTCAAAATCAATCCTCTCTGATTCTTTGTTTGAAGTTTGGGAATTTGAGGAGTTGGATGGTGATGGTTAAGGGCTAAATACAGAAGGGACAATAATAGGCTCAGTGCCCCCTGGGTAATCAACCTCCATCGGGACAGCCCCAACTGTGACATCCCTGAGAGCAATAGGAGGAGGTTCTAGTTGTGAAGGATTGTATGATGCAGATTATGTAGATTGCTATGGCGAAGACTATGAAGGAGGTTGTAAGGAAGTTTGTTGAGATGCTTGAGGTGGTGGTGGAGTTAGTTCTATAGTGGGTTCTCTAGGTACATTGGTGATGGGACTAGGATTTGGATCAATGTGTTGAGGAGAAGTGGAAGGATGTTATGATGCAAATTGTGTAGATTGCTGTGGCGAAGACTGTGAAGCAGGTTGTAAGGAAGTTTGTTGAGATGCTTCAGGTGGTGGTGGAGTTGGTTGTAGAGTGGGTTCTCTAGGTACATTGCTGATAGGGCTAGGAATTGGATGAATATGTCGAGGAGAAATGGAAGGATCCTTATCATTAGCAGCAGTAAAGAGTAATCTCCTTCTTTTTCTCTGCACAAAAGTAAGTGATCAGTCGGGCGTGAATGGAAATTGAGATGAAGCGAAGACATACTTGGTAGAGTTGCCCTGAAGGATTTGATGTTGTTTGGCCAACCATTTGGCTGAGAGGGATATCCCAATCACTTAGGTCTGTACTTAGAGTAGGAGTAGTGAAAGGCTCTTCTCTCTTCTTCGCCGTGACCTTTGTCTCGACAGGGGTACGGGTGGCAGTTCCTCTCTGTGCTTGTGTCTGCAAGGCTGCCAAAGAGTCTCTCATTAATTTCAGAATTGAGCGGGTGTTTGTCTGAGTAGTTGGATCCATTGGAGCCTTGCCTTTATGTTGGTCCCTAACCAATGGTTCAGTAGCAGGCCCAATTTTGGCTGTCAAAGGTCAAACAAGTTAGTGTTGTAGAGAGAAAAAAAAGAAGGCATGAGATAGTCAGGGATATGAAGTATATGAAGGAAGGATACCTGTAGCCTTAAGCTTGGAAGGCGAGGATATGGGGCCCTGATTATTAATACAAGTATCGTAAAGGCAGGTTTCAAGTGGCTTGCAGAAAATAATGGCAGTCATAAGTCCCCACCAATGGTCAAAAGCAGTGGAGCAGTCCGAAGCAGGTTTGAAGAAGAAGGGGCCAAAATCTTGGAAAAGTTTGGTGTTCTCTGTCAGAATGGATTCAGCTTGCCTAGGATCTTTGAAGTAGATTTTGGACCCAATCTCCTCATGGATGGTTGGGTGGGAATAAGGATAAGGGATACCCTGGGAAAGACCTAATTGCCTGGACCATTGATTGGGACAGTATGTCTCAAAACTGCAGTTGGACATCTTGATGGAGGATATGGAATAGCTAACCAAGACATGTCTAAAGGTGAGAATGTGTCTCCAAGTCTCATTTTGTTCTTGGACTTGCTCATTGTGTAAATCACAAGGGTCTATGAAGAGGAAGTGAAGTCTATTGGAGGAGAATTGAAAGTTTTTAAATGGCATGTACAAGTTTGAAGGTCTCTTCGAAGGAAGGTTGTAAAACATGGTAAGATGATTTCTGAAAGTGATGATGGGTTGGCTGTTATAAATGAGCAATTGCTCAACATAGGAGTGGAAAACTGGCTTTAAGGTGTTAGCTGGTGGGGGTCGTGCCTTAGGGAAATAAGCATACAACCAGGCCTGGAAGAGCCAGAAGGGGCCACCACAGTTGCCAGAAATCTTCTTGTCGACAAAGGAAAATAGGGCCTTGTAAAGGGTGGCAAGAAGATAAGGGGCTAAAGCCATAAGTTGGCCATCTTGCATACACAAGGCAAGGGGGAGGTATTCCTTCGTGATCTTATACCCAGGGACACAAAAAACAAACTCACAAAGCCAAAGTAAGTAAAAAGCAGTTCTTTCTTTGTCCTGGACAGGGGAACCAGGCTGGCCTTTGTATTTTTTGGCGAAATCTGTATAGCACATGTCAGTGTTTAAAGTAAAGGTCACTTTTGGAGGCTCAAGGAGAGCATGAATTGGATTGCCCAAGATTGGGAGACCAGTCAAGTGAGCTACATCTAAGATGGTAGGGGAAATCATACCAAAATTGAGGATTAGGGAGTTACAAGATTGTGACCAAAAGCATGCAGCAGCAGCAGTAATCAGCCCTTTGTCCATGTCATAATTTTTAGTCGACAGTCTAATTGCTTCACTAATGCCCTGGTGCTTCCATACTTCAGCGTCATGACCTTCAATTCTCCTGGCCCAGCTTCGCCAAACAGAGTCTGGTGACCTCTACGATCTGAGTGGGTTTTTGCTGACATTCCAGTTAGTCCACTTAAGTCCAGGTTAGTTGAGAAGAAGGTTCTCACCATTACCAAGGAGATAGTATGAAGCTAGCTCGTCTGGGAAGTAAGACGCGAAGGTAGGACCTAGAGTAGCCTTAGCGACAGAGCTTGTGCTGGACAATAGGGTAATACCAAATTTTAGAAGAGCGATACGTGCTCTGATAGGGTCTGGGAAGCGGAGTAGGTCTTCATTGTTCTTCTCAAATGGAGATGGTTGAGATTTTTTCGGCGCCATGGCTTAGGATTTTGTGGTGCTGTGGTTTTGAACGGCAATGCTTGAGAAGAAGGAGTACAGTCTGAGGAGTTCGAATCAGAGGGAAATGAAGTGGTTTGAAGTTGAAAATGTGGGTCTTTTATAGCTTATGATGGGGCCAGTATATTTAAATGCTCTTATATTGGGCTGTAGTTTATGTTTGTTTTGGGCCCGTATTAAGAAATTTGCTATTGGGCCCAAACAATGGCCCCCTTGTTGAAGTTAAATATCATATGACTTGGACCCCCACAAGGAGGGCACCCTCATGACCCCCTCTCTCTCTGATTGGCCAGTTTTTTTTTTTTTCCTACTCCTCCAATCACCAACCCCCACGTGTGTGTGTGTGGAGGGGGGGTGGTGTGGTGGTGCAGGTGGTGATTAGAGGGGGTCTCAATCACTTCCGCAAGGTTAATTCATATGATATTTAACTTGAACAATAGGGCCATTGTTTGCACCAAGTTTTGCTAGTCTCTGTCGACAGATGGTCCACTGTATCGAGGACACGTGGCCAAGTCTGAAGGAATGTCCACCAGTTGAAAGTGGGCTCTCTGCATGTGGGTCACCTAGAAGTGATGGGGGAAGTTTTTAGCACCAGTCATGGAGTTAGTGGGCACACTTTCAAGAGAAAGCATGAGACAAAGCAGGAGCTTTGCTCTGTCGACAGAAGTTTTAAACAGTAGGTGGCCATGAAATAAACACAAGAAAATGGAGATCGACAAATAGAAGTGGAGGTTTAGTATACTTGGAAGGCCTAGAAGGGAGATCGTTGGTTTCAATATCCATATACTGTTTTTGTGGCCCATCATTGCATGATCCCACACGTCTACACCATAACTGCCACTGTAACTGCCCCCTGACTTCGAATCTTCAAGTCCCCTTTGCCAAATATTGACTCTTCCCTGTCGACCTTCCTTTTCACCATTGTAGGGCATGTCCCTCATCATTATGAGACAAAAATCGACAGAATATTGTCCACTAAACACAACCACAATCCTTGCAAACTGGGCCACTGAACCACAACACTTAGCCACTCACTGTTACTGCCCCTGACTATGAATCATCAAACTCTGCCAAATATTGAATTTTCCCTGTAATTTAATCAAAATATATTCAATGTCGGTAAACTTGTTAATATTTGAAATAACCTTTTTTTGGATTGTAATGACTTAAATACAATTATTGTTCTACATTTTACGTAACCAAAATACACAACTTATTTATATCGAAAACAAAATATACATCTCGGGTTTAAAATTCCTCTTTGCACCTATTTTTCCCACATCCTGCCAACAGTTGCTCCATTCAATTGAGGACACATAGCAAGTCCACCTGAAGACAAGGGTTATTAACTAACATTGAATCTTGCATGCCACCTGACTTACACGGTGGTGCAGTTACTGGCAGTGCTCATGGATTTAGTGGCCAGCCTCCAAGAGGAAAGATGAACAAATTGGGAGTTTGTATCTGTCGAGGAAAGGCTAAAAGGACTTGGGCACAGGCGGCAACTTCAATTATATGTACTTCGACAAGTACAAGTGAAAGTTTTATGTGGTTTCAAGACACGAAAATGACTGTGCAGTTACAAAAGTTGCACAGAAGCAGTTGCAGAATCGGCAGATCATGGGGTCGTAGGAAATAATAGCTATAAAGGGCAGAATATTTGCAGAGAGAGAGGACATGAACAACAACACAACAACTTACTTTCTACATTGTAACTTCTGAGTAGTTTTTTCCCTTCTACTTTCTACTTTGTTACAAACAACACAACAACTTACTTTCTACTTTCTACTTTCTACTTTGTACTTTGTTACTTTCTACTTTGTTACCATCAGTTCATCGAAAGAAGTCTTTATCCTTTTCAGGCATTCGAACCAATGCCACAATTGCTTGATTTTCTTCTTTAACTTGTCAACTTTAAATTACTGCTTCGTTGCTGTCGATATAGGCCTACCATAATTTTACTAACAATAAACCCATCACTTTCATAGTTAACATGAAATAATTTCATAACTCCTGTTCGTAACTCATAATTCATATAGCAATCGGCATGGAGATAAAGTAACGAGTTCGTTGGGTTACTTTCTCCAAGTAACACCCAAAATTAACTGCCACTTGGATTATATACAAAATGCATGTGCTGGGATGTAATTTTGCAAACCCACATGGACAAATTTTGTATTTTACTCGAAATATAATACTAATTTACCGAAACAAGTCATAACAAATCAATACGAAGCCAAACACATCGTTAGTTGATAAACCACACCGCCAAAAAAACCCTTCAGTTAGATCCAACCAAATATGGAACAGAAACAAGCAACCCGCAATAGGAATCTTGGAATACAGACATAAGCCAATTTCCCACCCAAAACAATACACAGACAACCCATATATATCTCACCTTCAATTAGTTTTCAAAATGACAAATCACTACAAACACAAATGACAACATCACTCTAAACAATTTGGGAAATTTACAACTCATGGCCTTGTACATAAGTAACGTTGTGCCATTTCCTGGCATTGTACGTAACCAATTATTTACACGTTACGTACAACAGTCCGTGCAAAATGAAAACTACATACATTATTTACATGTGTTTTCAATAGCTAGTACTGTCTACCTAATAAATTAAGGGAATAAGTAAATCATACAAATTATACAATTACCTGATTCACCACATCAATTGTGGTCGAATTATTTTTGCACATTGCTGCTTCAACACTACCGTATTGGCCCACAAGCTGCTTGGAATCAGGAGAAGCATCGAAAAATAGTCGCCGTTGCTTAATGTGTGGTGTACTTGGATCCACCAACCCAGTTTTGCAGCGAACGGGCAATGACTCAGCATTGTACTCACGGTCAGTTATGTGGGTTGTATCTGCATCTGAGTTACTACCCACTGTTCGGCTAAACCAAACCTTAGGACACGTTCGCTTTGTGTGCCCAATGCATTTGCAATTCCCACATTTTCTTGGTCTTCGACAGTTGGACAAGGCCTATCCCGGGTTCCCTTTTGACTTCACAATATTAGGATCTTCTACTTTAAATTGTCGAGGGAATGAATGTTTCCCTTTGTCTCCATTCCCATCGTTCAGATTTCTCTCATATAACTCCTTCATCCGGCTCGTCATCGGAAGACATGCATCCCTAGCCTCTTTGAAACCTTCCGTTGATTGCGCGGCATAGAAACACATTTCATTGTATGAAGAACTCAATATCCCATACCGGGCCGTCTGTGTTGTAGTGCTATCAATTGAGGGTTGAGGCCATTGCTGGCCATCCTTGCTTACAGCCCTTGTCCATCTATGCAGCACACAAGTTGGGGGAATTTGCGTTAAATTTTCGGCTTTCATAACACATATCATGTGACAGCAAGGTAGCCCCAACGACTCAAACTTTATGTAAGAACATCTCATTGCAGCATCCACTAGACTGTGTGTTACTATCCATGATCTATCATTCACTTTGTACTTATGAATATAGTAGCATTTCTGACTATCCGGCAAAAGGAACACGTCCTTGACATTCAACTTCCCCTCTTCTAAGATTTCATCACGGAACATTCTAAATATATTTCGGGTGAATAGCTCAGATCCATGTCTCTCTATATCTCGCAATGGAGTAATCAATACCAAAAAAGTATTATTTGTTTCAGCATCATCTCCAGCCTCGTTATACCTTATCCTTGCAAGAGCCCGATCATAGTGCCTAACAAATTCATATAGCTTCAATTTGTGTTGGAGGAAGGGATTGAAATAAGCATTCATACTCTCCGAGCGCTGAGTGCTCTTCATCCCAGCAAAGAAATGTCCACGCATATATGCCTCAGCCCACATATGACACTTCTCATATGTCTCCAACACCTAATTGTTGGTTTGAAGTCCAAAATTTTCGACCATTGTCGTCCAGCCATGCTCAAACTTTGTCTCATCCGTTTCCATGTCCATGCACTGTTTGAAAGCATGTGCAAAGCCACTTTTGTGAACATTTGAAACAGCATTTTTCCCAAGATGCCAATTACATAATCGATGTCTTGCATCTGGAAATACTCTTTTGATTGCCTCTCGCATCGCCTTATCCTCATCTGTCAGTACGGACACAGGTACTGTATTGCCCATCGCCTCCATAAATGTTTCCAAAACCCATGTGTATGTATCAATTGTCTCATTAGCTAGCAAAACACATGCAAATATCGTGGTCCTAAAGTGGCTAGTCACACCAGCCAACATGACAAAAGGTTTCTTGTATGCATTGGTTCTGTAAGTTTAGTCAAATATCAACACATCACCAAACTTTGCGTAGTCGGCACGCGATTTCGAATCTGCCCATAACAGATTTTGTAACTTGTTATCGTTACACACATCATACTTGTAAAAAAAACGTGCATCAACATCAAGTTTTGCACATAGGTAAACCAACGCACCCTGCGCATTACCATCCTCAACTTCTGCTCTACGTTCGGCTTGAATATGGTTGTGCAGATTCGTACGGATGAAGCCAACATTCTCATAAGACCCGGATTGATTTACCATATAGTTCATGATTTGGCTAGTCTTCACACCGACGTTGCGCATAGCCATTGCTTGAGCTTTGTCAGCGCTGTTTAAACTGCGATGTGACATCAGATACATCACACAGTGTTGTTCCACCAATTCATGGTTGTGGTCTGCGATGAAGTGAGTCACAACATACTTTCCCCCTTCACCAGCATCTGCATCGTACCGTATGCGAAATTGGGCTTTGCAACCTACTCTTGTTAGTGCCTTGGGAGCTCTACTCTTCTCGCAACACGGTCCAAGTATTTTGGTAATCTCTAACCTTCCCTTGAACACAACCACAGCCTACTAACAACCTTTCCCTCTTTATTTGTGTTAAATCTGGATTTTCGTATACTAAATCCCTTGACTTTAGCATACGCATTGTAGAAAGCTTCTCCATCTTCAACCGAATCAAATTTTTGTTCCAGAATAGCACGTTCAACATCACCAACCATGTCATTGCGATGAGCATCGTCAACCATTTCTTTTTTCACATCGGCTCCGCCATCTTCAACGTTCATGTTGGTTGCTTCTTCATTGTTCGGACCAGCTTCGCAACCATGATAAGGTTCCGCCCGACTTTCATTCATCAAACGAATGTCATCTGCTTCATTTGGAATGTCATAATCATCACATTCCCTTTTAACTTCCGCTGGGGCCATACTGCACATGACATTAGTACAAACAATTACTTGATGACCGAAAAATGTTAACACAAATACAAACATGACATTTTCACACGGTTTAGTTGTTTGTGCAAACACAAACACTCGCTTGAGAAAGAGAAAGGTTAGTTGCCAATGGAGAGGTTTCTGTTTGAGCGAAGCGTAGAGCGGTTGAAGTTAGGATGAGGGTTTAGTTGAGGGAAAATAGCTGAAGTGAAGAGGCCAGAGAGAGAGAAAGGGAGACAGAGAGAAAGGGAGACAGAGAGAGGGAGACAGCTCCATACCTCATATCTAGTTAGAGAGAAGGGTTTCACTTCAGCAATGGAACCAACACAGCCTTGTAGTTCCGTTGTTGTTGGAAATCGCCCGTTATACTGTTCCCTACAGAGCTTCGTCAATGGAACCAACCCAGCAAGGGCTTCTCGCTGTTAATGGAAATCAAAGGTTACACTGACTCAACCTTACACAGAGAGGAGAACAGAGAGAGATAGAGACGAAATACAGAGAGTGAGTGGGATGCAATCATGCAAATACAAGCATTAACCGGTTGCCCCGATTTCAACTTTGTTACGATTAAACAATTCAATGGTCTTGATCAATTATTGTAATCTAACGGTTAACAATTGGGTTGCATATGGTGTGTAACCTTAAGGGGGTTGCACACTTAAACAGCGCCCAAAATCATCTAAATTTGAACAAAAATGCTCATCTTTCATTTGTATTTTTTTTAAATTGAAAATGACAATTTGTTTGGTATATTATTTTATTTAAAAAAAATTAAATGGATATAAATTTTTTTTAAAACACAAAAGATACTTTTACTTATTTTTAAAATAATCATTATTGACCATCTCCCACCACCATGAGCAATCAAACATCATCCGAAAACTCTTCGACAAGTTTTGATTAACTTTTGGCAAGCTCTAGTAGTACTTAGATGGTAGATGCACGTGATTTTTGATGATTTTCTAATCACTCTATAACCTTCGATGGAACTTCGATGACAAACTCAAAAAGTCACTTTTGCCGACAATAAGAAATAATACATATTTTAAAAATCAAAATTATTTAAACTCCATCCAAAATTCTTTGGCATGGCCATGGATTTAAGAACAACCCAAATGGGCGCTCTCATTGTATCTACATATATTCCTCATTAATTACCCAATGGGGGACAGTAGGGTCCTCACTGAAGACAGTGCCCAATTCAGGGTGAGAGTGGGACATTCAAACAGTGAGTCTCCAAATCCTAAGTTGATCTAATCGTGAAAACTTGATAACAAAATACAAAATATCGAGTCCAAATTACTTCAAGAGACAATTGAATATTTACCTAATTATTAAATTTAGAATTCAAATTTAGCTGAAATTTAGAATACAAAATATCATGCAATGCACGTGTTATTTTTGTAAAAAAAAAATATTTGATAATACAATATGTGTTATAAAAAAATAATTTAAAATTAAAATTTTAAAAAAAAATTATTTATAAATCCTATTAGGGAGACTTATACTACATATGATCATACTAAAAAACTTATGTTCTTATAAGTCTTATGGCAAGTTTGTTGACACATTTACCCTCAATATTAGTTGTTAATATTATAAATAATAGTAAAACCATATATAGGAAATTAAATGTTAGCATAGATCATATCTATATAAACGTAACGTAACGTGACACCTGTACGTAACGTGACACCTACATAAACGTAACGTGACACATATGATCTATGTAGGAAATTGAATGTTACCATAGATCATATCTACATAAACGTAACGTAACGTAATGTGACACCTACATAAACATAATGTGACACCTATGATTTATGGCAACATTCAATTTCCTATATTGGAAATTGAATGTTACCATAAATCATATTTTTATGAAACGTAACGTGACACTAACATAAATCAGTAACATTTTCACATTCAATTTAAAAAAATAAAAACTCATTAAGTTTGCGAAACGTAACGTGACACGTTGCGTTACGTTTATGTAGGTGTCACGTTACGTATAGGTGTCACGTTACGTTTACATAGGTGTCACGTTACGTTTATATAGGTGTCACGTTACGTTACGTTTATGTAGGCGTCACGTTACGTTACGTTTATGTAAGTGTTACGTCACGTTACGTTTATGTAAGATCTTGTGGAATACATTCTTATCTAAATAGGACTTGAGACTCTATAAGAAATTATACAAGACTTAGCCTAGCATAAGTGTTTGAAAAAGGACTTATAAATAAGTCTCCCAAATTAAAATTAAAATATGATTTCAATTATTTTTTTAATAATATTGATGCTATTATTCTATAAAAATATTACTTAAATACTTATATATATTAATTTTATTTAAATTATTTGTATATTTTGATAATTTTAGTTCTATAGTATTATAAAAGTATAATTATCATATAATAATTTTCTATGATATATATCAAATTATAAAATAGTAAAATAAATATTTATTTTAATATTAAAGTAATAGTTAAATCAGAAGAAGAATTAGTAATATAAAATTAAAATTAATTATAACTATTTAATTTTCTTTTATATTCATTTGGAAAATAAAAATATGTAGAAATAGAAATTATATAAAATTTATTAAAAATCAAATATAAATATGTTGTAGTTAGATTATCATATAATGATTTTATATGATATATATATATATATATATTAAATTATAAGATTGTAAAATAAACACTCTTAATTAAATTAAAATATCAACTATATAAAAGAAATTCAACGATGACTAACCGGGAAATAATCACATAACAACATCTAAACTCAAAAAGAAAAAATAATGGAAATATTCAAACAATAGATACATCTCAGTATGTAAAATAATTAATCATCTGTAATATGATGTCAAAATATAAAAGAATTTACTGTTTAACAATTAAAAAAAGTAACTCAAGCAGTAAATATAAATTTAGAGATTTCTCAAGAGTGTCATTGTTGTATAGGTATTTCCTCCTATGAGTTGTGATTATATAAAATAATGTAAGGAATGAAGTATAATTTCATATATAGAATTACTATAAAATTTAAATGACAAATTCATAATATAGAATTGGTATTTTGATATAGAATAATGCATGAGAAAATAAAAAGAAGAAAAAAAGTTGATTTAGTATCAAAAAAATCCTAATACTCTTGAAAGAGTTAAGAAAAAAAAGCATGAAATGCAAAATTGGTATTGGATTTGTTGATGATCTCAATTTACCATGAAAAATATATGAAAAAAAATATTTATCAAATAGAATCCATATAAAATAGGTAAAATTAATATAATTTAAATTATGTTTGAATTTGTGTAAAACTCTATATGTAATTAAGAAAATACATGCTGATATGTCTTTCTTAAAAAACAATAAACCCTTGTACTCAACATGAGAAAAATATTATTTTTAATAATATATATATATAAGATATGTAATCTAACTCAAATATTAATTTAAAAAAATAATATATATATTTTTAATATATATTTTTTTAATTATACCATTCAAAGAAGACATTAACAGACCAGCTCACAGTCTCGAGGCTCATCTTGGCCACGTGAAATTCTCAGAAACCCACGTCAGGATCCTTATTATTGGCCCTTCCTAATGGGCCCGATTTTGGCAATAAAACAACTGACACTTTTATTCATCCCAACCGTCCACGTGTCACTCCCTCTGGTACTAAAACTAGCTATTGATGAAAATTAAAATAAATAAATAAAAAGTTACAATTAAATGGATTTCTTATGTTAGGCATAAATATTGTAGAATGCACATTTATAAATAAATAAATGTAGGACTGAGGTTTTTGTTCTTAGTGATAAGAAAATATAAAAAAATTATTGGAGAATTTTTTTTAAGGTCTTTTATATTAAAATTTTATAAGATAAAGGATATATAATATTTTTATAATAGTTAAGGTCCCTTAACATTTTTATAGAGAAAATTCGATTTAGAATTTTTTTGCCCAATACAGAGAAATTTTGTCCCAATTCAGAATTTTCTAAGAGAAATTTCTCTGATTTTTCTGAGTCGAGGTCGAAATTTCTCTGAACCGGGTGACATTTCTCTAAGTCAAGTAAAACTTATCTTTATTGAATTTTCTTTGTGAAAATATTAAGAGACCTTAACTAATAAAAAAAATATCGTGGACCTCTTTTACTACACAAAGTTAGGGAGAGACATTTCACTAAATTTTTCAAAATTATTTATGTATAATATTATTATTTAAAAATCAAAACCCTCTCTCTCTCTAATTTTTTTTTTTTAATAAAAAAAATCACAACATATTTAATAAAAAGTGTATCTTAAACTGTGCTACTGTGAAAGATTTGGTAAATTATTTGTATATATATTTGTTAAAACAAAACCTAACAATGGAAAAATCAATTTTCCCATTAACTAGAAAATAACTTTTTAACATTTACTAAACACATTATTCAAAAAAATAAAATAAATAAAGATTGAGAATTCTAATTTTAGAACTTTAAAAAGAGTTTTAGCGATATGATAAGGAGTGAGGCCTACCTATGATGTGATGTGTGTATTTATATTTTTATATTTTTTCTCTCATCACATCATTAAAATTCTTTTTAAAATTTTAAAATTAAAACTCTTTATCTTTATTGAAAAAAATAAAATAAAAATAATAATGAAACCAACTCTCAGCCTCTCTCTCTAAATAATTTATTTTCTCAGGTAAGTACTCTTCTCACTCTCTCTCTCTCTATTAGTGTATACATAGGGAGCAGGACTAGTTTGGTAAGATTCAAACAGATGTATCTCGGTGTCACTCAAACGCTTCCCAAGATTCCACTATGTGAGTGAAACTCACTTGCTTTCCACCCAAATAAAATATATAGACTAATGAAACTCACACACCATTTCCTATGTTAAAAAAGAATAATTTGCCAGAAAACAAACAACACAAGAGTGTTAATTTATGCGAACTCTTTTTACCGTTAACACAAAACCAATTTAATACTAGTTTTTTTTATTTGTATTTTTTTAATATTGAATGGATCTGATCTATCTTCCTCTTTGTTTAGCCAATCTCAAAAAAGAGGTTTTTATTCTCTGCACATTTGCTTTTCTTCAGAAGAAGGAAAAACAGTGCCTGATTGGTTAATTTTGTGTTGTTAGTTGTGATATTGAACTCTCTGTCATGCTGAATATATGGAGATTTGTGAGCTTCTTTATGTGTTTTGCACTTTAGTGTTCAAGTGTGTAACAAACTAATATATATATACATTTTTAATTTAGGCCTCGTTTAGGAACAAATTATTTTAGTAATTTTTTGACTTTTTAACTAAAATATGAGGTAAAAAAAAATGTTTGGAGTGACTTTTTAACTTTTTAAAAAAAGATGTACAAAAAGTAGAGAGAAAAAAGATTCTTTGATTTTTTGGTATAGGTTATAGGCTTTTTGATTTTTTTAATAATTTTTTGACTAAAATGTTAACTTGACAAACGAAGCTTTATTTACAATGAGTTCTATTTTCTTTTTTATTCCATGACATCCATTAGTAAAAATGCTTGATTTGAATAACATTTTCCTAAACTATGTAGCGTAAACGAAAAAAAAAAAAAAAATGAAATATAAGTTGATTTTTTTACTTTTTACTTTTTTCTTTATTTTTATTTTCTTTCCACAAATTCTCTCTCAAATTTTTAATTCAGACACATCTTAAAATCAATATCAATTGTTTGTTACAACTTAGACTTTGAAAATATTGACACGAAAAAATAGTATTTTAAAATGAATAATGCTATTGATCATCAATTTTAACGATCAGATTTTGTCATATGATAAGTTAATCTTGTAGTTATATTATTATATTGGAGATATGAAGTGGTAGGACTATTACATTAATATTGTGTTGACAAATAAAATGCGACACTACTTTTAATTTCATCATACAAATTATAAAATTTTAAACTTGATATAAATTGTACCTAAGTACAATAATTCATTGCTGCGATGGCAACAGCTTAACAAGACATCACACTCGGGGTCTGGTTGTGTTTTCATTGCATTTTGTTTCATACGACAAATAAGGCAATGGTGGTGGTCTATTAAAAGGGCAGACCAGTGACCACAGCTTTTCTCTCCATGGTGAGTTGGTAAAACACATGAAATTCACAAAACTCCTTATTCCAATTCAACACCAAGAAAAAAAAAATCTTGACATTGTTGACTTCTTGTACTTTATTGCTTAGCTTTCCTTCAAGATCACTTTTTTCTTTAGGCTTTTCAAGCCTCCAAGTTGTTACTTGTTAGTTCTCTTCACAAGTCATCCAATAGATTGCTGTTGCAGAAAAGAGAGGCATTAGTGTTTGTGGATAGCCTGAACATAAATCTATGGTGTATAGCTTTCCAAAGTGCCAGATCTGTAAGTGCAGTTGCTTTGTTTTTTCAGTTTCGGTTATGTTACGAACACATAAATAAACATGAATGGATAAGATTAGTGGGGTTCACTTTTAGAAAGATCTTGTTTATTCATATATATATTTTGTGTCTAATTCTACGACCGACCGGTTTATATGTTTGTAGACTTGTTCTTTCTGTTTAAGATCTGGGTCTACTTGGGGTGTCTACATTTCACAACCAATAGACAAAGTGGGTTGAAGGGATTTGAGAGAGAGAGAGTTTGGTGATAATTTGGTCATCTTTTGTGTCTATTTCTAGACTCTTTTTTTTTTTGTTTGAGATTTGGGTGTTGTATTCTTACTTGGGATATACATTTCACAACCAAAATACAAAGTGGGTTGAAACCAGTTCTCAAGTGGGTTGAAGGGGTTTGAGAGAGAGAGAGAGTTTGGTGACAATTTGGTCCACCACAGAGTGTTTTTAAGTATTCTGTTTCAGATCAGAGAGTGAAAATGAGGTCTATAGAGGATAAGGGGTGCTTGAACTATGGACCGACACCGGAGATTTCAAGCAGCAATAATAATACTGCTATGACTTTTGAGTTTCACAAAGGAAATGGAACAAACCGGGCTTCCCATCACCGAACAGCGCTGGGCAAACCGACACCATCGAAGTGGGATGACGCACAAAAATGGCTAGTAAATTTGTCAAGAGGAGGAGGGGGAGGGGGAGGAGAGAAGAACCAATCCAAAACCAAGCCGAGGAATTCGAATGCCGATGACAGGAGACTAATTGCTCCTGTCCCAAAAAAAGAGGACTATTCGAGTGGCGATGAGGAGGTAGGAGGAGAGGGAAATGAATGCCATATTGATTTTGCAAATTCAATCCATTTTGATGTGGAGACTAAGAAAGTAGACCGTGAAGAGTCTATTTGGCGAATCAATAAGCCGGCACAGAGTCCTGTATCGGTGGTTAGATCGATATGTGTGAGGGATATGGGGACAGAAATGACCCCAATTGCTAGCCAAGCGCCTTCTAGAACTGCTACACCTATTAGAGCCACTACTCCTGCGGTTAGGAGCCCGATTTCGTCAGGCTCCTCAACCCCGGTTAGGGCTCTTGAGAGATCTCAGACCGGTTTGACACTGGTGGAGAGCAGAGGCGATGAGGGGAGGGGCGGTGGTGGCAATAGAGGGGGTAGTAGGGACTTGGAAGAAACCAGTTCCGGGAAAGGAGGTGAGGGAAAGAACTTGGAACAAGCTCAAAAGATGAATCATCTGGAAACCCAGGCCATCGCTTGGGATGAGGCAGAACGTGCCAAATACATGGCAAGGTGTGTTGTTTTGCCTACATTTTATTCGATGAATTGATCAATAGAGCTGGTAAAATGATATATAAGTTTGTATTGTGCATTTACAGGTATAAACGTGAAGAGGTGAAGATACAAGCTTGGGAGAATCACGAGAAGAGAAAAGCCGAAATGGAGATGAAGAGAATGGAGGTACTTAAAATCTAGATCTACATTTTACTAATCATCACTCTGCATAGTTTGTAGATACACATAGAACTAAACTAACTATTGATTGATTGATTCTTTCTCATAGAACTAGCTATTTGTCTTGGTACTGTTTTTATCGCAGTAATATAAATTTGGTTTCATGAACTTGATTTGTGATGTGATGATTTGATTTCATTAATCAATCATCATGTTTTGTATGTCTCTTGCCTTGTGCTCTATTTTCTGAATCTCACTGAGAATTCTTAGAAAAACCAACATTACTGTTCACCTGTGAAGCATGGAGACTTCATTTTAGTTGCCATGTTCATGTCTGACACATCTCAGACAATGACACTCCTCGGACATGTCATAACACTTGCAAGGTCATGGGTGTCGTGTCCGGATGTGTCAAACCCGGTGCACACCATATGTTAGGATTCTTGAAAATATAAGGTAGTTTGAGCATGTCAAGGGCAGGGCAGCATAATGGGCTACTAGAGGTTATTGTGTGAAACGCTTGGAGATAACCCACTTAGTGTGCAACACATAGTTGTACATATTGGTCAAAACGATTCAACAAAAAATGGAATCGAAGAATAATTCATCTACCATTTTTCAGTTAAAATTACACCAAAAAAAAGAAGGAAAAATATAACGAAAGGCTGTCAGATTTTTATTTTTTATTAAAAATTAAACTGCTTCCAAATTCCAATATGCCAACCAAATTATGCCCCAAGTGTTATGTATAAGTTTATATTCATTCACTGTCTTCATCCTTTGTGCCCTTTTAGGTCAAGGCTGAGCGATTGAAAGCTCGAGCACAAGAGAGGTTGGCGAACAAACTTGCTGCAACGAGGAGAATAGCAGAAGAGAAGCTTGCAAATGCCGGGGCAAAACTAAATGAAAAGGCTGTTACGACTTCTGAACGTGCGGATTATATAAGGAGGACCGGTAACCTCCCCTCTTCCTTCTCCTTCAAGTTGCCTTCAATCTGTTGGTAGCTACTCTTTTGTGTATTTAAGCTCAATATTTGATGCTGGTAAATTTTGTTGTACTACGTATTTTTTCTTTTCTAAATTAAACTCGTGGAGTAATTTACTGTTCTTGAATAAATTTTGAATACCCAATGCTATGTGATGGTTTTTTCAGTTTTAAGTATGTAATTTTTAAGAGATTGTAATTCTTGGTTATCATAAATTGGTGATTATTTGCATTGCCTATGGTTAACATGAACTAAATCGTGTCAGGTGCTTAAGTGATTTATATGGTAAAATCTTATCTCTTTATATATATTCTGTGTTCCATTATGTATTTGTTGCATAACTGTTAAAAAACTAGAAGTGAGACTTAACTCATGGGCTGGGCTGCATATTGTGAGAGGGGGCGGTGCTTTATACTGTTGTTTATTGTTTGGTATTTAGAAACTTTTCCTTTAATGGTAAGAAAACATAATAACGTATCGAGCAAAATGATGGCAAAGTCGCCCTTCCACCCATTCTCTCGCCGTGCCTCAATAACAGACCTCCACCACCATAACAGAGGTGAGCCTACCCCACCTCCTCAAGGCCACCACCACTGCATCACCTACCACCACCCATAGAAGTAATCTCTCTCTCTCTGTGTCTCTGTTTCTGTCTCTCTCTCCATTTGTATATATATTGGGAGTGTTTGCCAAAGATTGGGCATTTTGTTGTGATGAATTTGGGAGGTTGACGGTGATTTTTAGTGGGTTTGGTAGGGACCCATGCAGTGGCTGTCATGGTGTGGGAGAGGCAAGGTGGTAGGGATAAGGCAGCGAAGAGACAAAAGAGGCTGCTGTGGACCTGTGACAGTAAAGGAGGGTGAAAAAAGGAAAGATAAAATTGATATTTTGATAAATTAAATTTCTGACAAAATCATTTTTTTAGCAGTATGATTATAGATTATATCATCTAATCTAATATAGTTTAACCTAACCAAACAGGTCTTAAGCCTCTCATCACCATACAAAGATCTCAATTCATTGAGCATTCGTTTGGCATGCCAACTTTTTTAGCTTTTTGACTATTTTAGTTATAAAAATATAAAATATGCTAAAAAATTAATAAGATAAAATGTCACATCTAAATTATAATTATTTTATTTTTTTCCTCGTGAAAGTCAAAAAAGCCGACAAGTTTATACCAAACGAGATTTTTTAATTTCAGATTAAAATAATCAAAAAATTAAAAAGTCAACTCACACCCCAAATGAATCGTGAATTTCATTCTGTTGAGGCTTGAACCTCTACCCTCTCTATGGGGTGTGGGAGTGATATTGACCATCAAAGTCTGTTGGTTAAGAAGAGGTTTAATTGATCTGTGGTTTGAAATCTTAGGGGCGCAGTGTGTATTTTTTCAGAATTTGTTAAGGTAAATTGTATTTTTGACAAAGGTAAACTACAAAAATTTATATGAATTTTACTTTCTTTTCATTTTTTAATTAAAACAATTAAGTTTGTATACTGTGATTGTGTTTTAATATGATTCTTCCATTACTTACCGTTGATAATTATGACATAAAGTATACATGTGACCCCCATTTCAGTACATTTTAGAAACATCATATGAAAGAATTATATGGCAAAAAACGTCTTTTATCTTTTAAATTAAAATTAAACTTTACATTGACCCCATTATGTTTAAACTTTTACTCAGGTTTTAGTTTTTATTAAAATCTTAAATGGTTGGGGTAACCAGAGAATTATATTAAAACATGGGTTTACACTTACAAAATTAATTATTACAATAAGAAGATAAGAGACAAAGAGAAATTTGAATAAATATTCAATGCATAACTTTTCATAAACTTTAGAAGTATTTGTGGCTTATCAGAAAAAGATGAAAAAAAGAAAAAGAAAACAGAGTGAGCTAATTTTGATATTTAACCTAATTGTTATTATCAAAGGAAATTATTTAGTGTGTTTGGTTTTAAGTTTTTGAATTCAGTTTTTTAAAAATTGAATTTTTTATTTTTCATGTTTTTTTGTTTTTAGTGAATATTTTTTAAATTTTAATTAATTTTTTACTTTTTTAGATATACCTTACTTAGATGTATCTAAATAATAAAATATTTATAAAAATTAATAAATACACAAAAATATAAAAAATGTACTGAATTTTTGTATTTTTTAAAATATTTTTTGGTATTTAGTGTATTTTTTAAAGATTTTTTTCACAAATGTTCTATTTTTAAAATGTATTTATGTTAGGTGAGTCTAAAAATTAAAAAAAATTTACTTAAAATATTAAAAAAATTCATTAAAAATATTAAAATATAAAAAATAAAAAGGTAATTTTTTTGAAAAATTATTTTCTGAAAATCAGAACCAAACAAATTGAATTGACTCCTAAATTTATTTTTTTAAAAATTGAATCCCTCAATTACTAAATTTTTAGCAACAACAATAAATAACTATCTAAATTTTGAAGGACAGTTTATTGTAATTTTTTCTCTCCCTATTTTGGCCCATGCCGCCCATGTGCTCCATCAGGGGATTTGATGGCAAATGCCAACTGGAACACTTTGACTGAATTGAAAGAAAAAAACAATTGAGAATATTTTTGGGGACTAAAATGTAATTTACATTTATATTATTAAACAAATAAAATAATTGAGAGGGATCAATTCGCGTAAATAAAAGCAAATTTCAAACAGTGTCTATGGTCTCGCGACTTCGCTTCTCTTTTCCTACTGCCCTCCGATTTTGGGGATTTGCTCTCTCTAGAAGCGTCGCCGCCCTTTCTCTCTCTAGCAATCTCATCGTTCGATCGATCGATCAATCGGTAAGCTCGCTTTCAAACTCAATTCGCATGAGAGGGAGAGAACGAAATATTTATCCACAGTTTCTAGGGTTTTTGTTTTTGTTTTTGTTTTGGGTGTTGTTTCTTCGATTGTATTCGTTTTCTAGGGTTTGACTTTTGATTCCCTTCTATGTATTTGCAAAATTGCGAGCATCCAAGCACCGACAAAGAAATTGGAATAGTTGTCCGTTGTTTTTGTGTTTAATTCTCGTACTTGTTGTCAGATCTGTGTTTGATTGGTTGTGTCAAATTGTGTTCTTTGGATTTTGGGTTCTAAAAATACTATAAATATTGTTCGGATTGATTGGGTGATTTTAGGGTTAGGGTGTTATTAGATAAGGAAATTTGGAGGAGTTTCTATTGGAGGATTTTTGTTTGGAGTGTTGGCTTTTGGATATATATGGCGGCAGGTAGGCATGGGGTTTATCATGACAACGAATTTAGGGATCATGAGTCAGAGGTTGATGTTTCAAGGCGGGATTTTTCGTATTCCAAGGGTGAGTATGATAGAAGTAGAAACAATGATCATGACTACGACAGGGGTCGAGGTCGTGACCGAGGGATGAGGGATAGGGTTAGGGTTAGACAGAAGGATGTTAAAGAGAGGGACATAATTAATGGTGGATACTGCTCTGCTTCGAGTAAGAGTGATCCGGGTGCTGGTGGTGGTGGTCCAAGACGCTGTGGGTTTTCAGTAAGAGTTATGGACCGCGAGCCGGGTGAATTGTCCAGTGAAAGTGCCTCTGATGAGGCTATTGATTCGGAATCACAGGTTAAACCGATTGAGGCTTCAAAGGTAGAGAATGGGGTTCGGTCACCTGTGGGGAGTAAGAAGAGGAAGTTTTCGCCAATTGTTTGGGACAGAGATGATAAGGAAGTCAGCAATACATCTAAGAGTAGAATTGCCCCAGCCACTACCAGACTGCCTCCTCTGCCACTGCTTCCTAAGTCCAACCGTCAGCCACCCAAGGTTATTCCAGACGGGGCTATAAAAGTTTCTCCTGTGAAAGCTAGTAACCTTTCAAAATCTTCACCAGCTAAGTCTCCTGTGGAGCTTGGGTCATATGTGGATGTCGTATCTGAGTCCCCAGTGGATTTATCTACTTCTCCACCTCAGGAGCAGCCATGGGGTCACTTTCAGGAGACTGAGGATGAAGTTTACATCCCGACACGGAATGTATCAGCCTCTCGATGGGCAGGTGATGTCAATTCCCCAGCTGACGAAGGTGAAATTTCTGATGATGAAGAAATCCCTAAAAGGAGGAAGAAAATGTCTCTTTCTGAGTCGGTTGAAATGAAGGTACGCAGGGAGTCAGCTACTCCTGAGCCTGGGGAACTTAAGAGAGAAGGCTCTGAAGGAACTAGGACGAGGTCATCTGAATCTGATGGAGGTTACCGTGTTAGGTCTTCCAGCAGAGATGATTACCCTGCCAGTGATTCTGACAAGAGTGATTACATGGAGATAGATGAGGAACGCTATAGAAATGACACTAATGTTAGCCAGTCAGATACAGATTCTGAGAATGAACATAATTCTCATGATACACCAGAGCTTGCAGTCCCACCACAAAGAACTGTAAACATGCTTGAGGGGTGTAGAAGTGTTGATAAGTTTGAGAGACTGAACAAGATAGATGAAGGGACTTATGGGGTTGTTTACAGAGCCAAAGATAAGAAAACAGGAGAAATTGTTGCACTGAAGAAGGTCAAGATGGAAAAAGAAAGAGAAGGTTTTCCTTTGACCTCATTGCGGGAAATAAACATTCTTCTTTCTTTTCATCACCCATCTGTTGTGGATGTTAAAGAAGTTGTGGTGGGGAGCAATCTTGATAGTATATTTATGGTGATGGAATACATGGAGCATGATCTTAAGGGATTGATGGAAACGATGAAACAACCTTTTAGTCAGAGTGAAGTTAAATGTCTAATGCTTCAACTATTGGAGGGTGTAAAGTATCTTCATGATAACTGGGTGCTTCACAGGGATTTGAAGACGTCAAATTTGCTTTTAAATAATCGAGGTGAGTTGAAGATCTGTGACTATGGGTTGGCTCGTCAATATGGGAGCCCATTGAAGCCATATACTCATTTGGTGGTGACTTTGTGGTACAGGTGAGCTGCACCTTATTTTCGCTTATCTTACCTTCTCTATTTATGATGAAGCTTTTGACTAGCTTGGTCTTTTATTGATTGGGTTTTCAATCTCCTTTTTTTATTTTTTGGTTTTTTAGTTGCAGTTCATGCATTCAGTTATTCAACACCATTGTTGTTGTGAAGCTGTTAACGATATGGTGCATCAGTTGTGTTTGGTTTCTTATAGTTGTGATGTTTTCTGGGGTAGACTGCTTTCCGAGCGAATTTTTTGCACTTTTATTTATTGACCTGATTGTGTTTTTTTTTGAGGGGGGTATTGTTGAATAAGAAAAATTAGAGGAATGATTACCACTGCTCCATGGTTGATTCTCAATGGTTTCCATTTTCCACGCATTTTGTCATCTTTTTGATGTCAAGGATCCTCTTTCTTAATGCTTGAGCTGTCATGTTTATAGGGCGCCTGAGCTTTTGTTGGGAGCAAAGTCGTATTCTACAGCAATTGACATGTGGTCATTGGGCTGTATAATGGCTGAAATGTTATCAAAGGAACCATTGTTTAATGGGAAAACAGAGTTTGATCAGCTTGACAAGGTAAAATGAGTGGCTTTTTGCCCTTGTTACTGCTGCTGCTGCTGTGGCTGTAAAAGTTATGTTTTAACTGTGGGCTAATTAGTTTTGCTTGGTCTTTTTATGGCTGCAGATTTTCAGAATCCTTGGCACACCAAACGAGACAAATTGGCCTGGGTTTTCCAAACTTCCTGGAGTTAAGGTGAACTTCGTCAAGCATCGGTAAGTATCTATTTCCTGTATCCAATGCTCAGCTAAGTTGATTGCAACATTCATGTTATCTTATTTTTGACTGTTTTCCCAGGCTTCCAGCTTTGGGTGATTCTGGTCTGGCTTTCTGGCCTCAATTGGTGACAGTTTTCAGTTACACAACAAATATATCACGTGTCTATTAACTAGTGATGTGTTTGTTTCAGGTGTAACCTATTGCGTAAGAAATTTCCTGCTACATCTTTCACTGGATCACCAGTTCTCTCTGATGCTGGATTTGACTTGTTGAACAAACTTCTAACATATGACCCTGAGAAGGTAATATATTGCCAATAACTTTGATATTTCTCCATATAAAATTTACTTCTGCTCTACTTTCTTTTTTGTTCGTTTCCCCAAGTTAAAATATAATTCTAAAGGCCTGTGGTAATGTAACAGCGAATTACAGCTGAAGATGCTCTTAAGCATGAATGGTTCCATGAAGTTCCTCTTCCTAAGTCTAAAGAGTTCATGCCTACTTTTCCAGCTCAACATGCACAGGACAGGTATGTTAATACTATGAAAACGAGATGACCAGAAGTTTAAATTTGTTTGTTAAGTTGCATTCATTTAAATGCATTATCTATTCATGTGATTTTAGGCGGTTGCGAAGGATAATGAAGAGCCCAGATCCTTTAGAGGAGCAGCGAAGGAAGGAGTTGCAGCAAGGGGAATTAGGAACTGGTGGGCTGTTTGGCTGAGTGAAATGAGTTTGTACCTGGAGGCCTTTGATCTATGTTTCAGTTTTTTTTTTTTCCCTCTCAAATTTACATGGTTGAGCCATTGAGGTGAGAGCCATGCATTCAAAGGAAGTTGCAAAACATTGTTTGCGAAGCGATCATTCATGCTGTTTTTTAGCAGGCACCTGTGAACCCCTGGGTGGAGAAACATAATTCTATTGCCTGTTGTGCTGTCAGATCTGTAGCAGATTGACTCTGTTTCTCCAGCTTGGCCGTTATATAGAAATGCATCTCTGACACTGCTTGCATCGCAAGGTGTGGAAAAATGGCCTTTTCTTTCACGAGAAGTTTCACTTGAAACTTGTGTATGTAACATATTTTCGTTGGTATCTTGTAAACAATTCTCTTAAAAATTTAGACTTTAGTTTTGAAATACCAGAATAATATGGATCTTACTACTTTTATCAGTTCTATCCTTTTTAATCATCGTATTGTGTTTGCAAGAGACGGTTGGTGTAAAGCGGAGGGGGCGCTCTTACCTTTTCATTGAAGAAGAATTTGATCGAAACTATTCCACATTGAAGGTAATAATTTAAATCTGACATATGTGGAATGTAACCAAGGATAAGGATTTTGCTTTCCATCCATGTGGAATCTCCCTATTGAAAATGTCATACTAGACGTATGTATTGATATATTAGTATTGTGGCTTTAACCTTTAATTACTTGGATATTTGTTCTCACAATGTACTTCTCATACAACATCATTGTACTGTGGAGGAGGAAGTGAACCTGTTTGTGTCCATCTCATGTGCCTGGTTCTGTTGTAAGGAGTCATTTGCTGTTAGAAGATTGCCACAGTATTTTGTGTTCGGATTTATTAAAAGATAGCAATATTTCTCTGGGGTATAGATATAGATCTCACTATTCTCTTTCTTTGGCAAAATCAACCAATGTATGATTTGGAGGCTTCATATGGTGATGAGTTTTTAAAATCTGCGCACAATTTTTATCGTGTTTACTCGACAATCATGGCATCTAAAAACTATTGAGTATTAATGACTTTTAATATAAATGGCTTCTTTTGGGGGTTGTTTGGAAGTTCTGGAAATGAAATTGTTTTATTGTCCTGTACATGGCATGTTTAGATGCAGCTTTCATCATGATTGGAGCCAGCCAAGCAAAGCTAATTACTAAAGTTGTGCCCTAGATATGTATTAAAAATAACTTCGGCTTTCATATTGGTTCAATAAGCATTTGAGTATTTGCTGGTATTTTCTGCAATGGCCATTCAAGATGATGGATTTTTAAAGTTATAATAAATGAGATATCAAACCTGGATGAGGAAATAAGATTTTGCTTTGATGTCCTAACATGGTCTTAGTTGATTAGTTTAACATGTCACCAGGCTTATCAAAAAAAAGAAAAGAAAAAGAAAATAGAGTTAAAATGTCAGTATGAAGTTGCAGGTTAACTTGCAAAAACTACATTAGAGTACACTAAGAAGTTAGTTATTCACTCAAATTGAATATATGCTAGGGATTACCAAATTAAAGCACAGTATTGAACTGACCATGCAGGTGTATGCAGTATTCATATCCTCTCTTTGAATAAGTTGGTACATGTTTATAGTGTAAGAAGGTTGCCCTCATCTGTTTTGTGAGTTATGTGGCTTGGATTATGTGAAGCTTCTATCATTCTGATTTTAAGCATGCAAATTGTTCACATGGAAGTTCTTGGGCAAGTATTTGTGGTTTTGGATTTCGATGGTTTTCTGCTGATTGTTACAATTATATCATAATGCTCAGGTTGGTGTTTTTATCAGTAAGATTCTGGGTAGTTGAGAATATCCTTATGCACGATCTCTTTTATGTATATTTTCTCATGCTGTTGTATTGGACCTTTTGGAGCTTCTTATGTTATCTATTGAACTGATGAGTAAGTGTGCTGACACCTTAAATATGAATCAAAGGACAAAAGATTAGTTATTAGTTCTGCCACCGAGCTCTCTTTTATGTATTTATGATGTGAAAAATTGTGGGTTTTAATAGCTCCAGAATTTTTATGACATTTGTCTGCAAATGTCCTGCAGTATCAAAGCAAGCAGGTTGAGGAGGTTACCTGCACAAACTGGAATATATAGAATTTCCAATTATGTTAACGGTTCTTCAGAAATTGATTTTGTTCCTTCAAGCTCAGCAGAGGTACCTAAACAACCCTTGGTTTGTTATCTTGTGAATAATTGACATGTTCACTGTTTCACTGCTAGATCTAGTTTCAGTCTTTGGTATTGTCGTTTTACATAATATAAAATTAATACTTATGAGGCATCCCTTTTCTTGTTATCTGTAAGTTCCATTCATGACTGTGTGCCCTTGTTATTGGAGAATTGTTTCAGCATGCATTGTAAAATTTGATGGTCCTGATGTTTGTGGCTTGATGGTACCTCAGTTTGGTTTTGTAATTGAATAGAAGGGAACAGAATCTGCCAGTTAAATATTGTTCAGAAAAAGTTGTGTATTGAGGGGAGACAAAGTTGCTTTTGCAGACGATACTACATCTTTTTAAGGCAATAATATGACTTCTGTTTGGTGGTATGTGAAATATCATAGCTTTCGTCCTTTGTAAATTGACTTGGTTACTGTATCAATCTCTCTTAGTTGTGATTCATTACAAATTTGTAGTGGTTTTATGGTTTGTAGTTATCATGGAAGAGTGAGGTTTGTATTTTCCATCATTTCATGCAGTTCTAATAATAACTGAAGTAGTGGAAATTGCCCTGGGTGCATTTGGAATGTGTACATATACAATTACAGAACAACATAGACTACTATGTTGAATTGTTTAGATTTTAGCATTAAAAAAGCCAGTGTACTTGCAAAATGTAATAAAATTGTTTGTGATCTTTGACATGTTTTGGTTGCAATAGTTTCAAGGGTATGTCTATTTGTCCAAAATTCACTTTTGGAAACATTTTGTTTGAAGCTGGATCTGGGTTTGAATCTGTTTGGCTTCTAGGCAATGCGCGTGGAATTACAAATGAGCCCTTCTATCATTAGCCTAGCCTCAGCGTGAATCTACAAATGAGCCCCCCCTCTCCTCTGGGTTGGTATCGTCATTTTCAGTGAGTGGTGTTGGCCTGTAAATAGAGTGATAGCATCAATACAATACTTCTTATATCCATCATGGTGTTGGTTTGTAGTAGAATTTCCAGATTTAGACAGTTTCATTGATTCTTGTTGCAGCCAAATGGGGTTCAATTTGGAATACAGTGAGACAGAATCGAGGAAATTGCCGACATTGTCCAATTGGTGTACCTTCAGAATTTTTTTTTTTTTGTTTTTCTGAATGGTAAAAGAGTTTTGTATATTTTGTTTGTTATGGAGTGGAGCTATACCTCACAGACCAAGTGGTTGGACAAGCATCCCGCAATAGTATTAGCGGACACAGGATATTTGTTGCGAGATGAATTTCAATCATTTTTTGTTTTCCAACTCCGCGTGAACTTGCATGGCTAATGTTATTCATAATTTAATAACACGGTGGGCCTTGGGTATATATGATATTTGAAAATAGTTCTTAAAATTTTGATGTTTCACAAGGAAAGTAAAAGTAATATTTTTTAATCTTGAATTTGTCAAATATATTGTTTAGGAATTGAGAAGTTACATTTATTTTATTTTATTTTATTTTTTGTCACATTAAAAATTCATTTAAAATCGTATCAATGAGGTGGACACCACAAACACACCCTAGGCGGTGTGTAGTAAAAATTATGGTGAGTGAACCCACTTTTAATAATTAACTGTTTTGTTACATATATATGGTAGGATAAATAGGAAGATGGGATTGGATTTTGATATTGATATTGATATTGATATTGATATAACCTTTACACTAATTTTTTTTATAAATTTTTTTGATGATGATGATGTGGGATCACAAGTAATGTATTATCCAACAAATTTTGAATATTCCATCTATATTATCTTAGTGAAAAGTTTACAAAATATTTATATATTAATGAAAAACATTTATAATTTAATTATTAATATTTATATAGTTTTTCATTGATTTGAAACTTGTTTTGAAAAACTACACTGATGTGTAGTTTCCCCTATTTGCTTAGCCAACAAATTTTGAATATTCCATTTATGCATTGGCCTTAGTAGGTGATTTAATGGACCTTTTTCGAAGTAGTTATATCTTATACCACTGGTGATAAAACATGTAGTACTTAAAATATGATGTCCAAAGTTGCTCAAAAAATATTTTCACATTCCCTAAGGTTTGGAAAATACAATTAGCTCTACATTTATTTATATAATTACACCTAAATGTGTATCTTAATAAAAAAGAGATGACATTCATGCAACTAACCAACTATTGATAAAAAAAAATAAAAAAAAAATGCCTAATTGATGTGAATTAAAACATCAAAGAGGAAAGCCAGTATAATTATGTCAAAATTGCAGGGATAATTGCATTTTCCTCGAACCTCAAAAGAAGAGTGCAATTTACACATATAAAAAAAAGACATGGTGCACACTTCCATCACATTGCATCTTTAAGGCTGTGAGGAAAAAAAAGAAAAAACCCCTTAAATTTCATTTATTTTTCTTTTTTCTCCAAAGATTTACTCCATAAATTTCACATTTTAGTTACAATTAGGGGTCTTTTGGGAAGTGGGTTATAATCAATCCACTTTCCAGATTATAACCCACTTCCTTCTCTTACAAAAAGCTGATTATAACCATCTTCCCAAAATAGCCCTTAGTATTGCGCCAAACTGCATCTTTATACATCATACCATGTTCAAGCTGTGTGTTTGCGCGCGCCTTTGCTCTCAGGACCTTTCAACACGGGGATTAGAGCGACCTAAGAAATTGAGAACCATTTCACGTACCTCAGTCACATTGGCATTTCACATGGACAAATACACAGATCTAAACCGGCACATTAATCACAAAAAAGGCGATTGTTGTTTCCAGTTGGTGGTTATGAGCAACGATCAAAAGATGTAGAAGTAAATGCTTGATTCACAATGATTTTGCCTCAGCTTGTAATCTTGGTCTGATCAGTGTTGATATTTTGAGAGGTAGGGTTTGTGGAAGATGTGAGATTTTGGATTAGTCACTCTGAAGCTAAAATGTGGGAGTCAGAAAAAATATATATATTCGCTTATTGGGGTTAACCCAAACAAGGCCTACAATGGGTCCAGCCCAAACCAATATCACACCCCCCCATCTATATAAAGGGGGGATATCCCAGAAGAGGAGGTAGGTGCTCCCTCCTTACACTACACACCAACACTCTTGATTTCCATAACTTTATTCTTTCAATCAAAGGACTAACTTTAGCATCGGAGTGTCTCCGGCCGGCAATCCCGGTTGGGTGGCGCCGATTATGCTCATCTTTGCAGATACACAGGGACAAAGTTCATCTCTTTGTTGGATTTCTACAACATCCATGTGAGAGGATATTTCATGGTCTCACAATTGACGCCGTCTATGAAAAACGTCTATAAGAATTCAATGAAGGAAATGACAACCACCACACTCAATATGCTCAGTTCATCATTTCACGTTACTAAAAATAAGATTCACGATTGAGCTTATCCTTCTCCTCTAGAAACAAGACCCACGGTCTCACAAAGGGAGTGCTGGTAATGATTGAGTGCATAATCAGAGATGTGAATATTTAGCAAGCTGGACTGCTTTCAAGTGGCCAACACTGATTATATCCTACCCAACCAATCTTGATTATGGAAGGCCAAATGGAACAAAATGCAAGCTGACAGATAGATTGTAGTCACATATGCCCATGACATGATTAAAGCTAAAAAAATAGCAACAGATAGCCACCGTGATTCATGTAGCACGTACAAAATGCAGACGATTTCACGTGCAGTCTTCAGAATGAAACTTGGCAGTATCCACAGCATCAGAAAGCGGATACAATCCTGCCAAAAAATGAATGAATAAAATAAATAAATGAATAAATTTTTTCAATAATTTATGCACAAGCAGGAAGTCAACCATGAAAAATCTGAATTGATATATTAGATTACACTAGATTAAGAGTTACATAGTGGGGGGTTTGGAAGTTACTATTTTAGTAAGTTATTTTAATTTTTGGCCATTTTAGTAAGATAAAATTTTTATGTTTGGGAAGATAGTTGAATTTTTTTATAGTTAAAAATGATACTTATGAGAAAAAAAGTGAAATGATTATGAATTTGATGTGACATTTTATCTTATTGATTATTTTAATTTATTTGGTCTTTTTTGTGAATTTTAACTCAAAAAGTCAAAAAATAACCTTGCCATATTATGAAATTGGACAACTATTTTGTGAGTCCGAGAGTAAAAACTTTGCTGATCAATTAGGGTAGGGCTGTGATACCATTTGAAAGAAACAATTTCATTTCACTAAATGATAACCCCTTTTTTTTCCTGTTAAAAGTTGCAACTCGCGGGAGAAAGGTAAAATTAAGATCGTGTTTGGTAGAGTTTTAGAATTATGATTTGAGAATAGAGTTACATTTTGAGTTTGTGAGTTTTGAAATTATGATTTGAATATGAAAAATTTATTTGATTATGAATTTTGAAAAGAGTTTTAAAAAGAGTTTTGAATTGAGTAATGTGACATATGATATTTCAAAAATTTATAAAAATACAGTAAAAACAAAAAAAAAATATGAAAAAGAAGAAAGTAAAATTTTCTGAAAAATATTTTTAGAAAACTCAAACCAAGCAAAGTGATAATTTTCGTGAAAAAATCTTTAAAAAATTCACTAAATACCAAAAATATAAAAAAAAAATTACGAAAATTTAGTATATTTTTAGATGGAGCTGATGTATTAGTAATGTAGCAGATTTTGTTAGTTTTTTTTTATGGAAGTTAGTTTAGAAGTAAAGTGGGAAGGATTGCAGACATGAAAGATCAAAGTGAAAAAAATCAAACTTAAAGAGCCAAAGTGAAAAATATATGAAATTTTAAGGGAGGAAAGTGTAATTTTAATAAAAAAATTATTATAAATTATTACATTAGGAAGGAGGACATTGTTCGTTATCATCTGAACAAATTGTTCGTTATCATTCTGGTGTCTGGAATAAAGCACAAAAGAATTATAGTACTATTAAATAAGAAATTTTATTTACTGTTTTATGTATTAGTAAATTTTAAGATGATATTTTAAATCAAAAATTTTTACTTCGTGTTGATTGCAAATCTGTTAAATATGTTTTAGAAAAAGATATTCAAAATCTTGTTAGTAAGCAAATTTTTGCTCGTTGGCAATCTATTTTAAGCATTTTTGATTTTGAAATTGAATTTATGCCTGGTTGTCAAAATTCTATTCCTGATTTTCTTACCCGAGAATTTTTACAGGGTGGATAGTAAGTTACGTCATGACAATTCCCTCTATTCCTTACCATAAACACCAGATTAAACACTATAAAACCTTAGTCAAACATACTGCTCGTCGCCTTGCCTTTCTCAAATCAACCCATTTACCTACTAAAAGAGCCCAGTACATACAATTTCATCGGATTAAAGCTCAGAAACAACAACTTGCTCATTATATTAACTGTTTACATGAACATACTAATCAATTAGATATCCTCAGTGGATGCTAATTTATCTCATCTATTTCACAGATGTCTCGTCCACGGCCTCTTTCCAAAGCCTTGGTCCCATCTAGTCAACCTTTTGTTCCACCTCCATTGGAGTTAGTCACCAAATGCCATCCTGCTGAATTGGTTAACCATTACCAAATTCTTGGTAACATTCCTAAACCTAGTTATACATCTGCTTTGGCTACTGATCCTTTTACTTCATCTAGTCAAGCAGTTACTCTATACTCTCCTAATCCTATTAAATCAACCCGATCTGATTATGTTAAATACACCACTACTAATCTCTTTTTCAAAGAACCTAGTCACCCAAAAAGTCATACTGTTCATGATCTGGTTAAATTTTATTTCCCTCCTGGATGGCATTTTATTCCTCTCCATCCAAAAAAAATAATTACTTTCTATATAGACATCCTGTTCAATCATCAGTCAATTGTGATTAAACTCATTTATGATTCGGATAATAGTGATTCAGAAGAAAGTTCAAACAGTTCAAACTCTTCTGAAGGTTCAAGTACTTAAAATCCATATGGACCCGAATTTCAAGATGCTCAGATCCATATGCCTAGTCACTTGTTCAACTTACCAACATTGGATTCTATATATCTATATTGATTCCCTCAGTCACATGCCTCCAAGCAATGAATAGTGAAAAAAGTCAACTTTACTATTCACTATTCATCAAAAAATCAACATTATTATTCTACATTTATCATTATTTATCCTACCGACAAATTCAGCACAGTAAAAAGCAGCCATCAACTTTAGTCACTCACCAAAAGCAGCAGACAGCTCTCATGTGCTCCTGATGCTCCTTTTAAGTCAACATTATTCACTCACAAGGCTAACAGTAGTCTCTTTTGATTATAAAAGGGCCTCTTCAGTCAAGAATAAGACAGAGTTAGAAAAAATTGAGAGTGCTCATTCCTAAGAAAAATAGCTATCTCTGTAATTTTATACTTTCAAGTTCGTTTTCAAGTTATGTATTTTGAAGGACTGTTTGTTTCATTCTAGTCAACAATTGTAAGTTTTATTTTATTTATGTTTATTTAAACTGTTTTATGTTTATTTAAACTGTGTTATTTTAGTGCTGTTTCCTCATTCCTAGTGTCTTTTGGTATTAGAGCCAAGTTAAGTTATATCCTGTTACTCACTGAATCATTATTTTTCTATCTACTCATTCTCCTGTGCTGAAATTGTTTACAGTTTACCGTCTTAATCTGTCCAATTTATATCTGTGTCTTTCCACGTTGCTATTAGCCACCCATCCTTCGTCCTAAGTCCTAGGTAAGTCCTTTGGTTAGGCAGTGTTGGATTTTAGGGGTTCTCCGAACTGGGTATGTGTGAAAACATCATATGTGAAAACATGATAAAATTAGAAAATGTATTGAGCTCACTGTAAACTATTTCAAGATAAAATGAGTCGATTATTTAGAAGTAATTCATCAGTTAGTTCTAGGTCAACAACTTTGCCTTCTATACCTAATCAAGGTTTAGTAATCAATGAAGAAGATGTAGAAATACAAAATGATAAAATTGATTTAAGTTGGAATATACCACATTTACCAATCAAAGAAATTTATAAAACTACTTTTATACAAAATACATTTAATGTTAATCTTCATGTTAAAACTTTAGAACAAGTCTATACTTTAGAAAAACCTAGAGAAACATGTCAATTATTTGATACTAATACTATTAAATGACATTTAAAAACTGGTCACAATTTTATTCATTTAGGATTAATTCAGGTTGGAATCAAACCATTAACACAACAAGGTATGTAATGACCCAGAATTTTTTTAAAAAAAAAATAGACAGTGCATAATTTAATTGAGAAAATTTTCGAATTTGACTGCTATGTAAATTCTGTGCGAAAACAAATGATTTTGTATTTTTTTAAAATAGTTTCTGATCTCAAAAAAGTATGAATTTTTTATATGTTGTTCACATACGAGTCTAGCACGTTGGGTAAAAATTTCAGAATTTATTGATGAGTATTTATTTTATGAACATTCACGGACTGATTGGTGTTCAGTTTAATTTAAGCAGAATTTTGTTAGTTAATTTTTAATGTTTAGACCATGATTTGAGATAAATTAGTTGGGTCTATTTTAGTATATAATTGGACCATGTTTTACTTATGGATGAGACCCACGATTTAGATTCAATTTAATTTGAATTTGCTTATGATTCATGTTTAATTATTTGGTCCTTTTTAATTATGTGATTGGTAATAACCACATTGGGAGTTGTTATTATTTATTATATAGGACTATAATAAATATTTGATAGTTGATTTTATGGTGTGTACCATATGGTGAAAAATTATATATTTTTGTAGTGAATAAAATGAGTATATATTTTGTGGTGTACAAAAATATTATATTTTGTGGTGAGAAAAATTATATCATTTTATAATTTATATTATAAAATTTTAAGATATTATCACAAAAAATTATTTTTTTGAAAAATCCGCTTTTGAGAAAGCAAACCCACATGGGGTTGTTAACTTTTGTTTGCCGTGCCCATCATTCCTTTTCTTTCTTTTCCCTTTCTTTGCTTTCCATTTCATTTGTTGGGTTTGGCAGACCCTTGTCTTCTTCTCTCTCTCCCTGTCCGTTTCTCACTCTTTTTTTATTTTCCTCCGTTGATGCTCCATCTTTGAGCTTGAAATGGGAGTCTTTAGAGTGAGATTTTGCAAAAGTGTTGTAAATGAGAGTTGGAGAGCTCGTCGTGATCTTCGTAACGGTGTTCTCGGATTCATGATCGGGCGACGTTTGCATTTTCAGATTTGTTTTTCTTCATATTTGAGGTAAGGACTTTCTTCATATTTTTACATTAAAGCTATGTTAATGTTATTTTGAGAAAATATATCATTATAAGAGGTATTTCATATAGATATATTTTCAAATTTTTGTTTGGTAATTTTTAGAAGAAAAATTATGTTGAAATGTTAAGAATGTTGGTATTTTGAGATTGATTTTGAGAAGATCATTTTGTGTTCTTAATTTTGTAAAAGAAATCTGAAAATAGAAATTAATAGTTATATGGATTATATCTACATCATATTATGGTTAGATAATTTATTTTGAGAAATTAATATTGAAATATTTATCTCATCCTTGAGTTTTGGAATTTATTTTTGAGAAAAATAAATTGATATTGAGGAATATTGTGTAAATAGTTAATGAGAGATTTTTCCTACACTGTTTTATGCACTTTTGCTTGATTATATGGAGTTTAGAGTTGTATATAATTTAATTAGAATTTTTGGAAAATTTGTGTTTTATTTGCTTAAAAGAGAAATTTTGAGAAAAATAAAAAGTTGATGCCCAAATTGCGAAAGTGTAAACTTGGAATATGTTTGTAAGGTTATGAAAAAGTTATGTTTTAAATTTGAACAAAAACGGATTTCGATTCGATTGGTTTTGAAATTTTTACCGGTTTGTGGCCAAAAGAGCATTTTTAAAGAAAATAAAGGAATTACGTTTAACTTTTGGGGCTTTTGATCAAAATAGGATGTCATAGTTGAATAATGCTTGGAGAATGATTTTGGAAAGAAAATGATGTTTTCTTGGGCATTAACGGTATTATTTTACTTAATGTATTTGTTGGAATAAAACCGACACGATTAGAAATAGACCTTGAGAGGTTACCGGACGTGATTGTGATATAAAAACTAGTGTAGTTGTTCATATTTGATAAAATGTGGAATATGATTTGTTTCTAAATGTTGGAAATCATAAGAGATCCCAAGTTATAGTTATATGTTGGATTGTATGTCCATGTTGTTATCTTTTAATTAATATGTTAAAGATAACTATTTTGGCTATCGGTGAAAATTTACCATGTTGCATTTAAATGAGGGATTTCTTGGAAGGATGAGAAATGATGGAACTTTGAAAGTTTGATATATAATATGTTATAAATTTGTCTTGAAATGACTAAATTGGGAATATTGATTAACATGTGGAGACTATATGAATATGTATATGGTTGTATTATCTCTTGGAATTGTATTAGAAATTATATTGAAATGAGAAATGAGAATTTTGAATCAAAATGGTAATATTTAATAAGTAGGGATTTTCTACACTTCAATATGGTTTTTAGCTTAGTTATCTGCTATTGTGTGTAGATGATGAGATTTGGTTGTGGTTTGGACAAATCTAAGATTTGGGTGTGAAATGAAAAGATGGGTTTTTGATGTATAAGAGATAAATGAGTGTGGGGTTTGAATATAAGATCTTGGTGTACCAAAATAGTTAATTTTGAGTGTTTGGGTCAATAATGGAAAAAAGGGGGATTTTTGCCCTAATTTGATAAAATGATTATTTTGTATAAATAATTGGAATTAACATTGAATATGTTAAATTGAATGGTTATTGATATAGATGGTGATATTGGATATGTATTATCTCACCTATGGAAGTTTGAATAAACTATTTATTCCGATATTGAACATCTGTTGGAAATAAATGTATTGGGCTATCGGTGGAGGATAGCTATAATTGTTGTAGAAATTGTATGAGGATTAGGCGATGTAATTCTAATCTATTGTTGGTTGTCATTGAATATAACCATGTTATAAATACATTGCATATGTATGTTTATTGGGAGGAGAAAGGGGATGTACTCCATATATGACCATGTTATAAATACATTGCATATGTATGTTTATTGGGAAGAGAAAGGGGATGTACTCCATATATGATTATGTTTATAAATACATTGCATATGTATATTTATTTGGGAGGAGAAATGAGATGGACTCCATTTAAAGCAAGTTGGCCGTAATGTCCTGGGTGAAAGACTCGAAAATCTATATATAAATGGGTGCCGGTTCCTTCGGACGAAATATCTGTAAAATGGCAAAGCTTGAAGTGTTTATGTGTGTTGTGCATAATTGGAAAACCATTGAGTTGTAGTCTCATTTTGGTTGTTGAAAGATAATGAATTTAACTCATAAATTGAGTAGCATATATGAACTGGATATGAATTGAAGGAAAATGGAATAAGGTTGGTCTTAGTGGCATATGAATATGCAGGCCTTGGATTTAAGAGATTATGTAATAAAATCATATTGTTTTGACATAATATGATTTCACGTATATGTATAAGTATCTTTGTCCCCGCATATCTTTTAATGTTTTAATATGAGATTGTTCGGTGGGCTTTGCTCACCCCCTGCCTGTACATATGTACATGGAATGTTTTTCGGATTTGAAGATCAAACCATGGGTTTTACCATTTCATAAGTGTAATGTAGTGATGGATTGTACTACTTCACTTGTTGTTTGACCGAGTGCTAGGCAATATCGTGGATGCACTTTCGGGAAGCAAGAGTTTCTTAATTATGTTTTGTTGAGTGTATGTTGGTATTTGTAAAGCCAAGGGCTTAAGATGTAATGAGTGAAACTCAATTTGTGTAACCAAGCAATGACTTGGAAAGATGTAAGCTTACTTGGCATTTAACTGGTTATTAAACAATAGACTCTGATGTATGAAAGTATGTTATTTCTCATATTTATTTCGCATATGAGTTATCTTTATTGAATTATTTTGGAGGCATTACAACTTGGTATCAGAGCGAACTGGGTTTGAATACCTTGGCTCATGGGAAGTGTTTTTGACCACAGTTGGGTTTATCCCGGGATTATGAGCGACATTTGCATTCTATGTGATAACATGCTTATGTGCTAAGATGTTATATGTTTATGTGGGCATGAGGTTGAGTCTCAAGGATGTTGTATCGGGTCCAGAAATTTTCTTAGAAATCTCATTGGAATTGCGCTTGATCAACGTGATTTCTAATAAGAAGTCTAAAAGGATTTCTAGAACGACTAACCATCTTCGTAGTGGCAACTCGTTATTTGTTATGTGGTTATGTGATTTTATGCTACTTGATGTACATATGTTGAGTTTTGTGTTGGAACATGAGAATGCACCTTAGTGAGAGGTGTTGATTCTAAATGTTATGAATGATATATGTATGGCCTTGCATGATTGTGAAATTGTTCTATTTACTTGGGTATGTGTGGAGTTGTTCCTGAAGCTTGGGTACCCTTGTGTGTATTTGGGAAGAGGCGCGGCCTTGACATGGTAAAGATTATAAATGGTGATAAGAGGTGTATTTCCCAAAAGAGATTGACTGTTTTGAGATTTGGTTGTAAAATCTATAAAGTGCAAACTATATAAGGTTTAAAGATGAGGTTTGAAACGGACAATCTTCATAATTGTTGTTGCCTTTATTTATTTAATTGTTTTGTCCCTAGGTGTCAAGGGAGGGAGTGTCCAACACTCGTTAGTAATAGAATTATCTTAAAGGGAATGAGTTGTGTTTTGAATCATGGTTGTATTCAGGGTGGACCTTGTGAGTCACCGTAATACTAGTGTAGAGTTTGTGTTGTAACTCGGAGTAAATGCCTTAGAAGTTAAGTTGAATTAGCTTTTAGATTGAGGGCCATATATAGTTTGGGTGTTTGCCTAGTTGTGTTGGGTCTTCCTTAGACTTAAGGTATGTTATTGAAACTATTTTGTAAACCCCACATCGGAGTGGAACCGTTAATGTTGATTTGTAGTCTTTGTTGATGGAAATCCTAACTCATTGTCCGTATTGATTTTATTTCGTTTGGGTTATGGGGTGTGGCATCACCCTAGTATTGGTTAAGTGTTGTTAGTCTTGTGACGGTTGGCGGTCACTTTTTGAGTTGGTAGTTAGTGCTTTTGAAGATGTATTATTTCGTTTTGTTAAAGTTCCGGAGTAGTAATAGTTGTTTTGGCCTTGGGGTGTATTATGCATTAGGCGATGGAAATAGTTAGTTGAAGTTGGGTTATCACCAATAAGGTATGGTGCTTGGTATTTTGAGGAGTCGTTTCGCCAAAAATCTTGTTATGCTTAAAGACTTAGATCCTCTTTTGTTGTCATTGGGTTATCAATATGGATAGGAGAACCACTTAATGATTATTACTAGTAAGTTTTTTTTTTTTTTTAACCAATTATTGTGCGACTGTAATGGTTTGGTTCGTTACCGGTGTGACTTGTTGAGGCTCATGTAGTAGTCAAAGAAATTTTGTTGATGCATTAGTAAGTATCAGAGTGAGTTTGTGGGCGACTGTAGAATGTATTATATTACTTGAGTTTAATTTCGAGGACGAAATTTCTTTAAGGAAGGTAGGTCGTAATGACCCAGAATTTTTTTTAAAAAAAATAGACAGTGCATAATTGAATTGAGTAAATTTCCGGATTTGAATGCTGTGTAAATTCTGTGTGAAAATAGTTCGGTTTTGTATTTTTTTAAAATAGTTTCCGATCCTAGAAAATTATGAAATTTTTATATGTTGTTCACATATGAGTCTAGCATGTTGGATAAACATTTCAAAATTTATTGATGAGTATTTATTTTATGAAAATTCACGGACTGATTGGTGTTCAGTTTAATTTATAGCAAAATTTTGTTATTTAATTTTTAATGTTTAGACCATGATTTGAGATAAATTAGTTGGGTCTATTTTAATATATAATTGGACCATGTTTGACTTATGGATGAGACCCATGATTTAGATTCAATTTAATTTGAATTTGTTTATGATTCATGTCTAATTATTTAGTCTTTTTTAATTATGTGATTGGTAATAACCACATTGGGAGTTGTTATTATTTATTATATAGGACTATAATAAATATTTGATAGTTGATTTTATGGTGTGTATCATATGGTGAAAAATTATATATTTTTGTAGTGAATAAAATGAGTATATATTTTGTGGTGAGCAAAATATTAATTTTGTGGTGATAAAAATTATATCATTTTATAATTTATATTATAAAATTTTAAGATATTATTACAAAAAATTATTTTTTTGAAAAATCCAATTTTGAGAAAGCAAACCCACATGGGGTTGTTCCCTTTTGTTTGCCTTGCCCATCATTCCTTTTCTTTCTTTTCCCTTTCTTTGCTTTCCATTTCATTTGTTGGGTTTGGCAGACCCTTGTCTGCTTCTCTCTCTCCCTATCCGTTTCTCTCTTTCTTTTTATTTTCCTTCATTGATGCTCCATCTTTGAGCTTGAAATGGGAGTCTTTAGAGTGAGATTTTGCAAAAGTGTTGTAAATGAGAGTTGGAGAGCTCGTCGTGAACTTCGCAATGGTGTTCTCGGATTCATGATCGGGCGACGTTTGCATTTTCAGATTTGTTTTTCTTCATATTTGAGGTAGGGACTTTCTTCATATTTTTACATTAAAACTATGTTAAGGTTATTTTGAGAAAATATATCATTATAAGAGGTATTGCATATAGATATATTTTCAGATTTTTGTTTGGTAATTGTTAGAAGAAAAATTATGTTGAAATATTAAGAATGTTGATATTTTGAGATTGATTTTGAGAAAATCATTTTGTGTTGTTAATTTTGTAAAAGAAATCCGAAAATATAAATTAATAGTTGTATGGATTATATCTACATCATATTATGGTTAGATAATTTATTTTGAGAAATTAATATTGAAATATTTATCTCATCCTTGAGTTTTGGAATTTATTTTTGAGAAAAATAAATTGATATTGAGGAATATTATGTAAATTGTTAAGTAAAGATTTTTCCTACACTTCTTTATGCACTTTTGCTTGATTATATGGAGTTTAGAGTTGTATATAATTTAATTAAAATTTTTGAAATTTTTTTGTTTTATTTGCTTAAAAGAGAAATTTTGAGAAAAATAAAAAGTTGATGCCCAAATTGCGAAAGTGTAAACTAGGAATATGTTTGTAAGATTTTGAAAGAGTTACGTTTTAAATTTGAACAAAAACGGATTTCGATTTGATTGGTTTTGAAATTTTTACCGGTTTGTGGCCAAAAGAGCATTTTTAAAGAAAACAAAGGAATTACGTTTAACTTTTGGGGCTTTTGATCAAAATAGGATGTCATAGTTGAATAATGCTTGGAGAATGAGTTTGGAAAGAAAATGATGTTTTCTTGGGCATTAACGGTATTATTTTACTTAATGTATTTGTTGGAATAAAACCAACACGGTTAGAAATGGACCTTGAGAGGTTACCGGACGTGATTGTGATATAAAAACTAGTGTAGTTGTTCATATTTGATATAATATGGAATATGATTTGTTTCTAAATGTTGGGAATCATAGGAGATCCCAAGTTATAGTTATATGTTGGATTGTATGTCCATGTTGTTATCTTTTAATTAATATGTTAGAGATAACTATTTTGGCTATCGGTGAAAATTTACCATGTTGCATTTAAATGAGGGATTTATTGGAAGAATGAGAAATGATGGAACTTTGGAAGTTTGATATATAATATGTTATAAATTTGTCTTGAAATGACTAAATTGGGAATATTGATTAACATGTGGAGACTATATGAATATGAATATGGTTGTATTATCTCTTGGAATTGTATTAGAAATTATATTGAAATGAGAAATGAGAATTTTGAATCAAAATGGTAATATTTAATAAGTAGGGATTTTCTACGCTTTAATATGGTTTTTAGCTTAGTTATTTGCTATTGTGTGTAGATGATGAGATTTGGTTGTGGTTTGGACAAATCTAAGATTTGGGTGTGAAATGAAAAGAGGGGTTTTTGATGTATAAGAGATAAGTGAGTGTGGGGTTTGAATATAAGATCTTGGTGTACCAAAATAGTTGATTTTGGGTGTTTGAGTCAATAATGGAAAAAAGGGGGATTTTTGCCCTAATTTGATAAAATGATTATTTTGTATAAATAATTGGAATTAACATTGAATATGTTAAATTGAATGGTTATTGATATAAATGGTGATATTGGATATGTATTATCTCACCTACGGAAGTTTTGAATAAACTATTTATTTCGATATTGAACATCTGTTGGAAATAAATGGATTGGGCTATCGGTGGAGGATAGCTATGATTGTTGTAGAAATTGTATGAGGATTAGGCGATATAATTCTAATCTATTGTTAATTGTCATTGAATATGACCATGTTATAAATATATTGCATATGTATTTTATTGGGAGGAGAAATGGGATGTACTCCATATATGACCATGTTATAAATATATTGCATATGTATGTTTATTGGGAGGAGAAAGGGGATGTACTCCATATATGATTATGTTTATAAATACATCGCATATGTATATTTATTTGGGAGGAGAAATGAGATGGACTCCATTTAAAGCAAGTTGGCCTGAGTGTCTTGGGTGAAAGACCAAAAAATCTATATATAAATGGGCGCCGGTTCCTTCGGACGAAATATCCGTAAAATGGCAAAGCTTGAAGTGTTTATGTGTGTTGTGCATAATTGGAAAACCATTGAGTTGTAGTCTCATTTTGGTTGTTGAAAGATAATGAATTTAACTCATGAATTGAGTAGCATATATGAACTCGATATGAATTGAAGGAAAATGGAATAAGATTGGTCTTAGTGGCATATGAATATGCATGCCTTGGATTTAAGAGATTATGTAATAAAATCATATGGTTTTGACATAATATGATTTCACGTATATGTATAAGTATCTTTGTCCCCGCATATCTTTTAATATTTTAATATGAGATTGTTCGGTGGGCTTTGCTCACCCCTTGCCTGTACATATGTACATGGAATGTTTTTCGGATTTGAAGATCAAACCATGGGTTTTACCATTTCATAAGTGTAATGTAGTGATGGATTGTACTACTTTACTTGTTGTTTGGCCGAGTGCTAGGCAATAGTGTAGATGGACTTTCGGGAAGTAAGAGTTTCTTAATTATGTTTTGTTGAGTGTATGTTGGTATTTGTAAAGCCAAGGGCTTAAGATGTAATGAGCGAGACTCAATTTGTGTAACCAAGCAATGACTTAGAAAGATGTAAGCCTACATGGCATTTAACTGGTTGTTAAACAGTAGACTCTGATGTATGAAAGTATGTTATTTCTCATATTTATTCCGCATATGAGTTATCTTTATTGAATTATTTTGGAGGCGTTACAAGGTAAAAATACTTCTGTTTTACTATGCTTAAGAGATGCTCGTTTTATTGATTATAATGATAGCTTAATGGGTTTGATGGAAACTGGTCTTCACAAAGGACCCGTCCATTTTAATTGTTTCCTGATTTCACTCTTAGTCTTAGAGATCCCCATATATTAGATGTTTTAACTCTAAATATTCATTTACATGGCTCATTTACAAATATGAAAGAAAAGGTTCATAATATTATTTTAATTTATCGTGTTCATTGCAAATGTATTAAAACCAATTTGAATGTTCAAGCCTTACATAAAAATCCTAAAGACAAAATCTTATTAATCCAAAGTAGTAAGATTGATACTAATATAAATATTCCTCAAATGATTGAATGGAAAAATATTATTCTCCCCGACCAATGGATTACAGTTAATGAAAATTACAAACATAATCAACAACAATCTACTTGTCACGATATTCAAGATATTCAACAATTTATTGATGGATCTGTTAGGATTAAATTTAATCGATCTCAATCTTCTCGTCATAGTACTTCTAGTATACCTACTGATGTTGAAATTGAAGATGAAATATTTAATACACCTTTATTCAGAAAAAATAGTCAAATTCATCTAGGTCAACCTTCCCATAGTAAATGAAAGGAATTGATAATTCCACAACTTCACAAATTAGTAAAACTGTTTATTCTACTCACACACATTTACATGAAGAAGATACTGAGTCTCAAGACTCTCCAACTCAAACTGATTTCGAAATTATACCTCCAATAAATCCTCAGTTAATGACTATTAGTAAACTCTTTACTCCTGATCTTGATAAATTACATATTGAATTTAAATCTAAAGATAATAGGACTAAACGTTATGCATATCATACCAAATATGATTTGACTCAGTAATCCAAAATTACTCGTCAATGGTACAAATTTATGATTGAACATAAAATTGAAATTCATTTCTTTGAATATTTAGAAGACCATTATAAAGAAGTTCAAACAATTACCAAACATAAATGGAAAACTTCTCCTACTACTACTATTAGTTCTAGCCATCCTCCTTATCTACCATAATTATTAATCATCACGGCACCGAAGTCCCAGCCTCTCCTTTTAAGTTACTTGGTACTGACCCTGAAATCAAAAAAGTTATTGAACAAAATAATTATACTAATCAATGTCTAAAAACAATTGGTAAACAATTAGATAAAATAAAAACCAATTTCGATGATTATTCGGCTAACAATACATCTACTAAACAATCTTTAGACCAACCATTGTTTAATTTACCTCGTAACCGTTCTAAACGTCATAGTTTAGTCACCCAAGATAATTTTACTGTCAAAGCCATTAAACAATTATTTACTAAATTAACTACCTCTGAAAAAGCTTCTCCATCTACTGAGAAAGGTCTTACTGTATTAAACCAACATTCTACTCTTGACTCTGTTTCTACTCATTCAGACCCTGACACAACTGATAATGAAATTAATCATTTAGCTCAGCAATTTCAATCAACTACTCTGAATAAACTTCATTATGCTAAACCTAATCCTACAACACTAACAAAAAATTGGTATTCACGACCTATTCCCCCTGATCTCCAATATAAAGAAAATAATCTTTGTAATCAATTTTCTGTATCTGTTAAAAAATTATACGAATGGAATATTGATAGTCTCAGTGAAAATCAAATACTTCAAAAATTAAATCATTTATCTATGGTTGCAAATAGTTATCTTAGTAACTACCCTGATTATACTCAACCTGAAATTGTTTCCTTAATTACTTCTGGCTTTACTGGCATGCTCAAATCTTGGTGGGAAAAATATCTTAATGAAGATCAACGCGAATCAATTTTACATGCTAGTCAAAAAGATGAAAATGATTTACCTATATTTGATGAAACTATTGGCTATCATAAACCCGATGATATTAATACATTAATCTATACCATAGTCAGACATTTCATAGGTACCCCTACTAATATATATTCTCATATACATGATCAACTTAGTAACCTTATTTGTCCAACATTAAGAGATTTTAGATGGTATAAAGATGTATTTACCTCTAGAGTTATGTTAAGAGAAGATTGTACTAAATCCTTTTGGAAAGAAAAATTTATTAATGGTTTACCTAGTCTCTTTGCTCACAAAATTAGAGATGTCCTTAGTCAATCTACTGGTGTTATTGAATATGATAATTTAACTTATGGTGATATCATTAGTACTATTCAAAAAGAAGGATTAAGAATGTGTATTGATCTTAAACTTAGTCAAAAAACTGCTAAAGATAAACATAAGGCTAAATACGAATTAGGTAATTTCTGTGAACAATACGGTTTATCTCCTGTAGCACCTTCTCATCGTAAAAAACATAAGTACAATAAACATAAATAATCTTACAAATATTCTCGTAAGTATAAAAAGAATTATTCACCTTCAAAATCAAATGATAAATTCTATACTAAACCCAAAAAGAAATATTATAAAAAATCCCATCCAAAATTTAAATCTAATAAAGATATTACTTGTTATAACTGTGGTAAAAAAGGCCATTATTCTAACAAATGTAAAGAAAAACAAAAATTAAAGATAAAGTTAATCAACTTCAAATTAATGATGAATCCAAACACCAATTATTTGAAATCTTTCAATTAAACCAATCTGATCATAATTCTTCTTCTGATAATCCTCATACCTCATCTGATTACCATTCACCTAGTGATGATTCTGCTAATAACATTGAATTAGGATGTAATGATATTTGTTGCAAACCCATTAAACAAATCACTGTCCTTACTAAACAAAATCAAGAAGAAACTGCCCTTATTGAATTAATTGGTCGATTAGATGATCCCCAGTTAAAACAAAAGTATACTGACAAATTAAAATCTTTACTTACTAACAATGATCATAAACCAAAGCATGATAAACCCATTATTAGTTTATCTAAAACTTTAGAAAGATTTAAAAATAAACAAAAAGAAATTACTCTTCAAGATTTACAACATGAAATCAATCAGATTAAATAAACTATTAAAGATTTACAAAATAAAGATACAGCTTTAGAAGATGAAATTCTTACATTAAAACTTAATCAAAGTCTAGAGAATTTTCAAGAAAACAATACTGAATTGCCTAATGAATCTGAACATACTAATCCTGATAATCTTTTATTTGATAATCGATCACATCAATCTCATAATCATGAAGATAAAAGATTAAATCTGATTAATAAAATTCATATTCAAAAATGGTATTCAAAAGTTAAACTCGTTATTGATGATTTTGAATTAAATATTATTGTTCGCATTGACACTGGTGCTGATCTTAATTGTATTCAATAAGGTTTACTTCCTACAAAATATTATGAAAAAACAAGTGAAAAATTAACTTCTGCTAATGGTAGTATAATGCATATTAAATATAAATTATCTAAAGTCCATATATGTCAACATAATGTCTGTTTCAAAACCTCATTTGTTTTAGTTAGAAATATGACTGATAAAGTTATTTTAGGCACACCATTTATATTCTTATTATATCCATTTACTACATCTAGTGAAGGAATAACAACTCAAGCTTTTGGTCAAACAGTTACTTTTGAATTCTTATCACCACCTGAAGTATTGGAATTAAATCAATTAAAAGACTGTTCTATTTCTCAATCTATTAATCGATTAACTCGTCAGTTACGTTTTCTCAAAGAAGAAGTCTATTATAAACGCATTGAATAACAATTAACTGATCCTGTTGTTATATCTCAAATTGAAGAATTTAAATTAAAATTAGAAACAACTGTTTGTTCTACTTTACCAACTACCTTTTGGCATAGGAAAAAACATGTAGTCACTTTACCATACATTAAGAATTTTAATGAAAGACAAATTCCTACTAAATCTCGACCTATTCAAATGAATCATGAATTAGTTGAAATGTGTAAAAAAGAAATCAATGAACTATTAAAAAATCGAATTATTAGTCCTAGCAAATCACCATGGTCTTGTCCTGCTTTTTATGTTAATAAAAATGCTGAATTAGAATGAGGTGTCCCTCGCTTAGTCATCAATTATAAACCATTAAATAAAGTTTTAGAATGGATTCGCTATCCTATTCCTAATAAAAAAAGACTTAATCAAAAGACTTAGTCAAGCTGTTATTTTTAGTAAATTTGATTTAAAAAGTGGTTTTTGGCAAATACAAATTCATCCTAAAGATAGATATAAAACTGCATTCACTACACCTTTTGGTCATTATGAATGGAATGTTATGCCTTTTGGACTAAAAAATGCACCTAGTGAATTTCAAAATATAACGAATGATATTTTCAATCCATTTAATCATTTTTTCATAGTTTATATAGATGATATTCTTATTTTTTCAAAATCAATTAGTGAACACTGGAAATATCTTACTGCATTCTTTTATACCATCAAGAGTCATGGTCTAGTCATTTCTGCTCCTAAGATTAAATTGTTTCAAACCAAAGTCAGATTTTTAGGTTATGATATTCACCAGAATACCATTTTACCTATTAGTCGTTCCATTGAATTTGCGTCTAAATTTCTTGATGAAATCTTAGATAAAACCCAGTTACAACGTTTTTTAGGATCACTGAATTATATTGCTGAATTTTACAAAGACTTTAGGAAAACTTGTCAACCTCTGTTTGATCGGTTAAAAGACAATCCTCCTCCTTGGTCTTCTACTCATACTGCTATTGTTAAACAAGTCAAACAATATGTCAAGTCTCTTCCTTGTCTTGGTATTCCTACTGAAAATTCATTCAAAATTATTCAAACTGATGCCTCTGATATTGGTTATGGTGGCATCCTTCTCTAGAAAATTACTCCTTAGTCATCTGAACAAATTGTTCGTTATCATTCTGGTGTTTGGAATAAAGCACAAAAGAATTATAGTACTATTAACCAAGAAATTTTATCTACTGTTTTATGTATTAGTAAATTTCAAGATAATATTTTAAATCAAAAATTTTTACTGCGTGTTGATTGCAAATCTGCTAAATATGTTTTAGAAAAAGATGTTCAAAATCTTGCTAGTAAGCAAATTTTTGCTAGTTGGCAATCTATTTTAAGTATTTTTTATTTTGAAATTGAATTTATACCTGGTTGTCAAAATTCTATTCTTGATTTTTTTTACTCGAGAATTTTTACAGGGTGGATAGTAAGTTACATCATGACAATTCCCTCTATTCCTTACCATAAACACCAGATTAAACACTATAAAACCTTAGTCAAACATACTGCTCGTCGCCTTGCCTTTCTCAAATCAACCCATTTACCTACTAAAAGAGCCTAGTACATACAATTTCATCGGATTAAAGCTTAGAAACAACAACTTGCTCATTATATTAACTGTTTACATGAACATACTGATCAATTAGATATCCTCAGTGGATGCTAATTTATCTGATCTATTTCACAGATGTCTCGTCCACGGCCTCCTTCCAAAGCCTTGGTCCCATCTAGTCAACCTTTTGTTCCGCCTCCATTGGAGTTAGTCACCAAATACCATCATGCTGAATTGGTTAACCGTTACCAAATTCTTGGTAACATTCCTAAACCTAGTTATACATCTGCTTTAGCTACTGATCCTTTTGCTTCATCTAGTTAAGCAGTTACTCCATACCCTCCTAATCCTATTAAATCAGCCAGATCTGATTATGTTAAATCCACCACTACTAATCTCTTTTTCAAAGAACCTAGTCACCCAAAAAGTCATACTGTTCATGATCTGGTTAAATCTTATTTCCTTCTTGGACGGCATTTTATTCCTTTCCATCCAGAAAAAACAATTACTTTCTATAAAGACATCCTGCTCAACTATCAGTCAATTGTGATTAAACCCATTTATAATCGCACTTACACAAGTAAAATTGTGTACCATTCACTCTATATTCACAACTTTGTTTCTCTGGTTGATTGGGGTTCTCCTTATCAACTACGAGATCTGCCTGGTCATTCAATTTAATACAGTTACTATGATCACATTGATGCTTGGTTCAAAGTCTTCTTGTATCAAAATGAGTCAAACAGTCACTCTTGGTTTCTTCAATTTGATTAAAAGTTCAAATCCGAGTTACCTACCTGGTTTTTGTGATGGTGGACTCAGTATGGCGCCATTTCAGAAATCTTCCCATCTGTAATTATGGAACAAGTCAATTACTTCTCCACTGTTTTCTCATTCACTCCTGAGCAAAGGAAATTCCCTCAATTGCAAATTTTTATATCCAAATACAAAATCCCTTGGATATTCAAATGGCAATATGGTATTTCTGATGATGTTATTTACTGTCAACACATGGTTAAATGGTGGGATAATTTTAAAATTCCACGCATCATTGAAATTGTTCAAACTGAATTCCCAATCAACATACATGCTCAAACTCCTGCTATGGTTAAAGCTCAGCAGATCCCAGCTGCTCCATTAACACAAGAAAGTCAACTTCCTCCAGTCAATCTTGGAAGGCCAACATCCAGTTCTTCCAAGCCCAAGTCATCCAAGTCAAAGATTAAGTCCAAGTCAGCAAAGCCCATCACTAATCAGCCCAAATCAAAGGAAAAATCCAAGTCCAAGGTTAAGCCTAAATCCAAGTCATCCAAGGATGAGCTTCTCCAAATGGCTCGTCTCCTTATGGCCCAAGCCAAGTCAGATTCGAATAATAGTGATTCAGAAGAAAGTTCAAACTCTTCTGAAGGTTCAACTACTCAAAATCCATATGGACTCGAATTTCAAGATGCTCAGGATCCATATGCCTAGTCCCTTGTTTAACTTATCAACATTGGATTCTATATAGCTATAATTATCAGCTTCAATCAATACTCATTTTTTGAGAAAAGCTGTTGATATATATATCTATATTGATTCCCTCAGACACATGCCTCCAAGCAATGAATAGTGAAAAAAGTCAACTTTACTGTTCACTATTCATCAAAAAGTCAACATTACTATTCCACATTTATCATGATTTATCCTACCGACAAATTCAGAACAGTAAAAGGCAGCTATCAACTTTAGTCACTCACCGAAAGCAGCAGATAGCTCCCATGTGCTCCTGATGCTCCTTTCAAGTCAAGATATTCACTCACAAGGCTAACAGTATTCACTCACAAGGCTAACAGTAGTCTCTTTTGATTATAAAAGGGCCTCTTCAGTCAAGAATAAGACAGAGTTAGAAAAAATTGAGAGTGCTCATTCCTAAGAAAAATAGCTATCTCTGTAATTTTATACTTTCAAGTTCATTTTCAAGTTATGTATTTTGAAGGACTGTTTGTTTCATTCCAGCAAACAATTGTAAGTTTTATTTTATTTATGTTTATTTAAGCTGTTTTATGTTTATTTAAACTGTGTTATTTTAGTGTTGTTTCCTCATTCCTAGTGTCTTTTGGTATCAGAGCCAAGTTAAGTTATATCCTGTTACTCACTGAATCATTATTTCTGTGTCTACTCATTCTCTTATGTTGAAATTGTTTACAGTTTATCGTCTTAATCTGTCCAATTTATATCCGTGTCTTTCCACGTTGCTATTAGCCACCCATCCTTCGTCCCAACTCCTAGGTAAGTCCTTTGGTTAGGCAGTGTTGGATTTTAGGGGTTCTCCGAACTGGGTATGTGTGAAAACATCGTATGTGAAAACATGATAAAATTAGACAATGTATTGAGCTCACTGTAAACTATTTCAAGATAAAATGAGTCGATTATTTATAAGTAATTCATCGGTTAGTTCTAGGTCAACAACTTTGCCTTCTATACCTAATCAAGGTTTAGTAATCAATGAAGAAGATGTAGAAATACAAAATGATAAAATTGATTTAGTTGGAATATACCACGTTTACCAATCAAAGAAATTTATAAAACTACTTTTATACAAAATACATTTAATGTTAATCTTCATGTTAAAACTTTAGAACAAGTCTATGCTTTAGAAAAATCTAGAGAAACATGTCAATTATTTGATGCTAATACTATTAAACGACATTTAAAAACTGGTCACAATTTTATTCATTTAGGATTAATTCAGGTTGGAATCAAACCATAAACACAACAAGGTATGTAATGACCCAGAATTTTTTTAAAAAAAAATAGACAGTGCATAATTTAATTGAGCAAATTTTCGGATTTGACTGCTGTGTAAATTTTGTGCGAAAATAGTTCGGTTTTTTATTTTTTTTAAAATAGCTTCCGATCTCAGAAAATTATGAAATTTTTATAAGTTGTTCACATACGAGTCTAGCACGTTGGGTAAAAATTTCAGAATTTATTGATGAGTATTTATTTTATGAAAATTCACGGACTGATTGGTGTTCAGTTTAATTTATAGCAAAATTTTGTTATTTAATTTTTAATGTTTAGACCATGATTTGAGATAAATTAGTTGGGTCTATTTTAGTATATAATTGGACCATGTTTGACTTATGGATGAGACCCACGATTTAGATTCAATTTAATTTGAATTTGCTTATGATTCATGTTTAATTATTTGGTCCTTTTTAATTATGTGATTGATAATAACCACATTGGGAGTTGTTATTATTTATTATATAGGACTATAATAAATATTTGATAGTTGATTTTATGGTGTGTACCATATGGTGAAAAATTATATATTTTTGTAGTGAATAAAATGAATATATATTTTGTGGTGTACAAAAATATTATATTTTGTGGTGAGAAAAATTATATCATTTTATAATTTATATTATAAATTTTAAGATATTATTACAAAAAATTATTTTTTTGAAAAACCCACTTTTGAGAAAGCAAACCCACATGGGGTTGTTCCCTTTTGTTTTCCTTGCCCATCATTCCTTTTCTTTCTTTTCCCTTTCTTTGCTTTCCATTTCATTTGTTGAGTTTGGTAGACTCTTGTCTGCTTCTCTCTCTCCCTATCCGTTTCTCTCTCTCTTTTTATTTTCCTCCGTTGATGATTCATCTTTGAGCTTGAAATGAGAGTCTTTAGAGTGAGATTTTGCAAAAGTGTTGTAAATGAGAGTTGGAGAGCTCGTCGTGATCTTCGCAATGGTGTTTTCGGATTCATGATCGGGCGACGTTTGCATTTTCTGATTTTTTTTTTCTTCATATTTGAGGTATGGACTTTCTTCATATTTTTACATTAAAGTTATGTTAGGGTATTTTGAAAAAATATATCATTATAAGAGGTATTACATATAGATATATTTTCAGATTTTTGTTTGGTAATTTTTAGAAGAAAAATTATGTTGAAATGTTAAGAATGTTGGTATTTTGATATTGATTTTGAGAAAATCATTTGGTGTTGTTAATTTTGTAAAATAAACCCGAAAATAGAAATTAATAGTTGTATGGATTATATCTACATCATATTATGGTTAGATAATTTATTTTGAGAAATTAATGTTGAAATATTTATCTCATCCTTGAGTTTTGAAATTTATTTTTGGTAAAAATAAATTGATATTGAGAAATATTGTGTAAATTGTTAAGTAGAGATTTTTCTTACACTTTTTTATGCACTTTTGGTTTATTATATGAAGTTTAGAGTTATATATAATTTAATTAGAATTTTTGAAAAATTTGTGTTTTATTTGCTTAAAAGAGAAATTTTGAGAAAAATAAAAAGTTGATGCCCAAATGGCGAAAGTGTAAACTTGGAATATGTTTGTAAGGTTATGAAAGAGTTATGTTTTAAATTTGAACAAAAACGGACTTCGATTCGATTGGTTTTGAAATTTTTACCGGTTTGTGGCCAAAAGAGCATTTTTAAAGAAAACAAAGGAATTACGTTCAACTTTTGGGGCTTTTGATCAAAATAGGATGTCATAGTTGAATAATGCTTGGAGAATGAGTTTGGAAAGAAAATGATGTTTTCTTGGGCATTAACGGTATTATTTTACTTAATGTATTTGTTGGAATAAAATCGACACGGTTAGAAATGGACCTTGAGAGATTACCAGACGTGATTGTGATATAAAAACTAGTGTAGTTGTTCATATTTGATAAAATGTGGAATACGATTTGTTTCTAAATGTTGGGAATCATAGGAGATCCCAAGTTATAGTTATATGTTGGATTGTATGTCCATGTTTTTATCTTTTAATTAATATGTTAGAGATAACTATTTTGGCTATCGGTGAAAATTTACCATGTTGCACTTAAATAAGGGATTTCTTGGAAAGATGAGAAATGATAGAACTTTGGAAGTTTGATATATAATATGTTATAAATTTGTCTTGAAATGACTAAATTATGAATGTTGATTAATATGTGGAGACTATATGAATATGGATATGGTTGTATTATCTCTTGGAATTGTATTAGAAATTATATTGAAATGAGAAATGAGAATTTTGAATCAAAATGGTAATATTTAATAAGTAGGGATTTTCTACACTTTAATATGGTTTTTAACTTAATTATTTGCTATTGTGTGTAATGATGAGATTTGGTTGTGGTTTGAACAAATCTAAGATTTGGGTGTGAAATGAAAAGATGAGTTTTTGATGTATAAGAGATAAATGAGTGTGGGGTTTGAATATAAGATCTTGGTGTACCAAAATAGATGATTTTGGGTGTTTGGGACAATAATGGAAAAAAGGGGGATTTTTACCCTAATTTGATAAAATGATTATTTTGTATAAATAATTGGAATTAACATTGAATATGTTAAATTGAATGGTTATTGATATAAATGGTGATATTGGATACGTATTATCTCACCTACGGAAGTTTGGAATAAACTATTTATTCCGATATTGAACATCTCTTGGAAATAAATGTATGGGGCTATCGGTGGAGGATAGCTATGATTGTTGTAGAAACTGTATGAGGATTAGGCGATATAATTCTAATTTATTGTTGGTTGTCATTGAATATGACCATGTTATAAATACATTGCATATGTATGTTTATTAAGAGGAGAAGTGAGATGTACTCCATATATGACCATGTTATAAATACATTGCATATGTATGTTTATTGGGAGGAAAAAAGGGATGTACTCCATATATGATTATATTTATAAATACATTGCATATGTATATTTATTTGGGAGGAGAAAGGGGATGGACTCCATTTAAAGCAAGTTGGCCGGAGTGTCCTGGGTGAAAGACCCGAAAATCTATATATAAATGGGTGCCGGTTCCTTCGGATGAAATATCCGTAAAATGGCAAAGCTTGAAGTGTTTATGTGTGCTGTGCATAATTGGAAAACCATTGAGTTGTAGTCTTATTTTGGTTGTTGAAAGATAATGAATTTAACTCGTGAATTGAGTAGCATATATGAACTGGATATGAATTGAAGGAAAATGGAATAAGATTGGTCTTAGTGGCATATAAATATGCAGGCCTTGGATTTAAGAGATTATGTAATAAAATAATATGATTTTGACATGATATGATTTCACGTATATGTATAAGTGTCTTTGTCCCCGCATATCTTTTAATGTTTTAATATGAGATTGTTCAGTTGGCTTTGCTCACCCCCTGCCTGTACATGTGTACAGGGAATGTTTTTCGGATTTGAAGATCAAAGAATGGGTTTTACCATTTCATAAGTGTAATGTAGTGATGGATTGTACTACTTTACTTGTTGTTTGGTCGAGTGCTAGGCAATAGCGGGGATGGACTTTCGGGAAGCAAGAGCTTCTGAATTATGTTTTGTTGAGTGTATGTTGGTATTTATAAAGCCAAGGGCTTAAGATGTAATGAGCGAGACTCAATTTGTGTAACCAAACAATGACTTGGAAAGATGTAGGCCTACATGACATTTAACTAAACAGTAGACTCTAAGTGTGGGGTTTGAGTATAAGATCTTGGTGTATCAAAATAATTGATTTTGGGTGTTTGGGTCAATAATGGAAAAAAGGGAGATTTTTACCCTAATTTGTTAAAATGATTATTTTGTATAAATAATTGGAATTAACATTGGATATGTTAAATTGAATGGTTATTGATATAGATGGTGATATTGGATATGTATTATCTCACCTACGGAAGTTTTGAATAAACTATTTATTCCGATATTGAACATCTCTTGGAAATAAATGTATTGGGCTATTGATGGAAGATAACTATGATTGTTGTAGAAATTGTATGAAGATTAGGCGATATAATGTTAATCTATTGTTGGTTGTCATTGAATATGACCATGTTATAAATACATTGCATGTGTATGTTTATTGAGAGGAGAAAAGGGATGTACTCCATATATGACCATGTTATAAATACATTGCATATGTATGTTTATTGGGAGGAGAAAGGGGATGTACTCCATATATGATTATGTCTATAAATACATTGCATATGTATATTTATTTGGGAGGAGAAAGGGGATGGACTCCATTTAAAGCAAGTTGGCCGGAGTGTCCTGGGTGAAAGACCCAAAAATCTATATATAAATGGGTGTCGGTTTCTTCGAACGAAATATTCATAAAATGGCAAAGCTTGAAGTGATTATGTGTGTTGTGCATAATTGGAAAACCATTGAGTTGTAGTCTCATTTTGATTGTTGAAAGATAATGAATTTAACTCATAAATTGAGTAGCATATATGAACTGGATATGAGTTGAAGGAAAATGGAATAAGATTGGTCTTAGTGGCATATGAATATGCAGGCCTTGGATTTAAGAGATTATGTAATAAAATCATATGGTTTTGACATAATATGATTTCACGTATATGTATAAGTATCTTTATCCCCGCATATCTTTTAATGTTTTAATATGAGATTGTTTAGTGGGCTTTGCTCACCCCCTGCCTGTACATGTGTACAGGGAATGTTTTTCGGATTTGAAGATCAAACCATGGGTTTTACCATTTCATAAGTGTAATGTAGTGATGGATTGTACTACTTCACTTGTTGTTTGGCCGAGTGCTGGGCAATAGCGTGGATGGATTTTCGGGAAGTAAGAGCTTCTTAATTATGTTTTGTTGAGTGTATGTTGGCATTTGTAAAGCCAAGGGATTAAGATGTAATGAGCGAGACTCAATTTGTGTAACCAAGCAATGACTTGGAAATATGTAAGCCTACATGGCATTTAACTGGTTGTTAAACAGTAGACTTTGATGTATGAAAGTATGTTATTTCTCATATTTATTCTGCATATGAGTTATCTTTATTGAATTATTTTGGAGACGTTACAAGGTAAAAATACTTCTGTTTTACTATGCTTAAGGGATGCTCGTTTTCTTGATTATAATGATAGCTTAATGGATATGATAAAAACTGGTCTTTACAAAGGATCCGTCCATTTTAATTGTTTTCCTGATTTCACTCTTAGTCTTAGAGACCCGCATATATTAGATGCTTTAACTCTAAATATTCATTTACATGGCTCATTTACAAATATGAAAGAAAATGTTCATAGTATTGCTTTAATTTATCGTGTTCATTGCAAATGTATTAAAACTAATTTGAGTGTTCAAGCCTTACATAAAAGTCCTAAAGACAAAACCTTACTAATCTAAAATAGTAGGAATGATACTAATATAAATATTTCTCAAATGATTAAATGGAAAAATATTACTCTTCTCGACCAATGGATTACAGTTAATGAAAATTTCAAACATAATCAAGGACAATCTATTTGTCACGATATTCAATATATTCAACAATTTATTGATGGATCTGTTAAGATTAAATTTAATCGATCTCAATCTTCTCGTCATAGTACTTCTAGTATACCTACTGATGTTGAAACTGAAGATGAAATATTTAATACACCTTTATTCAGAAAAAATAGTCAAATTCATCTAGGTCAACCTTCCCATAGTAAAATGAAAGAAATTGATAATTCCACAACTTCCCAAATTAGTAAACCTGTTTATTCTACTCACGCACATCTACATGAAGAAGATACTGAGTCTCAAGACTCTCCAACTCAAACTGATTTCGAAGTTATATCTCCAATAAATCCTCAGTTAATGACTATTAGTAAACTCTTTACTCCTGATCTTGATAAATTACATATTGAATTTAAATCTAAAGATAATATGATGAGCTAGCTTAAACATTGCCTTGGCCTTTTGTTTGGGATGTAAGTTAGTTTTTTAACTTTTTGATTTTTTGGTTATCTAAGACTAAAAAGTCTCGTTTGGGATGAACTTTTTAGTTTTTTTGACTTTTATGAGAGAAAAAATGAAATGATTATGATTTAGATTTGACATTTTATCTTATTAATTTTTTAACTTAATTTTTTTTTATGACTATTTTAGCCCAAACTATTCATGCCAAACATAACCTTTTTACCAAAGTATCTCAGTAAAATTGTACTAAGTCTAATTATTAAGAGTAATATTCACTCTGTTTATTTCCAGTTTTTAAAATTCACTTTTTAGAAAATTATTTTTTTCATTTTTCGTATTTTTTGTTTTTACTAAATTTTTTTAATATTTTAAGCAATTTGTTTTTTTTTTAATTTTTAGACACATCTAACATAAATACACTTAGAAAGTATAATATTTATGAAAAGAATTTAAAAAAATTCACTAAATAAAAAAAATACAAAAAAAATACAAAAATTTAGCATATATATATTTTTATATTTTTTGTATTTATTAATTTTTGAAAATATTTTTTCACAAATGATTTATTATTTAGATATATCTAAGTAAAGTACATCTAAAAAATTTAAAAAATTGCTTAAAATTTAAAAAATATTTAGTAAAAACAAAAAAAAAATACGAAAAACAAAAAAACTCAATTTAAAAAAAATTAAATTTAGAAAATTGAAACCAAACATACTGATTATAAATTCTAAAATTTTACTCTAAATTATATTTTAAAATATCAATTTATAACTTAAATTCATTTATATACATGTAAATGCAATCTCCACCACATGCAACATAATCTATTTAATTTTATCAGGGACCGTAGAAATTTTCAATTATTAAATCTTTAGGGCAAATTACAAACACCCCCTCGAGATTTGGTGAAAATACATATTCCTCCTTGAGGTTTGAGAAATTACATCCCGCTCCCTGAGGTTTATATTTCCATAACAAATTGTCCCCTGAGATTTTTGTTTTCATACAGATTCCCCCATAATTTGTTATGCAAATTTGACCTTCAGGGGGCAATTTGTAATTTTTCAAACCTCAGGAGAAATCTGTATTTTCACCAAACCTCAAGGGAGGTGTTTGTAATTTGCCCTAATCTTTAATGTTAGAAAAATGATTTAGAATTTTAATTTTTGAGCTTTAAAACCAGTTTTAATGAGTTGACAATAGATCTCACCCACTGTGATATGACGTTTTGATTTTGGTTTGTTTGTTTTTTTTCCTTGTCATGTCATTAATGTTCCATTAAAGTATCAAAATTAATACTCTAAATAATTGTTATTAATATTAATAGATCAGTAATGATACATCACTCTAATATTAAAACTCGAAGTTTTAATAAAGTGAAAAGAGAGAATAAAAAGAGATAAAGAGAGAAGTGTGGATATCTTTTTTTTTTTTTTTAAGTCTAAACCACCGGTATCCGGAAGTCTACAAGATCTCGACTAATCCGATTTGAGCTGAGTAGGACCACAAGGGCCGCAAAGCTCTCTTAACAAATTTTTAATACAGCTGCGTTTTCAAGTCTCAAACCAAGATCTTGATCAAACTAACATAACCCTTTACCAGCTAAAATACGAGCTTGTTGCGTGCTTGTGGATCTCATTATCACTTACTCATTTCCCATAGTAGAGCTATCAAATTAAACCACTTAAACATTATGGTTAATAGATGTAGTTTCATCAAAATTCAAAATCCAAACACTACACATATACAGCCCAAAAAAATGGCGCATCCAATCCGTATACCCAATCCTAATCCTAATCCTAATTCTAATCCATCTTCTTCTTCCATTGATCCGAACAGTGGTTTCTGCTCAGAGACCAAAACCTACCACAGCATCAGACCCCACTCTCTCCTTCCTCCCGAAACCACCTCTCTTTCAGTCACCGACTTCGTCTTCTCTCTCCTCCTCCAAAACTCTCCCTCCTCACCGGAAACCACCGCTGCACTCATCGACGCCGCCACCCGCCGCCGCATTCCCTATCCCGATGTCGTAACCCGTACCAAAACCCTGGCCGCCTCTCTTCACCACCAAATCGGACTCTCCAATGGCCACTCCGCCTTTGTTCTCTCCCCGAACTCAGTTCAAATCCCGATTCTCTACCTCTCTCTGTTCTCTCTCGGCGTTACCGTCTCTGCTTCCAATCCGACTAGCTCCAAATCCGAAATTTCTCGCCAAATCGACCTCTCCAAACCGGTTATCGCCTTCGCTATCTCCGACATCGCTCACAATCTCCCCTCACTTCTCCACCGTACGATTATTCTCGATTCGCCGGAGTTCGAGTCCATGATGACGAATCGAACTCGAAAATTTCATCGAATTAGCGTTTCTCAGTCCGATACGGCGGCGATTCTCTACTCCTCGGGAACTACCGGCAAATCCAAAGGCGTGGAGCTGAGTCACCGGAACTTCATATCGTCGTTGGCCGGATCACAAGCTTCTCGTCCGGTGAGATTTTCGCCGGCGGTTAGTTTCTGTGCGGTTCCGTACTTCCACGTGTACGGATTTCTGTTGTGTTTGAGGGCGGTGGCCATGGGGGAGAGTTTGGTGTGTATTGGGAGGTTTGACGTAGGGATGATGATCAGAGCGATTGATGAGTTTAGGGTCACACAAGTGGCCTTGGCCCCACCTGTTATTGTTGCGATGGTGAGAAAGGGTGATTTGATGGACGGCGGCCACGATTTGAGTTCGCTGGAGGTGGTGGCGTGCGGCGGAGCTCCGCTGCCGAACGCCGTGGTTGAGAGGTTTAAGAAGAGGTTTCCCAGGGTGCTAGTAGCGCAGGTTAGTCGTTAGTATCCCTAGCAGTTGATACTGGAGTGCAAAAAATATATAAAATAATAAGGTTTTAGAGTTTTTGGAGTTGAATAATGTCAGCAACACATAAACTAAGCATAAAATGAGACAGGACCCTTTTATGTGAGCCTCACTTTTTTGAGAGAGTTGTGTATTATTTTGTGTTTGGATTTTATGGACATAAATTTACTCTGTTGGAGTTGGGCATCGATCTTGAGAAATGTTTGAGCTTTAGTGGGCTATTTAGAAGTGGAACTCAAGTGATCTGAATCATTTATTAGGAATAAAATATTTGTATAAAAAATTAAAATAAGTGATATCTTTAGTTATAGATAATAATTATAATTTTAAAAATAGTTACCTAATTTTTGTAATGAAAATATAATTCAAACAAATAATTATTCAATTATCTTAATTATTTTGCATGAGTAATAAATTTTAAAAACAAACAGTTGGGATTACCAAATCGGTCTACTAAGCCCAAGCAAGGGCCAACTTAACTCAAAGCCAGAGAATCCAAGCTCTAAAATAAAGAAGATAGGTCAAGCTGTCGACTCGTATCAAGATGGGTGGATTGGATTACGTGAATTAACTCTAATACTAATATTATTAGTCAACATTATTGTCATTTCATTTTCATCACATATAATTGTTTTCTTAGTTCAATGGATTTCTACTCTTCTTTAATAACTCATATTTGAAAAGAAATAAGTAATACATACAACCCCGTTACACGGAAGATTTATGTTCCATTTCTCACTTACATGAAATTCTCCTTGGTTTTTATTTTTTACATTTTCATCAAATCATGAAAAATGACATGTTTTCTATGGATTTTGATGGGCTGCTAATGATATTCATGATTCACTCTGCATTTAGTCATATGGTCTGACAGAATCAACTGGCGGAATATCACGAACGATGGGTCCAATTGAAAGCCAAATTTTAGGGTCATCCGGCCGTCTGATGCCATATTGCCAAGCCAAAATTGTAGCCGTTGAGACCGGTATCAGCCTACCTCCTTTCAAGCATGGGGAACTTTGGGTTGGAGGCGCATACATAATGATAGGTGATCTCATTTTTACCCTTTTAGGCACAATTTCCACCACAAAATTTTTAATTTAGAAAGTGAATGTGTTTAGAATGTGAGTGAACTTGAAAGTTTTGTGGGTACAAATAGCAGCACCCACACAAGTACTTACAAAAATGTCAGAAAACAAAATGTAAGATGAAGATTTTACAAATGAGTTTCTCATAGGTTGTTTGTGATTTTTGTTTAAGGCTACGTTAATGACAAAGAAGCAACTGCAGCGATTATGGATTCAGAGGGATGGTTAAGAACTGGGGACATCTGTTATTTTGACAATGAAGGATTCTTATACGTGGTGGACCGTATAAAGGAGTTGATCAAATACAAAGGCTATCAGGTTATGTATGCAATAATGCAATACAAATCTTATTACTATTTTTATTTTTGCAAGTATTGATAAAGCAATAAGAACTATTCAATCTTGGTTAGCATCCGCCACATATTTTTCTTCCTTTGGATATTCACATTGTGTCTGTTTGTGTGTGCCGTGTATTTGCATATACAAATAGGTTGCTCCAGTGGAGCTGGAAAATCTACTTCAAACCCATCCACATATTGTTGATGCTGCCGTGGTTCCGTGAGTATATTCTCTACTTACTTTGTTGTGTTACTGCTTAAAATATTAGGATATTAGTACAAATCATGTGGTAATGATTATTAGATTAATTTGACTTTTTCATGAATGATCTACCTATATGGACTTAAAATATTAGTGGAACTGATATTTAAAATAGGGTGAATTACATTTACCTCCCTTGAGGTTTTTGACAAATACAGGAATCTCTCTTGTGGTTTGAATAATTACAGTAACCTCCCTTACTTTACCTGACAATGTCAAGATTCCCCCATTTTTTGACTGTCGTTCATGTAACTAACAGAAGTTGCTGATGTCATCAAAGATAAAAACTTAAATTCCTATAATGCCCTCAAGTTTTTTATTTGGGTCTTTCTTTCTCTCCTCAATCTATTTTTGCCTGAGTTCTTTTTGGATACTGCTCATTTTAGCACATACTAGCGGTTGCCACACGCGATGCGTGTGCAATTCAAATAAATAGAAATAAAATAAAACATTTATCATATATTGTGTGTTAGTTAAGTGGTAAGAGTCTTATTCATTTGATATAAGTCTAAGGTTCAAATCCCCTCCTCCCATCTATCTAATCTAATTTTTTTTTTTTATTTCAAATAAAAAAGTAGACATGTGGCAGCATAAGAAACAAAGGCTTCAAGACACCATAAAGTGTGCTCACTTTATAATAGTATAGATAGATACTAGCGGTTGCCACACGCGATGCGTGTGCAATTCAAATAAATAGAAATAAAATAAAACATTTATCATATATTGTGTGTTAGTTAAGTGGTAAGAGTCTTATTCATTTGACATAAGTCTAAGGTTCAAATCCCCTCCTCTCATCTATGTAATGTAATTTTTTTTTTTTATTTCAAATAAAAAAGTAGACACGTGGCAGCATAGGAAACAAAGACTTCAAGACACCATAAAGTGTGCTCACTTTATAATAGTATAGATATATATAAGTATATATATATACATATAATAATGGGAGAAGAAGAAACCAAGAAAGTTGAATCTACAGCTACTCTGGCGGTCGCACCATTTGAGAGGCTTCCGAGTTCTTTCAAACACGGCGGCGGAAACTCCGAGGAGGCTTCTTCTCTATCGTCGTAATCGAGGCGTTGTTGCTCAACGGGGATGTCGCAGTTCTGGCGACGACGGACTTGAAGGATCCAACGGTGGAGTAAAGGCTGATTTGTACCGGAACTTTAGCCGTTAGAGCATCGGATGTGGACAGTCACGTTACCACCACCACTACTACCGTCGCTTTCGGCGGTGTTGTTGTTTGATTCGGTTGCCTTCGCTACACCACCGCCCATGCTCAGAAACAGAAAATAGTTGGATCAATGGAAATTGCAAAGATCAAAAGCCCCTATTCTTTAATCCAACCCTCAAGTATTATCTAATTTGTATATATGCCACATATATATGTGTGTGTGTACGTTATATTCGATTAAAATTATTTAATTTATCTCAAATTTACATATATATATATAGATAACCATAAAGGTAATATTTAATTGTTAATTTTATGGCTATTTTTTGTAAAACATGGTATCTGTAAAGATTGTTATAGGTTTGCTAATTGTTAATTTTATGGCTATTTTTGTAAAATATGGTATATGTAAAGATTGTTATGGGTTTGCTACTATTGCCTGCTGTTGTAGCAAAGGTAAAAAAAAATGAAGTAAAAAATCCTTTGTTTCGGCCATGAGAAATGGCAGATGATGAAACCAAAAAAAAAATGAGAAAGGAAAAGAAAAGAACCCCTATTCTTTATTCCTTGGTCTCACATACTTACTGAACTCTTTGTTATAGATGTATAAATCTCTACTATATAAATCTCTGCATCTATATATCTATATATATATTACTATTTGTAAAAATATATATATATCTATATTACTATATATAAATCCCTACATCTATATATCTAAATTAGTGATTTTTATCATCTGGGTCTTGCTTATTTTGATTAAAATAATTAATTCCGTCATGGCTTTCCCAAGTGGGACATCTTCAGGGTTATCTCTTACTCACTGTTTCAGAACTCAAGCTCTGAGGAAGATGACTCTAATGGAGCAAAGGGTATTTTCATATTTTTGCCCTCAAATGAAGGGGTAATATGGTCATTTAATATATGCAAGTAACGTCGTTTGTTGCAATCTTACGGAAGGGGGGAATCTTGATATTGTCAGGTAAAGTAGGGGAGGTTACTGTAATTATTCAAACTACAGGGAGGTCCTGTATTTGTCAGAAACCTCAGGGGAGGTAAATGTAATTTACCCTTTAAAATATGCCGTGCGGCAGGCTTACATAACCAAACCGGACCATTCCATTAGATGGACCGGAGATAGACCCAATCCTTTTATATTGCTACAAATTATGCTTAATGGTTGGGTTATTGATACAATCGGTGATGAAATTTGCAGGTACCCAGATGAGGAAGCAGGTCAAGTACCCATGGCCTTTGTTGTAAGACAACCTGAGAGTGCTATTGATGAATCACAGATCAAGGATTTTATTGCCAGACAGGTAGAACATGTAGTGAACCTAAATATTAGTTTGTGTCTTAACTATTCACGGCCATCCACATTGAAAAAATATGAATTTTCATCCTCAATAAGGTGAAATCTCAAGTCTTTTTATTTTTTTATTTTTTATTTTTTTATTTTATGTGAACGACCATGAATAGTTTAAGATCAACACCAACATGATTATCTAGGGCAACAAATAGTACCTAGCCTCCATTTAACCATCATTTTTTTTTTCTATGAGACTTACATTTTAAATAAATATCTTGTAGGTGGCTCCATACAAGAAAATAAGGAGAGTATTATTCATTGATTCAATACCTAAAAATGCTCCTGGCAAGGTGTTGAGAAAAGAATTGATCAAGCTTGCATTATCTGATTCTGGTGTTTCCTCCAAGTTATAACTCTTAGTTCTTGTTTGTTTATTTATTAATGTGTTCAAATAAAAAGTTGTTATTTGGAAGGGAAGAAAATGTAAAAATGTTTCTTTGTAATCTTTGCAATCAAAATAATACATCAGCTGTCCTCTCCGTTTGTGAAGATTTAGGGGTATTTTGGAAAGTTGGTAAAAAATTAACTTTTTGGCTTTTTTAGCTTATTTTGTTTTTTTGTGGGTAAATTATGTGAAAAGTGATATGACTCAAAATTAGTAAAAAGTTGGAAGCTGACTTTTTACTAACTTCCCAAAAGAGCTCTTATTTTCACTCGCCTGCGTTCTGTGACTTTTGTAAGCTCATTTGAGGATATCATTCACTAGGTGGCATTTAATGGCTCATTTGAGGATACCATGTTATGGATTTACAGTCGGAATCCAACGGTTTAAAATAAAAGTTGAACTAAAAGGGATGGATTCTGGCCCTGTTTGGTAGAGTTGTGGGAAACTACTTATAGCTTATGCCCAAACAGCTTATAGCTTATAACTTTCAGCTTAAGCTGATTTCCAGCTTATTCTTAAAGCATCTCCTGCCCCACTCAAAGAATAAGCTGATTTCTGACTTCCACAAAGCTATAAGCTATAAGCATAAGCTAAACCAAACATATCAAAACAGCTTAAATTAAGTTGAAAGCTGAAAATAAGCAGTAACAAACAGGGCCTCTATCCAATTGGGCATTTAATTGGAAAGGTATTGTTGGGCATGGTCATCTTGGTTTATTTTATAAGGCTCGTTAAGAAGAATATTCATATAAAAAATTAAATAGATCAGAAATTAATAATTACATAATCAGATACATTTACTTTTAAAAAATGGATGACATAGATTTTGAAAATAAATCATCTATTTCCGGTCACATGGCTATTAATGTCTAATCAACTTTACTTAAAAATATATTCAAGTTTAATTTAAAAAGGTGTTCAAGTTTGACATGTTTACACTTAACAAGATAAGAATGAAGAAAAAAAAGAGATTTTAATTAGGTTAAATGCATCAAAAGTGAGGATTCTAAGGTGTTGGTGAATGATGAAGAGATTAATGAGAGGTGGAAGAACTATTTTGAGAAATTAAATGAGAAATATGATGGAAGGTCAAAAGAGGAAGAAATACAGTAATAATGAAAACTAAGACTACAAATTCTATCGCAAGATAAGGAATTTTGAAGTGAAGATTACACTTAAGAAGATGAAATTGAATAAGGGTGTAGCACCCGATGAAATCCCTATTGAAGCTTGAAAATGTTTGGGTAAGAAGAGGGTTGTTTAGTTGACTAGGTTAATTAGCAAAATTTTATTGACTGAGAAAATGTCAGAGGAGTAGAGAAAAAGTATTTTGGTATCAATCTATAAAAATAAAAGAGATGTCCAGAATTGTAACAATTATAAAGGAATCAAGCTGATATATCATATAATGAATGTATTGGAGAGAGTGATGGAACGTTGATTGTAAGATATAACATAGGTATCAGAGAATTAATTTGGATTTATGCCTGATAGGTCAACAATGGAAGCGATCTATGTTTTGAGGAAAGTAATAGAAAAATATAGAGAGAAGAAAAAAAACATTCATATGGTTTTTGTCGATCTTGAGAAAACATATGATAGAGTGTTTCGGGATATAATCAAGTGGGTGTTAGAGAACAAAATGATGACAAAAGGCTACATTGACGTGATTAGGGACGTGTATGAAGATATGGTGATCACTAGTAGATCACTGGCTAGAGAGACAAGTGAATTTTCAATTCTTGTGGGATTATACCAAGGATCAACCTTAAGTCTTTATTTTTTTGTTTAAGTTGAAGACTTTGAGAGAGACACTTAAATCTAAAATTTTTTGGATAAGTAGAATTAAGACAGAGTAGATAGAGTGCAATTTTAGTAATAGTCACAATAGAAACAGAGGAGAAGTGAAAATTGAGAACTGTGACGACTCAGACTTGCTATCGTGATTTTAATTAATTAATTATGTGTTAATTTTAATTAAACTAAGTGCCTAGTAATTTAATTTGTGCATATATGTCCAAATTGGAAAATTACTTGTTAAGGTTACAACTTTGAAATTGAAATCGACAATCTTATTAGGTGCGCAAATTGAAATTGAGTACATGGATGGGCTCATGAGAATTTTTAGAGCCATTTGGAAAGTTTAATTGAAAATTGATTCAGTTTACTGAAATTGTCTGTGATTGAATTGAGCCTTAATTGGAATACTAATAATGTTCCAACATGTTAATTATGTGATTAAGTGTTATTCATTGTTATGAGTTTTATTGACTAGTATTGTTTGAACAGATAGGTTAAAGTGAAAATTAAACTTGTCTGATTCGCTAATTTGTGTATAAGTGTTTTATGGACTTAAGTATTTCTGTATATATAAACATATGAGAGTTATTTTGTTTATTTAAGTCCTTACAGCTCATTGGACATTATTTTTTATTAGTGATTGGCTTTCGCCAGCCCCTTATTATTGTGTTATTGTCATTTTTGTTAAGCAAGCCTTTGGTAATCACGGATTACTGGCTGGTTATGACGCTAAATCTATAGGAGTGAGTTTAGGCCATGACAAGAACGAAAAACTACATAAGAGTGAACATTTTCGTTATTTAGAATCGATTATTACAACGGCTGGGGAGATTAAAACAGATGTAGTCCATAGAATTAAGGCATGGTGGCTTAAGTGAAGGAGTGCATCTAGGGTACTGTGTGATAAATGACTATCTACTAAATTAAAAAGAAAGTTATATAGAACGACCATTAGACTAACGATGTTGTATGTGACAGAAGGTCGGGCAACCAAAAAACAACATATAGATAAGATAAGTGTTTTTGAGATGAAGATACTAAGGTGAATGCGTGGTAAGATTAGAAAAGACAACGTTAGGAATGTATATATTCGTGAATGAGTAAAAGTAACACCGATAGAAGACAAGTTGAAAGAGAATATATTGAGATAATTTAGTCATATACAACAAAGACCAATAGAGACAATAGTGAAAAGACGCAATACAGTGATGGTAGAGAGAAGTGTTAGGAGAAGGGACAGACCTAAATGGATGTCGACAAGTGTAGTAAATAGAGATATGAATATCTTTAATTTAAATAACTAAATAACCTTTGATAGAGTTGAATAATTTTTTTGATATATAATTGATCCTATTTAATAAGACTTTAAACCTAATTTGATTAAAATAATTTAAATTATTAAAATAGTACTCGTAATACACTATGGCCGTGTTTGTTTGGACGAACTGAATTAGGTTGGATTAGCATATTCATGACTAATAGTCCTAGGATTACAAATCCCTTTGGATTGTGTATTCTATCCTATATTTGGATTGAGTTAGGATTATAAGGAGTGATTAATAAAATATTATACAATCCGATGTTTGTTGAGAGGATTGGAATGGATAGGACATGACAGGATATTAAACATCCAATATATTGACCATAATACCTCTATTATGGTCATTAATGCCTCGTTTGGCAAGAGGCTAAAATAGTCAATTAGCCAAAAAGTTACCTTTTTAGCCAAAAAGCCAACAACCCATACCAAAAAGTCAAAGATTCCCTTTTCTCTCTACTTTTTGCACGTCGTTTCGTAATTAGCCAAAAAGTTGGCCCAAACATACAGGTTTTTCTTACCAACCTTTTTAGCCAATTAGCCAAAAAGTTACTAAATTAGCCTGTTCCCAAACGAGGCTAGTCCAAATTTTGAGTTAGTCTCCCAATTTATATCTCACCCCCTATGTAGGATTGAATAGTTCATTATATGTAAGATACCATATATAAATGAATTATTAGTTCGTATTTTAATTTTTTAACTAAATATTAAATTAATAATTTTATTGAATTATTAATCTAATCCCAAATACATTTCCGCACAAACAAACCTGCCTATATGAACAGAACAATGGGGGTGTTTGGTGGGGTTTTTTTGAGCCAACTTATGACTTATGACTTTAAAAAGTTATTTTGGACTGTTCGGTTAAACTTATTTCAAACAGTTTCTGATTTTAACAACTTATTTTAAGTCAAAAAAGCTGATTCTGAGAAGCTGCTCTACTGTGAACATGTTAATTCACGGTTATACTCTTAAATTTTTTTATTTTTTATTTTTTTAAAAATAGAAAAAGACCCAAATGGACTATAAAATATTATTAGTATTTTTTATGAGAAATGTAGACAAATAGTGAATAATAAAAAATAAAAATTAATTAAAAAAGCTATTTCACAGCTTATTTAACAAACACTACTCAGCAACTTAAATCTATAATCCAATAACTATATCAAACAGATTAACAATTTCTAATTAAAGTCATAATCTATAATCTGTTAAGTTATAATTTATAATCTGTTTTAACAGCTACACTAAACCGCACCAATACCATCTTGTCAACGAGCCTAGTCCATGAATGTATATAATAAGACAAAATGTAGAATTAGGTAATCAATGTCTTAATCCGAAGTTGAATTATATTTCTAGGTGATAGCATTGCTGACTTGTTTGTACCCATATGATATCTACAGCAACGTGTTTCCATTATTTGAATACAAATCGCTATCCCGGTGTTTGGAAAGTCAATTTTTTTTAAAAATTTTTAGTTGCAAGTTATTATTGAATTTTTTTTTCTTTTGTATTTAGAAAAAAAATAAATTTTTTTTATAATTTAATGTGATGTTTGTGAGAGAAAAAGTAAAATGATTATAGGATTTGATGTAATATTTTGTTTGGATTTTTTTTTTTTGGTTTTGTAATCAATTTCTCTTTTAGTAAAAAAACCCAAAAAATCTCCTTCCCAAACAGCGCCATGTTTGTTTTTAATTTTTTGAAAATATTTTTTAGAAAATTTTATTTCCTTTTTTTTTTTTGTATTTTTTTAATTTTCATTGAATTTTTTTAATATTTTAAGTAATTTTTAAAATTTTTGACACACTTAACATAAATATACTTAAAAAGTATAGTGTATTTGGTTTGAATTTTCTAAATTAAATTTTTTAAAAATTGAATTTTTTATTTTTCGTGTTTTTTTATTTTTATATTTTTAGTGAATATTGTTAAAATTTTAAGTTTTTTTTTTTTTAGATGCATCTTATTTAGATGTGTCTAAAAAGATAAATATTTGTAAAAAAATATTTTAAAAAATTAATAAATACACAAAAATCTGAAAAATTACTGAATTTTTCGTATTTATTTTGTATTTTTGATATTTAGTGATTTTTTTAAATATTTTTTCACAAAAATTATTTTAAGTGTATTTATATTAAGTGTCTAAAAATTAAAAAAATTACTTAAAATATTAAAAAAATTTAGTAAAAATAAAAAAATACGAAAAATAAGAAAGTATAATTTTCTGAAAAATGTTTTTAGAAAACTCAAACCAAGCAAAATCTTTAAAAAATTCACTAAATACCAAAAATATAAAAAAAAAACAAAAACAAAAATTCAATATATTTTTCGTATTTTTGTGCATTTATTTATATTTTAAAATATTTTTTCACAAATATTTTACTTTTTAGATACATCTAAGTAAGGTGCATCTAAAAAAATAATAAAAAATACAATATTCACTAAAAACAAAAAAAATAAAATAAAATAAAAAACTTAATTTTTAAAAAATTAAATTCAGAAAACTAAAACCGAACATACTGAATGTGACTCAATATAATGGTCTCTTTTGAAAAGATTAGTAATCAAAAATCAGCTTTTATATTATTTTTGAATCATATTATTTATCACATTTTTTTATATATTTTTTTAAAAAAATTAAAAAATTTAGGATACATTTGGAAAGTGGGTTGGCTTTTTAGTTTTTTAACTTTTTAGCTATTTTAGTCTGGAGTTAAAAAATTTTATTTGGGAAGAGTTTTTTGACTTTTTGTGAGGGAAAGAATATAATAATTATGAATTAGATGTGATATTTTATCTTATTGAGTTAAAAACTCTTTTTTTTTTTAAACTAAAATAACTCCAAACTCAACCTAACACTTCTTCCTAAACAAAATCTTAAAAAATTAACTTGTAATCGTCTTCCAAAAATAAGTCATATGTATGTATAGTAAAATGATTCAAAGACTATCAACAATTTTAAATTCAGCGAGGCTGACAGAGAGAAAGACCTTCAAGTTTGTACCAATTCTTAAATCCAATTAAATTTCAAAACTTTGACCGTAATTATATATTGGCTATGTATCTTGACTGGCCAAGATGATCAAAAGGTCAAAACAAGTGTGCAGAAACAAATGGTCTCTCAAAAAAAATTATGTTTAGCTCATAAATTTTGATAATTTTTTTTTAAAAAAAAATAATAAAATATAATTATATATATATTTTTTAAAATTTTTATCCAAATTTATAAACTAAATATAACTTAAATATTCATCTGATGAAGATGGATTAACAATTCATGCACCCCATATAGTACCAAAGACTATTGAATTCAACCACCACCAATCTACTTCACCCATATGAAAATCTTAGAATTATAAAATATACTCAATTTAAAATCAGTTAGTATTATTAGCTTGACCGGCTTTTAAATTTAATATTATTTTCACACAACGATAAAAGATTTGAGCAGGAATTAGGACACTAAAAATGACTTGAGATACAACTTTGATATTATGTTAGAATTATTGGAGACATTTAATTCAAAACCAATTGATTTTAAGTGAAGAAATAATGTGCTATACATATACAAAAGTTGCATGATGGTAATCAAGTGTATTGAAATACATAAAAATACATAAAAAAAAATATATATAAAAATATTTATTATGATTATTATAATTTTGTAGCAATTTTTGACCAATACCTATAAAGATAAAGGTTGAATTTGACTGAAAACCTGCATGTAAACTGATTGCCCTATTGCTTCCCCCTTTTCCATCTGCCTCTTAAATCTTTTATCAACTCTCTCTACTTTCCCTTTACAAATACCCATGTATCACTTCTTGGGTACTTTGAATTGCTAACAAAATCTCTCTCTCTCTCTCTCTCTCTCTCTCTCTCTCTCTTGATGGCTTTAATGAAAGAATTAGCAAGAAGTGACTTCCCATCTGATTTTAAGTTTGGGGTTGCTTCTTCTGCTCTTCAGGTACTATTATTGTAGAGTGATTGATCTCTGTTACCAGTCTTTGTTCTGAGGCTAGTATGCATACATATACACAAGTATATATATATGACTAAATGGTCATTGTAGAGAAATTAAGAACTTACATCAAACTCAGCAATAGCTCTGAGGTTTTTGGGTGGTGATTGATTTTTTATTTTTTATTTTATATTTTTGTTTGGTGGTTGATGGTTGTTTTTGTTGAATTAGTGGGAATTTTAGTGGTGTCACCTTGTGGGTATGAATCAGGAAGTGTCATCTTTATTAATGCAGGCAAGATGTTTATTAAATTGTTTCTTAGGGCTGGTTTTAGTCTGTTGAAGGGGCTGTTCTTGTTCTTCTCTCTGAAATTTTCAAAGATGACAAAATTGATTGGTTTTATTTTCAAAAAACTGTTTTCTGAAATGTTTTCAGTCCGTTTCGATCATGTAATTTGATGTGATATGATAAGAAATGAAAATAAAGTTAACTCTCTTGTTGGTTTCGTTTTTCACCAAAATGGTGAGATTTGGTGAGAAAAAAGCTGATCGATTGTGTATTTTTTATATTACCAAAACTGCCAATTAAAAATAGAGAAGGAAAAAGAATTCTCAACCATATCCCTATCACATACTTTATTTTTGACTTTGCCAAACATGATAGTGAGAAAATACATTCATTTTTGGTTTTTTTTTCACCTAGTTGAGAGACCAAAATTATTTATTTCTTTTCTCATCCCACAATTCAAAGGGAGGCTAAAATTTGGTTTGGTGGGGGGAAAAATGAACAAATAAGAAACACTTATCATTTGTGTATGGCAATGCAGACAGAAAGTGCACCTCATGAAGGAGGGAGAGGATCGAGTACGTGGGACTACTTCATTGAAGACACCCCAGCAGTTCAATTCTACCACAAATACAAAGTCAGTACTACTTTATAAATCATGGTGTTTCACTATTTCTTTTTGTTGGAAACAATATTACAGAACTTACATTATGCTCACTTTTCTTTAATTATCAAATTGATCTTTGATTTCTAACTAAAATTAATAATTGATAAATATTAATGATATGATTGGTGTTATAATCATCATGACAGGATGATGTACAATGCTTGAAGACCATGAACGTAGAGAACTATAGATTCTCCATTGCTTGGCCCCGGTTAATTCCAAGTTTATACCACTCATTCATCCCTCTTATCTTTTATTGATGAATTAGAAGTAACAATAAGTCTAGGGACATAGAATCCATCAAAAACAAAAAAACAAAAAAACAAAAAACAAAAAACAGCATGCCCATACAAATCAGATGGTTAGACTTGGCATTAAAGAGATTGTTTCACTTGGATTGTTTCATCTGTGTTTTCTGTGGGTGGTTCTGTGTCCCTAGAATTGTTGTTAGAAGTAATTGTGTGAGACCCTTTTTAAATTCCACTTAGTGAGTACTCCTTTTCTTTTCTATGATTTGCAGCTGGAAAATTGAGTGATGGTGTCAACCAAACTGGCATTGATTTCTACAACAATTTGATAGATGAACTGGTTGCTAATGGTATGAACAAGCTTTATGTTGAAAGTAGTTCATCCATTTCATACTTGGAATTAATTATCTCCTTCTGCTAGTTCTGAAATTAATTTCTTTGGTAGGTATCGAGCCTTTTGTGACATTATTCCACTTTGACTTGCCTTCTGCTCTGCAAGAAGAATACCATGGCTTGTTGAGCTCAAACTTTGTGTATGTGCTTCTTGGTTATTTTGAGATTGGCAATTTTTATGTATTTATTTATTTTAAGATTTATTTTGTCTTTAGTGAACCTCTTACAACTTTTTTGTCAATTTATACTTACTTCTGGGCACTTCTAGACTAGAAGTCCCTGAATTTTTTTTAAAAAGAAATCAAAAAGTCTACGTGCATAGAATTTCACAGAAACTTGCACAGAAGCCCACCCCTCGTCTCTCTTTTGTGCAAGTTTCGATGAATATTTTTGTGCAAGTAGCACAACCTGTAAAAAAATGGGCCGAATTTGAAAAATCACCAATTGGCAAATAAAAGTTTTTGTTTTATTATTATCTTTAGTGAAAATTTTCAAATTTGGTTAATTTTTTAAAGTTTTTAGGGGTTTTCATTGTAGAAGCACTTAAATTATTTGTTTTTTTTAAAGTGACAAAAATTTCAAAATTTTGACCCCAACCAAAATTTTGACAAAATGCTAGCTTTAAGAAGCAGTAAATGATAAACAGGGTTATATAATTTGAAAAACACATATTTATCCTGAAACTTCTGTATAGAAGAAGTAAAAGAAAGAAAAATAAAATTGTGAATCTGATTTCTTCATTTTGATTTCAGTGAGGACTTCACGAATTATGCCGATCTTTGTTTCAAGACTTTTGGAGATAGGGTGAAACACTGGATAACAATTAACGAACCACAAGTTTTCGCTGTGTATGGATATAAAATGAGTCTGTCAATTCCAGATGAACCCTCAACGCATCCTTACATAGCTGCCCATAATATCATACTAGCCCATGCCAGTGCTGTTAAAGCCTACAGAGATTCTCACCAAGTACTGTGTTTTAAATTCATCAATTCTCTCTTAACCATGTCTCAAAACACTATGTTTAGATCATGAATTAAATTTTTCTCTATAAATTCAAGATCCAAGCATAGCATAGATATGTTGGTTTTATTCAAAAAATTTATGGATAAAATTACAAATACACTCCCTGAGGTTTGATCAAAATACGAATTATCTCCTGTGATTTTGAAAATTATATTCCACCTTCTGAGGTTTCTAATTTCATAACAAATCGCTCCTTTTATTAATAAATCATCAAGTCAATTAACAGTTTTTAATGATGTTAAAAGTATGTTTCAATTAATAATTTAGATAATTTTATTATTGTATAGGAGTGCAATTATGAATTTCATTTTTTTAGTTAATTCTGTTAAATAAAAAATTCTAATAAGAGGGTATTTGTAATTTTTCAAACCACAGGAGCAATCTGTATTTTAAGCAAACCTCAGAGAGTGTATTTGTAATTTACTCAAAATTTATTTATCCTTTTTTGATGATGTTGAGATAATGAAGTATTTGACTGGTTTTTTGGTTCAGCCCACAGAAAAAGGAGAAATAGGTATTTCTGTGAGTGCCCAATGGTTTCTGCCACTTGGTGTAACGCCTGCGGATAAACATGCAGCACAGAGAGCATGGGACTTCATGACTGGATGGTAATTGAACTGTGCTATTCAAACTTTTTCAGGTTTTTGTTTTTGTTTTTCTCATTTTCGGTTTTCGGAAACAAAAACAATGAAATTTTGAAAACACTTGCACTGTTAGTATTATTGCTTTTGATGTAATATCAGACACCAGTTTTTTTCCTCCTTTTTGGGAACATGACAAATATTTCTGGCTTAACAAGTTGTGCTTTTTGGCCTCTTGGTATTTGTTAGGTTTTTAGATCCATTAGTGAGTGGAGACTACCCATTCAACATGAAGGCTATTCTGAGGGATAGGCTTCCAACATTCACTGAAGAGCAAGAAGAAATGGTTAAAGGGTCCTTTGATTTCATTGGCCTCAATTACTACACATCAAGATACACAAAACCCCTTAAGCTATCTTCCAATGATGTGCCTGCCAGCTATGAAAATGACCAATATGTTCAAACACTAAGTATATTCCCAACAACCCATCAATTTTTTTTTTTTTTTTTCCCGTACACATTAAGTGCATGAGTTATATTAACCTGAATTATTTTCTTTCTTCTTCTCAGCGGAGAAAAATGGGGTACCTATTGGTGAACAGGTACAATTTAATTTTGTCAGAAAAGCTACAAATCCATAAAAAATGGGTACCTATGTGTATGGTGTAAACTAAAATTTGCTGTGGTGTGAGTTATATATAGAATGAATTTGGTATAATTTTGTGAAGTCTCCTTGCGTTTCATGTTGTGAACCCTGATGAAAAGTTGTAATAAATTGAGACATATATATGGAGTTGTTTTGCGATCTGATTTGTTCATGTTTGACTGCATTAATTCTAGGCTGGAGGTTTCGATGCGATTTTTGTTTACCCGGAAGGACTGGGTGAAGTTCTATTACATTTGAAGCTTGCATATAACAACCCCACCATCTACATTACTGAAAACGGTTAGTTAATCAGCTACATTTAACTGTTTGAACTGTTTACCTATATTTTTATTCTTTTATTGCTTTTTTATTTATTTATTATATATATATATATTTTTGGGTGAGAATGGTTTATTGGAATGACTAAAGTACCCACCCCCTAAACAGGATATCCACAGAAAAGGAACAGCTCGATCGCCATTGAGACGGCACTACAAGATGATGTCCGGATTGAGTTCCTCCAAAACCACCTCACCTATGTCAGAAAGGCCTTGAGGTAATAATCTCTCTAAATATATAGCATTATGCAAAAATATATATATATAATAAAAATTCATGATATATAAATGCAAATTTTCATATATTGACAATGGTTTTAGGTGACCTAGTCAATTTATGGCACTCCCAATATTAGTGTTGTTAAAGTCTTGAATCCTACATGAGGAAGAAATCCTCCCATTCCCACATGACTGATCATGTGTTAAATGACCTGCTTTGGCTCTTAAATTTAATTCATGTTGTGGCTAATAAACCATTGGTCACCTGAATTGTTGAACTGAGTTCTACCATCTCTTACAACCAATTGGCTTCGGAGAGGGTTTTACTAGTCTTTTTTTTTTTTTGGTAAACGGGTTTTATTAGTCTTTAATAGCATTTGACGCTGCGCCCTGTGAGCCTATTTTTAGAACAGTCACAGGGAGCAGCATTGTGTACCCAACAAATGGGCAAATGGCGAGGTTTCATGGTATATAATGGGTTATTTTGGGGTTTTATGATATTATGGTTTTCAAATAGACAATTGTATATAGAATGCTTACACATTATATTCTCTACATTCATAACAAAATTTCTTGCCAAACCACATAAATTCTACGTGTTTGTTCTGCTGTTTATTATTTCTTAATTCTTGGTTCCGTCATGATAATTTAGCAAACAAATTAAAGAAAATTTTTTTTTTTTGACAGTGAGGGGGTTAACCTCAAGGGTTACTTCATATGGTCCCTCTTGGACAACATGGAAATGGGATCAGGATATACCATTGGATTTGGGCTACATTATGTTGACCATGATGATGATTTCAAGAGGCACCCCAAAAAATCAGTTTCCTGGCTCAAGAATTTCATCACAGGCAGCAGCAGCAGTAGCTCCTAAGAAAAAGGACCTTTCAATGCATACGATTTCTGCGCCATCTCATGAAATATAAGCAGAAGTAACTTTGTTTTATTAGCCCTGTTGATAAATCTAGATTGCATTTTAGGAGTAAACTTGTCATCAAGTTTGTCTAAATTTTGTGGGTTCCCAAAATGTTTTTCTTAATTTGCTATACTTCGCTGCATGTCAAGAAACAGGACCAACAACGTATATCAAACATACACTCTCCTTCACGTTTCTCTTAATTCGTTGTACTTCCAAAGACAAATAAATACATTTTTGGCAACAGTCATATCATCAATTGTTCTAAGTTGTTAAGAAATAGGTATATTAAACTCACTCTCTTTTATGATGCGACTTCATTTCGTACGTGAAAAAAAACAGATTGTGAAAATAAGGTGCATGAAAACAAGTAGAACAAAGTACACAATAATAGAGACAACGAGATACATGAGATTTAAATTTGAAAAACTTTGATACCATATTAAATCACCAAATTTCTTGAAAGTATAATCTGTTAAAAAATAAATGTAACAACGATCATGCTACGTAGCTCGAATGTCGCGGCTCGAAACGCGGCTCGACACCAAAACGACGTCGTTTTGGTGTCGATTTTGGTTTTTTTTTTTTTCTTTCTTCCCTGGTTTTGCAGAACGAAGAAGAAGGGAGAAGAAGAGAAGGGAGGAGGAGGAGGAGGGAGGAGGGAGGGGAGGGGGCCATAAAAACCGGTTTGAGGAGGAGGGGAGGCGGCGGGGCTGCGACATCGCGGGGCTGCGACGGAGGAGGAAGCAGAGGCGGCGGCGGGAGGTACGACGACGGCGGGAGCTGCGACGACGGCGGGCCGGGGAGCTGCGACGCCGACCTTCTTCCTCTCCCTCCCTTCTCTTTCGAGCCGTTTCGAGCTCGGCATTTTCGAGCTCTGAGGCATTTCCGATGTAACAATGTATATCAAGCTAAGAGACATATTTGTTGTGCTTTGCCTTTCTTCTTTCTCCTCAAAATTACAAACTCAAATCATTCAAAGAGAACATACCAAACATCATCAAAGCATAAAAACTACTCATGAGTTCTCAGGAGCCTCTTTTACTCATATTTTACTCTCCGCTAGCCTCTTTTTTTCTTTTTTTTTCATTGAATCATCTCAGTGACTAATTTAAAAAACTTCACTTTTCAGCAAAATAAATAAATAAAAATCATTACAAGGACAAGAAGACGAGGCACACACTCCGGTCGTTATCCAACAAATTCACTTTTTTTTTTTTTTTTTAAATGCTTCAGATTGTTTATATCCTAAGAAAATACTACCAAAATTTACAAGTGCACATACTACAAGGTGGATCTGAGGGTTGGAGAAAAAGTGGACAAAATTCCTCAAGAACTAGCCTTCGTGATTGTGGACATGGCTCTCCTCTCCAACCTCTTTGAAGCATAAATTTGCAACCGAAAATAAGGGTGATATGATGTTACCATAACAGATGGAAGTTCAAATGGTGTCATCCATCCCATTTCTCATCAGCTACAACATATTCTTACCAAGAGTAATGAATTCACTAGCCTCTGTGCCAATCCAACATTTCAGTGCTATCTCTTCCCTTTACGAGCAAGAAAACGTTCCCGAGCTGCTTGTATCTGACTGTCACGGTCATCAACAGGCCTCGCAACATCAACATCATCTTTTTTTGGCAAGCTTGACTTATCTCCCCCAGCTTGCTCCTCAGACTGACCCGACCCACCACTGCTTCACACAAACATAATGCTCAAGATCATAGTACATGAAAATGGAAAATAAACTTTAAAAAAGGAAAAAGCATACACTTCCTACTGCAATTATTTCCCCAAGAAACTGGTATACCTGAGTTTGCTGATGTTTAGTTTCTCGAGCTTCTTTAAGATGGGCATGACCCATGGCATCTCTACTGTACACACATTCCGCATAAATGGACGTGAGGTAGAAATAAGTTCATGGTAGACAACATAATTTGGGAGCATTCCCTCTTCATCTGTTCTCAGCACAGAGGATGGATGCACCTAAATTTAAAAATAGTGTACCTTCAGTTGTGTTCAAGACAACAACAATATAAAAAATACGCTGAAAAAAAAAATTCTCTAGATGTGAGTCAGGTACTTGATGCTAGTAGTTTTCTTTAACATATCTTCAAACCTAATTTTCAAATTCAACTTCGCTGCTTTGTGCTAAACTTGGTGATTCAAAAAGTAAAATCCAATGACAGAAAATGAAGTTTTGGTATTTACAACAAACACATGCATATAACAAGATAACACAAGAAGATATTTTCTAAGTTTCTACCTGAACAAGTTGGGGTTTAAAACCAAGAGTTCGGTAACCATTGTGACGAATCATTCTCTCTGCAAGCTGGTTTGCATAGCCAACAGACAGAGACTTCCTCAAGTTCCTATAATCCTCTTGGCTTTCTTTCCGTCTTTCATTTGTTCGAACATCTAGGGACCCTGATTTTATGCGCAACATAAAATTAATTGGGGAATTCAAATATATATCTAGGTGACCGATAACCAACAACACTAAATAGAGAAATATGGAATGAGAAAGGTAGCAAAACATTCTCCCGTAACCAGGGGCTGCTGAATGAAAATATTAGATTGACTTCAGCTGAATGAAAATGTATGTTAAAATAAAATATAAAAACAAAAAGAAACTGGTATACATATATTTAGAAGTTTTTTGGTAGGATTTCTCATGTGATTGCAATGAGCCTAACGAAAAAGTAAGTAAAAATAGGATCTTTGGGTAAATCTAGTCTTTTTGTTTACCATTTGAAGTCAATCAAATATTTTTGTTCACTATTTCAGAGTCAATCCAGTAAACAAAAGGAAAATATGCAAACTAGGATTTAGTTTTTTAATTTGGGTGAAATTGAATTGAGTTGAAATTAAATTCTTTTTATGAATAATTTCATTAAGTAGAAGTTGGTTCAATGTAATTCAACTAGTGGGGGGAAAAAATTGACTGACTACATTGAAGAAAAACTCTGGAGCTGCCGCTGTACATTACAGTAAGATGCATCCATAGCACAATTACCAGATAAATGCAAAACATGTGTTTACAAGGTACAAGTTCATCGATACAAATGAATTCTAACCTTTTGCTATCTTCTGCATTATTTGGGATAACTGTTTCCGGACATCTCTAACAAACTTCATTCCTCGCACCTATAGTCAGTATGTTTAATATCAGATAAAGTTCTCACACAATAATTAAAAAGAAACAGACCCCAATTGAAGCCCTAGAGAAAGTGGGGAAAAAAAGACGAGTATGCACACTTGTCAAGAAGTTGCAGCAAGTTCCTCTGCCTCACAACGTAAGCAAAGCAATTAATGCCCAGATCACATTTGAAATGAGATGATGTCTGCACAAGGCTAGGGCCCATGGAAAGGCTAAAAGAATGTATCCTAAAGGGCCAGATGCCGAATAACAAAATATTGATGTTACTGTCTCACAGCATTTATTTAATCAATGCTATCTGAAACAGAATAAAGGTACCTGCAAGTTGTTATCTTTGCACCAATCCACATCATAGTCAGTCTGATCCCAAAGCTCATAGATCTGCAGTAATTGGATGTGATCACCCCAACCAGAACCATTAGGAAGGCCTGAAGAATCATGCTTCCTCTTCTTCTCAGTGCTCTTGCTGCGAGACATAAAAAGGCAAATTTGGACCCAGAGAAGAATATTTCACAAGGAAAAAACAACAAAATATATAAATTTACTACAAAAATACTAATGTAAATGGAATTCATATCATGACCTTATAATTGATTATCAAATTGTTGATGTGTGATAAAGACGCTTATGGCCAAATCTCAATCAGCACCATAGAGGAACATATGTGCATCTAAAACTAAAAGGTCTTTCACACTATGGCCAATCCTTAAGCCTAGCTATGGAGATGCGGAGCCTTGACGAAGACGGAGAGTTCATAAGATGAGCTTGTGCATGCATGAAGAGCCCCTAATATAGGACAAGTAGCTCAAACCCCTTAGTTTGACAATCCAGAGATTTCTCAACTACCAACTGTAATCATGGTCAGACCTGGTGGGTTGTATCATGCAGTGTCAGTGGGCACTGGGCAGATATGTTAAGCTTTCGGGCTGTATCAGGATTCAGGAGGACTACAGGAGAGCTATAGTATTAGGTATGTATGACATAGCCTTGGGGATTGCATAGTTTAGTATCAGTTCATATGCCTTAAATTCACAATCCAGAAATCAGACTGTCCTCTATGCCAAGCAAAGGTTTCAGAATGCATGCTCTTTAGTTGCACATTATGCTTGCCAGCTACCAGAAGCAAATACCTGGAGATAATATAACATAATAATTGCAGCATCCACGGCAAGTAATGATCTTACAAAACAAATTCAAGAATCTACCTTCGACCAGGAAGCAACGTGGTTTCCGCTGATAGCATAGCAGCAACTGTCAAAGCCTGGGATAAGCAACCATATTCATTTGCCTCCATTAAGGTTCTTGAGAGTGAAGGTTCCAATGGAAGCTCTGCATTTAAGCATAGAAGATTCTCAGAGAAACCAGAAACACCTGTGCCCCTTGAGAGGAGTTTTCAACACAAGCAGCTTTTTCATAGGGTTTTTCTATCATTAATTTAAGCAGATAATGATGAATGCAAATGTTTAAAGCTGATCCGAAGTAAGGGTTCTCTCTCTTATCGACTTAAGTAAAAGAAAACAATGAGAAGATCTTAAATAATATAGAGGAGTGCAATTCGCACTCTTTTAGCTGGCTGCACTCCATTTTGTGCCATATTCTCAATTTGTTTCGGTTATATTACAAAAAAGTCCCTGTTACAAGATTTTCAAAGTTGGCAACACGACAATATTGACACCAGCATTTTCAATCAATTAATTTATTTTCCCTACAATCACACACACAACACCCTGTCAATGTTTTATCCCAACACCGAAACGCACTACAAACCCACCACACACTGTCTCTTCCTCGCCTCTCTCACCAGAAATTCATCACTTATAAAGAATCGAAAGAACTCATCATACATTCATTTGTCAGTACGTTGAGAAATGAAGTATACACAAACAGACAAGATCAACATACTCAAAGACAAAACTGTTATTGCTGGATGAGTGCCGACCACTGAGACTAGGAAAGACACAAAGTAAATCACACATCCGGCATTTATATGGAAAAAGCTGCTATCCCCACCCCAACCCCCCTTGCCCGTCCTTATTTTATCTGTCAGTAAGCTAAAAAAACACCACCTCAAGATGAACAGTAGCAAATAACAATCATAGTACTAATGAAAATTTCACACACCAATTCACCATAAACTAAATAACAACTCTCCTAAACATGGATGGCCATACAAGAATCTCATAGCCAAACCCAATTCCTAATGGAACTTCTATGACAATGATACTGATGGCAATGATAGTAGTGCCTTAATGCTTTGTGTTTTGAAGACTTATTTGTTGGTTACAGTATACTAAAGTACAGAAAATTTAAAAATCAAATCAGAATCTGTACCAGCCATCGTTCGTCCAATACTTGAAATTGATCCATTTTCGTCAATAGCATCAATAAGATATAGTTGCTTAAGAGCATCTTCTAACGACTCAGCTGCAGCAAACCCAATTAAACTTGATCATTACTAGTTGAACAGATTAATTCAAACTAAACATAAACAATGAAGAAAGGAGTTGCTTCATTACAAGAAGGGGAGTCAAGAAAATCAAATTTGAGAATATCCATATCAGGGAGGTCCAATGATTTCAAATAAAGAACAGTGCCAGCAAGAGAAGACCGCTGTACTTCAGGGACTGTTGCATCTAGTAATTCTTCAAGGTAAACCATAGACGGGTACAAACGGTAGCACTTCCCAGGACGTGTTCTTCCAGCTCGTCCTGCACGCTGATCTGCTTGCACCCTGCAGTTAAACAAAGCTACAAACTTGAACATTGCAACAATCACAGGGAAAGCAAGTGCTCAGCAACTAATTCATTTGCTGGCGATAAAGCAGAAAGGCAAACACAAACTCTTTTGATCATTTGTCTTGCAGGAGAAGTAAAATGTCACATTTATGAAAACATTGCCCTCCACTAGATATCACTTCCAAAATCATACAATTCTTGTCTGCTCTTTTTCTATAATGTGTGTCTCGAAGAGCAGTGAGGCAGAAAAGCTCTACAGGATATGAGTTTTGACTCACCATAATCTACGTATGCAGTACAATCCTTAGATCAAATACTTCATTTATTGAACCATGCAAAAAATCACATTGAAGAACAAAGAGTAAAAGGCTATTTGTTAAAAACAAAATTGGTAATGGCATACCTTTTTGTTGTTGGACAATTGGCACCCTTTAGGACCTCTTATTGATGTTCTTGGTCCTAGGATTGCTTATGATTGTTAAGTCACCAATTTGTTTGTGAATAGAGCTTTTTAAACTAGATAATAGGATTTTTCATCCGTAAGTCTTTTCCAAAATATAGTGTGAGATAATTTCTTTCTATTTTGATATGCTAAAAGACGGTGACAGAAACACGGTTTTTTCATGCTCAAGCCCTGATTCTTTTAAAATTGCTATGTTGGCATATCCATATCATGCTGTATCCATGTTGCGTGTCCATATTTGTGCTTCTTAGATATTAATCTATGCTAAAAACAACAAAAGTTTCAAGAGTATCAATCTTTTACCTGCTTATTTGAACAACATCAAGGGAATACATGCCGGTTGATGGGTTGTACTGTCGTTGCTTCACATAACCAGAATCAATAACATACCTGTCATTTACATATAATTTTTAATGATGAGAAAATAGGTTAACCCAAACTCAAAAGAGCCCGAAAAGACAAAATTTGTTTATTTTTTGAATTAACATATGAAATATAGTGCATAAAAGGGGTGGGGAAAGGATCTACTAATTTAACAAAAAGAGCTAAAGACATTACCCAACAAAAAGAAGAATAGCCACAAACAATAAAATAGATCACAAAGGACCTCAAAAATTCTGGTGTAGGACCACAGACTTATAGCCATCCAAATTCTCCAGGCTAGCCTAGTTTGAGCCTAGCCATAGGGCAATGCAGTTTCATTTTATGCTGACATCTTATTGCAGGCAATTGTAACTAAAAAAATTATCATTATTGCTCCAAATAAACAAATGAAATGAATGAGACACAATATATTTTTCGTGGAGTCCACTTACACAACACCATCAACAGTCAAAGAAGTTTCAGCAATGTTTGTAGCAACAATAAATCGCCTGCAATTTGGAGGTGGAGGACTGAATACACGCACCTGTAGGAACAATGCCAACATTTAGTATCATCAACAAAACAATTAGAATCAATTTGAACAACTTAACTATCAGTTCAATTCAAACTATACTTCAGCATTCAACTCAAAAACAGAAAGAGGACAATTTCACACAGATGAGAAGTTAAAAAAAAAAAATGCATAAATCTGCATAAACTTCCCAGACAGTTCCTGGGGAGTTTCTACATTTGTGCATTGATAAATAAAATCATTCACTATGTCTTAATGCTTGATCCCCTTTGGATGAACAATATAGTTCAGAGAAACCATGTTTATCCTTCTCAGTCCATGCCAATTACTGCACCAGTCCTAAGAAGCTTGTTAATAAGCAACCATAGAACATAAGCAAGTGTTTATACCATGGATAAAGATAAAAATTCACCGCTAGACAAAATGGTCCAAGAGATAAAAAATAAATAAATAAATAAATAAAATTTATAAAAAAAATAAAATAAAAACTAAAAAAAGAAGAAGAAGAAGAAGAAGACGAAAAGGAAGAGGAAGAAAAAGAAAAAGAAAGAAAAGATAGAGGCCAACAAGAGGACTCATCAATATCACATACAAAAAAAATAAAATACATCAGAATTCATCTAGTAGAGATATGAAAATAATTAGACTTGCCTGCAGTTCAGGTGGCAAAGATCCATGAAGAGGAAGGATTACAGCATCCATGCAAGAACCTTCCTCCAGGCTTTGAACTCTCTCCTCCAACTTTTTGACCAGCTTCTCAATATCATCCTATAAGAAGGCCATATACTTAATTTCTCCAATCAAAACAAGCAAAACCAGCATGACACAACTAAGCCATTACATGGCAGACCTCGGGAAAGAAAATTCTCACCTGTCCAGTCATAAATATTAAGACATCACCTTCTGGTTCCCGAACATGTATATCTATCAAGACAAATTTGTTAGCACATTCTCATTACAAGTGAAAAGGAAAAAGCAAATATCTATATAACAATGAAGGGTTGTTTTCGAATCCTAATGGGACTTTTGTCCCTCTGTTGAAATGTGGACCATCAGATTGATTCAATCCAACAGCTGAAAAATGTCTAAGAGACAAATTATCTTTCAATGGTTGAGATTGTTTGTTCACATACATCCTATGGTGGATAGACATTTTCTCCTTATGTTTCTTCTTCCCTTCCATCCCCCTCTCTCTCTCTCTCTCAAAATTCAAAATTGGGTTGTCTCCCTCATCTCTCACTCTCAGAGCTCACTCTTCATCTTCAATCTCCCTGGCAATGGTCACAGCCTCACCCCTATTAGTCACTCATTCCCCCGAAAACCTAATACATAGCAGATCGGTGACTTTGGGTGGGTTTGTTAGGTGCTAGCCTTGCTAGATTGGTGGGACCAAATTGGCGACATCAGGGCAACAGATCGGAGGAGAGGATTTTCTTGACCTTAATCATCAGTTTCTCAGGTCAGCTATCATGGAGCCCAAATCGGCGACAAGCTCTCTCTTTAATATGACTATATTTATTCATTCCTCATGAGGTTCTACTTCTCTCTTTAAAATTTATTAGAGTGTTCCATTTTTCGGCACTTAGATCTCACCCCAAAATTTAAGAAATTAGGATACTTTTGTTAGTGCTAAATTTATCTGTGAATAGAATCAATAATTAACTTATCTTTTCCATACAAATTTGGATACTTTGTTTTTTTTTTTTCTTCATCCCATCATCCCCACCATCACCAACAAAGCTCTCACTCTCTATCAAATCAAATGGGGGTTGAGGAAAAAATTGGTTTCATGTCAACACCCATTTTCATTTCATATTAGTCAAATGGGTTGAGGATTGTTAACATTAAATGGATTAATGTGAAAGGTTAACCTGACTGTTAACATTAAGTTGAAAATAAAATAGATGGTCATATTTTTACTCATAGTTTCAAATTAGACAAAAAATTTTTGGTATTTATTGAATACTTTTGTATTTACTTAAGTTTTATCTGGCACATTATTCAGTGGTGATTTGTAGAATGATGATGGGACGCAACTCTTGACTTTTGGCAAGATCAAGTATAGTAATTAAGTGTGACGACTTTTCTTCCGCTCCAAAGCCGCTCGGGCTTTAGTCAATTGGCGTATGGGATATGCCAAATAGAACAGTACGGGGCAAGCCACCTCCAAAGACTGTGTCTTCTCTCCAGAGCACGGAGTGCTCCACCACTGCGCGTCGCCAGAACTTTCAGAAACAACATAACATCTAAACTGAGAAAATAACTGATAACCTCTATAGTAAAACAAGCTGAGCTGCTCTTTACTTCCAACCTCCATCTTCGTCTCCAGATCCTCCATCCCAATTCTTGCAAACTCCTTCAAAATCCCAGAACATCAAATCATAACCAAATAATCTATGATTATGATATATAACATTAGTCAATGTCATAGTATCAGTCTTGTATAATGAGATGTAAAGATCGCACGACCCAGGCACTGCATATATTTCTTTATTATCATCATCTCCTTTCCAATGAATCTCATATCCATAATTCCCATCATGTGCAGAGTAAACAGGGTCACATAAGAATCCATTTCCTGCCCTTTGGGATCCTTTCCTATAAACTTCACTTTCGTAGGCTTCTGTGAAAGCCATAGATTATTGAGGTGCACACCTCCCGGATCAACCGTGAAATCGTCACCGCTGTCATTCGTGTTCTCCACCGAGATCGTTCCCTCAAATCCATTCCGGAAATACACAATATTTAGAACCATTTTAATTTTTCATTCCAATCTATAATTACCAACATCCTTTATAGACAAATTTTATAATTTAAAATAAGTTGCGTTATGAATCTACGTAACATTAAAATATCCCCTACCCCCAGGGGCAATCTTGGAAACTTTTATATTATAAAAATATTAAATCTTGGGCTACTTCAATATAACGCAACCTGCAAATTAAGTCCACTGGGCCAAAGTATATGCGCCCTCCAAAGTAGGGCGGGCTCTTCTTTCTCGACTTTTTGACAAAATATCAAGTATAGTAACTTAGCCTGACGGTTTTTTCGCTGCACAGCTTTTGTTAGACAATTATTGCTGCGCAATAAAAGACGAAGTTAAATCGATTGAATGATTATTTTTCAGGCATTCGCCTAATTAATTTTCTTCTAAAATTAGAGAATAATAGCATAAATGGGAAATCTGATAATCAAACAGCCCAAGCAATTTTATTTCTCAATCAAATTCAAGTACATAATTAAAGTACAAGATTGCGCAAGAACATTCAACATCTTCATGATGTATTTCATCTTAACATCTAAATCCTGATCTTCAATTGTAGAAGCATAATCATTTTCAAGATCCAAAACTGTCTTAACCAGAGTATGATATTTAGGATGATCAACTAACCCCTTCTGACAATACCATTCGGCGTGTTTCTGGCAATCTTCATACATAAGAACAACATCGAACCACTCGACAACCCTTCCGGCAAGTCCTTTCTCATCCAAATGATTACGGACAATTGATAAAATCTCAAAATCCCTCTTCCTAATTCTTCTCAATCCATCTTCGAAGCTGCGCCGCCTTCTAAAGAGCTTCTTCCGATTAAAAACATGCTACATATCAAAAAATGAAGGATATTCATTTTGAACCCCGGCAAAAGCCCCAATTTCTTCCACTGACGTCTACCCTAATCGGAAGAAGAGACGTCTATTTAATATCAAAGATATTAAGTATATTTAATTATCCATTCAGATCCACCAATAGAAATCTTTTACATCTAAAAGCAAACAGCCTCCAAAGTCAGCATCCATGTCATCCCTTAGGTCATTCCCTGATGGGGACATTTCCCCGTGCCAATACTGGCAAACGTTCTGTAACGCGTAACAAGCTAACTTATCTTTTCCATACAAATTTGGATACTCTGTTTTTTTTTTTTTTTTCATCCCATCATCCCCACCATCACCAACAAAGCTCTTACTCTCTATCAAATCAAATGGGGGTTGAGGAAAAAAATTGGTTTCATGTTAACACCCATTTTCATTTCATGTTAGAAAATGGGTGTTAACATTAAGGGATGACATTAAATTAAACATTAAGCTGAAAATAAAATAGATGGTCATATTTTGACTCATAGTTTCAAATTAGACAAAATATTTTTGGTATTTATTGAATACTTTTGTATTTACTTAAGCTTTATCTGGCACATTATTCAATGCTGATTTGCAGAATGATGATGAGTTATGGTGCACAGAGGATGTGAGCAGTGGGTTTTGTTTTGGGTTAATGTTCTTATACTTTTTTTTTATTTATTATTTTGAGAAGCACTCTTACTGATTTTGGATTTGGTGCTCCTTCATTTCTAAAAGATATATTTTGTTTATAGTGATTCTTTTGAATATATTTATTGTTTTTGTGTTATTTTTTCAATTGTTTTTGGTATTGGTATGTATCTTTTGCAGTAAGAGTGCTTCAAAACAGAAAATCACTTCCAATTTAATTGCCTTATTTACATTTATGGTAATTTGTATATGAAGCATTGTGTTTGTGGTCCTATATATTTGAATCATTGCTTTAAATTTGCTTAATAGGTTCACATTAGAGAGCTTGAGGAAGAAGTGAAACTTCTTAAGAACCTTTTGCATCCAAACATTGTGGTAAGTATTTGATTTGTATGCTTACTAAAGCATTTTAATGTTTCCTTTTGTTGCTCATCCCTTAAAAAACAATTCAAATATCTTTCTGTGCCTATCCATAAATTCTTCAAAAGGTAAGGTATAACTTCCAATTTCTGGTTGTAATAATAAGATTCTAATGATTTGAGCACATGCAAGTTTGTTCAAAATTATATACGTGGTGATCCTCTCCACCATACATAGAACTTTAAACCCAAATGAAAGTATAATTTTTCAAGGCAATTAAAATCCATTGGGGTTTCTATTTGATAATTTGTTGTGGTATTGCTTTGTTTTCACTTATAAATTCAAATGGCTTTGGTTTGGTTTCCTTTGATTATATAGAGTTATGAGCCATCATATTGGTTTTCATTTTTCTTGATAATTAATTATTTTCTTTTATCCACCAATGTCGACAGTTATTATGGGCAGTTTGGAAGTTGATTTCAATAATTTCTGACTTCTATGATTCTTTGATTTTGAAGACGAACACATGCTCTACATAGTTGATTTGTGGTGATTCTCTCTCTCTCTCTCTCTCTCTCTCTCTCTCTCTCTCTCTCTAATATGGGAATTTTAGGATTTTTAGTATATTGTTATTGTACAAAAAAGTTTTCATTTGAACCTTTCTCACCTTTGTTTTTTTCCCTCAATATTTAATGTACATTTGTAATCTCATCATACACCACCAGTTGAGCCCACGTGTGTTTGGATTTTGTTTTAGGCTGAAGATTCATAATGGAATGATTCCTACACACTCCCACCCCCTATCTCAGTTAAATCTAAATAAAATTTTGATTTTGTTTAATTGGTACAAATGTATTCAATTTCCATGGAATTTGAAACTTTACCAATGTAAGCAATTTCAAGTTAAGACATGAGTTATTGATATAAAGGTAAATTCATGAGTAAATTTGTTTTAGACTTATAGAAGTTGAGTCGGAGTTTTGGAGTTTTGATTTACTAAGACTTCAATTCATGGCTTATTTGTGTTAATGATAGATATTTGAATTTTTTTTTCAGTTAATTAGTTTTGAATTTCATAACTTAATTATTTGGAATTGTAGTATCATCCTGTTCAATCTTTGATTAATCTCATTAACAAAAGTCATCTTATTTACATAGAATCCTCTAATTGGTTGTTTAGAATTTCATAATTATCGGTTGGTTTAATAGAGAAGCCTTCTATTTGTTAGTCTACTTTCAATTTGGTTTCCAAATTCTATTTTTTCCATAGTGTAATGATTTAACTATGTTTATTGTGGAATCTAATCTCTTTTTGTTCTTGGTATTATTGATTGGCAAGTTATTGATATTGACATAAAACAGTGCATTTTAACTTAAATTTTATATTATTAGTTTGGCATCTGCATATGTGTGTGGTTTTGATTGATTGCTTGAATTAGATGGTTTGATTCTTGGTCTAAAGAAACTAACAAAATGCATACGAAAACAATGTGTAATAACTCATATCTTTGTCAGATTGATTCAATTCAGTTAAATTGATAGTATTGGGAAATAGTAAAATCAACTTATACTATCTATTGGGTATAAATAGGACAGTTTCATGATTTCATCGTAAAAGAACCACATTTCATCGTAAGAGAACCACCCGTGCCTATGGCATTCCAAGTTAAAAAATAAAAAAATAAAAAACAAAGTTTTTTTTGGGCCATTCCCTTAAAAAAAAAAAAAAAATAAATAAATAAATAAAAATTTGCCTTTAAATATTTAGTTTAGACTTGAGACTCGAGCTCATTTCCCTCTTTAGTATGTGTGGGATTACAAGATATTCTTTTGTTCATGTGATTACAAGATATCTTTTTCTTTTCTTTTTTTTTTCTTTTTTTTTCTCTGTTTTTATGTGAAGAGCTACATTTTTAATTTATTATTATTATTATTTTTTCTATTTCTTAATCTTGGACAATTTTAAGAAGCTGAGATCTTCAAAATTGAAATTGAAACTCTCACACTCAGATTTTAGTTGGTTTTGCTGAAGGGAAAGCATTAGTTGCTATCATTGAGAAGACCCATGGCGGTAATGGACCCATGGTGATCGGCTTTCCGATTGATACATTGTTAAGCTTACTCATTTTCGTTGTTATTTTTTTTCTCATTTGACAATGCCATTGTCTACTGAAAAGAGAAACCATTGTGTGATAGTGTGTGTTGTCTTCAATTTTGCAGACAAGTGGAGTGAGATCAACCAACGACACTAAGCTACGATAAGTTCTATGGTAATTTCTTTTTTTTACTTTTTTTCCCAACCATACGCACCATCGACCTAATTTGTCATTACATACATAAATGAGGGATTTTAATCTCTAATTTGTTTATTTTATTTCATGTGATATTTGTTATTTCTTTATGATTTTAGGGTTCTCATGTAGAGAGTCGTACTAAATATAATATTTACGTGGCTAATTGGCAGCTTGACAATAGGATGGTGTCACTTGCTTGAAGTTTGCTTTTGTTGAGTTGATTTTTGGATTCTATGATTTTGTCAAAGATCATTTACTCCACTTAGTAACCCAATAGATGCCAAGTAGGTGGATCAAGTACTACTAGGAGCACATCGTCCTTATTATTCCTTCGCTAGGAGGAAATGTAGCATCACCCGTAAATTGAGACAACTCTTCCCAAAAGCTGGTTAATGTTTGAAACTTAGTCCCTAAATATAATGATAGTCTCTTTGTTCTTGGTGCTGTTTATTCTAATTTTATGTTTCTATTCACCATGTTTGTTTCTAGTTTTTTGAAAACACTTTTTAGAAAATTCTACTTTCTTGTTTTTACAATTTTTTTAATATTTTAAGCATTTTTTTTTTTAAATTTTTAGACACACCTAACATAAATACACTTAAAAAGTATAATTTTTGTGAAAAAAATCTTTAAAAAATTCACTAAATACAAAAATACAAAAAAAAAATGAAAATTCAATATATTTTTCGTATTTTTGTGTATTTATTAAATTTTTTAAAATATTTATATTTTTTCACAAATATTTTACTTTTTAGATACATCTAACTAAGGTGCATCTGAAAAAGTAAAAAAAATGGTTAAGATTTTAAAAATATTCACTAAAAACCAAAAAAATACGAAAAACAAAAAACTCGATTTTCAGAAAACTGAAACCAAACACACTGATTATGGTTTTAATATATTAGTCTTCGCAGGACATAGCATTAGAACAATATTTTCTAATTTTATATTTCTATTATGGTTTCAGGACATAGAATTAGAACAATCAAGCCTAGCCTCATAATTAAGTTATATTGCCAATGGGTTTAGTTGCAGAACCAATATTTTGGCTTGGGGGCAACATTAAGCAAAAACCTAAGTTTATATTGCCAATGGGTATAGTGGCAGAAACAATATTTTGGCTTGACACAGTTTTATCCAGTTTCATAGGCTTATTCCTCACTCAGTTGTGTAGTTATGGATAATAATTTAAAAAAATCACATATCTATCCTTATGGTTAATTTTACATTTGATCAATTAACTCGTTTAAGAATTCCCAGTGGCAGAGAATATATTAGGAGAACTGCGTACGTATCAATTTGCTTCTTTCCTTTTCTTTCTTGAAAGTTCTCTATTTGATTCTCAACTGCAACCATTTGATTGGTGGTTTGATTGGATGAGGGTGGGTGATGATTTGGATAAAATGTCTGCTTACCAAACACACATTCTTGCACAAACTATAATGTCTCTTTTAATGTTTATGTTTGTGATTAGGTAATGGTTTTCAATTTATGTATTTAATCAATTAATGGACTGGTGTGTTTAGAAGCAGAAGGAGAATCGAATCTCTTGATCCTTTCGTTAATTGTTAATATGATAATGAAAGAGTTGTTTTCATTTGGAAAATTTGACTTAATTCACCATTGATTGTTTAATATTAGTTTGATTTTTAGTTTAATATTAGTTTGATTTTTATTTTTCAAGTTTTTATTTACTTTAAGTTAAAAGTTTTTTTCACACAACGTGCATGGTTTTTGTAAGGAATGTTTTAGCACTCAAGTACAATCTTTTCAATCATTCTAGTTTTTTATCTTATTGAGGTGGTGGTAAGTTTCACTTTATGGTTAAGCCTTCTAATCGTTGAATTTAAAAAAGCCTTCTAATTGTTGCATTAGGCACTACCTAATAAATTACACACACACACACACACACACACACACACACAAAAAAAAAAAAAAAGCCCAATTAATACACATTAATGTGTGTTTGAGAAGGGAAATATTGAGTACACACCTAACCTTTTGGCATAATGCACAAAGTAGTGGCTCAAGACTTGAACCCATAACCTCAAAGTTATTGGGCCAAGTCTTAACCATTGAACCAATAGTCACCCCTCACTACCTAATAAATTGTAATATAAAAATTTATTACACATAAATTGTTTAATCTCTTCTCATCACCAACATAAATTGTTCGATCTCATATAATTGTTTTATTTTTTGTGAATCCTTGGCACTCGATTAGAGTGATATATTTTGACTTTGACTTTTATTTTTGTTTTTTCCTTCAAATTTCAGGTGTATAAAAGTGGCAATTGTCGATGATATTGCAGAAGGTAACATATTGTATTTAGATTTTTTTATTGGGTTTCTCATTACGCATTCTTTTGCTGTGATGAGTACTATATTGAAGAAAAACAATGATAGTGAGAATTTTGAGTAAATTGTTGTATAATGATTAATTGGGCAAAGCTTTTTGTCATGAGCCTGCCTATATTGGGATTCCAAATTAGGTGTAATTATTTATTTTCATTTGTTTTCATGTATTATCTAAATTGTTAAATTCTTTGTGCTAAATTGAAAAAAGAAAAGAAAGAAGAGTTATACTTCGCAATTGCTAAATTGTGAATTCCTATACTCAGCAATTCATATTCATTTTTTTTTTTTTCGGGATACAATTCATATTCATATTCATTAAGCAGCAACATGTGAACTCACAAGTCCTGATATACACTAATCAAGAGACTTGGAAACTAAGTTGAAAGGTGCTTATCATATGTATCAAGAAGGGTTATATTGAAATATTTTTTTTTATGTTCAATTCCTGTTAATTCATAATTATTGGTTTTTCTGTTTCTCAAAGGTATTTTGATGTGATTTTTCCTATTATGATTTCTTTTAATTGATTTTTTAAAGTGAATTCAAGCATTGGAGTGATTATGTTACAAGTGAGTAATCCACCTTAGAAATGTTGGGATTGTGTTGTTTTTCTATGTGTGTTGATGGTTGACTCTTTCATTCTAAACTGGATGATTTTTTTTTTTTTTTTTTCTAAAGCTAGGATGATTACTCTTTTGTACCAAAATGTTCATTCACAATTTCTTGAAGCTTTGAAATTTGATAAAGCGAAAAGGTTAATCAATTATAATACTAATTTAGACACATTCTTTTATTGAAGGTTGTCCCATTCTAACTCACTATACCTGTTATTTTGGCGTGAATATCTTTGCTTATGTTGTACACAACATTTTTATATTATAAATTTGCTATTTAAACTTTAATTATTTTGGCGTGAATATCTTTGCTTATGTTGTACACAACATTTTTATATTATAAATTTGCTATTTAAACTTTAATTATGAAGTTTGCCAAAAACTGTATTTTGCTATTTCAACTTATGTGTGAAGTTTTATATTGCAATGAAATTGTTGTCATTTTGAATTAATTTATTACAATTGATTTCTGTAGTAGTTAAACTGTTATCATTTTGAATTGATTTATTTTAATTAATTTTCGTAAATTATGTGATACTAACATTATTTACACCGTGCCTTCAGGTACAAGTATGCACTATATATATATATAAGTTCTGGCTGCACAATTCAGAATAATATCATACCCTGCAATGCAAAAGCGAGAACCAAATTGTACTGAACCAAAAAGCACCACACTACAAAATCTACAAATATAAGAAAACCAAAGCATAACAAAAACACAGTTTTAATCATACCGATGGCTGTTTTCAAAGAAGATTCAAGATAACTCTTTGGGCGCTCCATGTTGTAAAATATTTCCACGGGGAATAACTTCCCAGGGACATTGAGTATGGGGCAATTGGAGAAAAATCTTGACACTTTTTCACCATCAAGAGTAGCTGAAGTGATCAAAACCTTCAGATTGGATGCACGCATTTTAATCAACCGTTTCATCAGTCCTAGCAAAATATCCCTGGACATACATATTTCCACATATGAAGGCCATTGTATATAATGTATAGATCCAAAAATAAAAAATTGCATAAATAAATTCAAATAAAAAAGTATTTAAGTTAAATACCAGAAAATTTTTAGAAATGCCAAAGATCGAAGCATCTCCAATCATGTAGCGTATAGATGTAGAAGTGCTAAAATAGCACAATGCAACAAAAACACTCCAACAAAAAACATACTTCTGTTAAAAGCATACTATACCTTTGACTAGTTGATTTTTTTATAAAAAAATTATATAATTGGAGTTTAATTTATCACTGATTACATTACGAGTTCACAACTATGTCATGTGATGATAAAAGTGATGTTAATTTGGCACAAATAAATTAAGATAAATTATAAAAAAAAATCATCTATGTACAAGCCAATTTAATTATTTTTTAATTTCGACTTAAATTAATAAAAATTAAAGCATTATTTAAATAATGGTGGTTTATAGGTAAATGAATGACAAATAGCACAAAAACAAAAACAAAAAAATACTACACTTTCAGAGAACCAGTGCTATTTTTAGCACAGTAAATACTACCAAGTAGGAATGGCAACGGGGCGGGGCGGGGCCGGGGATCACCCTCCCCGTCCCCGATCCCCGACGGTGAAAATTCCCCTATCCCCGGCCCCGATCCCCGACGGGGAACTTATATCCACCCCCGCCCCCGCCCCCTAACGGGGATCGGGCTTCCCCGACCCCGAAAACTCCCCGGCCAAAAAAAAAATTACATCCAACCGATCTGTTTCTGTTCACCATCAACAACAACATAGTAGAGACAGAGATATGTTCATCATCAAAATCTGTTCTGATGAGCTCCAATGTCATAAAAAAAAATAAAAAAAATATCAGATCTAATAACAAATCGAGATATATATACATAAAAAAATATCAGATCTAATAAATAACCGATCTGTTTCAGATCTAGGGTCACCGCCAGATGGTCACTGCCGGATCGGAGGTGTCACTGCCACAAACAGTGGTGATCGGAGCTTGGCCTCACTGCCGTTGGAGAAGAAAAAGAGACGGTGGAGCGGCGGTCGGAGATCGCGGTGATGGGAGGAGGGAGAGGAAGGAGATCGCGGTGATGGGAGTAGCGAGATCGCGGTGATGGGTGAGAGGAGGGAGATCGGCTGAGAGGAAGGAGATCGCGGTGATGGGTAAGAGAGGAGGGAGATCGGCTGAGATGGATGGGTGAGAGAGGAGGGAGATCGGCTGAGGGTTAGAGAGAGAAAGAGAGAGACGAGAAGTGTATGTGGATATGAGTGATGAGGGTTTTATATATATATATAATATAATTATAATTTTGGTTCGGGGAAAAAACGGGGCGGTGAACGGGGCCGGGGCCGGGGCGGGCCGGGGCTGAAAAACAGATCCCCGTCCCCGGCCCCGAACAGATCGGGGATCGATTTTGAAATACCGTCCCCTCACCGTCGGGGGTATTTTTCGGGGAAAAACCGTTAAAATCGGGATCGGGGTCGGGGATCCCCGTCGGGCCGGTTTCAAATTGCCATCCCTACTACCAAGTGCACTTTTATAGGGTTAAATAGCACACAAAATATTACATCGTCGGAGATTCTCCAAGTGTCTAATGCTAGCCAAAGAATAAGAAATATAATAAGAACCCATCAAATGAAAGAACAGATAGGGTCATGAAGCATGAAAAAGAATCTTACGTGTTTAGGCTCCTTTCATGAGCTTCATCTAATATGATTACAGAATATTGGTTGAGCTCTGGGTTTGAAAGACTTTCACGAAGAAGAACTCCATCGGTAAGATATCTGGGCAGTCCACAACCATACAATTAGTCAATAGCAAAGTCAACAAACCACAAACGAGCAATGAGATAGAAGACTTCGAGTAACAAGTTAATTCATATTACTTAATACATGTTTTCTCTGAAGTTCGATCTTCAAACCGAATTGCGTAGCCTACTTCCTCCCCAAGCCGAACACCAAGCTCCTGCGCAACACGTCTGTGAACAATTACTAATAGAAAAAAGGGATCCTATAAATTGCTCCAATAGGAAAGAATGCCACATAAGATATATATCCTTTACTCCTATGTTTGAAGCATTAGATTAAAGCCTACAAAAAAAAAAAGAAATTGAAAACTTCCACAGACTATTCTTTGGGAACAAAATAATCTTTATGGGCCAACCCCCACCCCCCAAAAACAAAAAAATATTTCGATGCATTCTCGGAGAGTTTGCATTGGCCTCTGAAGTGGCTCCCCTCCACAGGCAACATAGCAGTTACATTTATGCTTGATGTCTGCCCATCTCAAGATCAAGGCCCAGTAGAATCATCATCCCTCGATGTTGTCCAGCATCTTAGCCCTATAAAATTGAGGCACGACTCTCATACAAAGAGTCACCTCTTGCACCCCCCTTACTAATGATCCAACTTAGTCGTTACACTTTAGGGCCAAGGTGCTGGACAGCATTGATACCTAAAAGAGTTGACTCCCCTGGACACGTTGCATCTCCATAAAAGTTGCTTGGAGTCCAACCATTTCAAGAATAGTCATAAATAGCCAACCCATCGCCTTCAACAAATACATTCTGTTACACTCTCCAGTACTCGTAAACTAGCCGGTGCTTCACCCAAGGTGATCTCTCCACTCTCATCTGATTGTTGGCAACAAATACCTATCAGGTTCCACGCTCTACATATAGTAATTACTAACAAAAATTCATACTTCCAAAGGCAAAACAATCTAAATTTAATGCATCATCAAATTGACTCCATAATGCCCCATTTGACTGTCAACAAAACTTTTCTCCTAATAACTCATGTAATTATTTCTTTTCTTTTTTCTTCTAGGTTCCCAAACAGAGTGTAAATGTGTACATATATATACATATACAGCTCAATGTGAAGGAGAAGAAGATTGTTACCTAGAGACGGAGACTGCGGCAACTCGACGGGGCTGAGTGACGGCGATGATTCCAGATCTGGTGTAGCCTTTTCTATGTAGAATCTGAGAAAGCTGAGTGCTCTTTCCCGAACCAGTCTCTCCTATGATTACCACCACTGGGTTTTGCTTCACTGTTTCGACGATTTTCTCTTCGAATTGGATGATCGGAAGATTCGCCATTGATCAACCAATTCGAAGCTTGAGATTGAACCCGAAATCAAAATTCAAAGAATTACAAGTGTTATAATTAAAAAATAGATGCGGAGGGTTAAGTGTTATGATTTTTTTGTTCAAAAGGTGAGGTGATATGAGACAATAATTGAGAGGGGTAAAATATAATTTATCAAAAAATTAATAAATAAATAAAAATGCCTTAAAAATTAAGCTTGAAATAAGAAGTTTTTTTTTTGGTGTTGTTGGTGGGTTTTTTTTTCCTAATTTAGTGTTGTTGGTGGGTTTTTTTTTTTTTTTTTTTTTTTTTGAGATAATATTTAACCCATAGGACTTGGTCAGGTAGAAATTTTGAAACTTGTTTAATTTTTGAATTAAGCTTGAAATAAGAAGTTTTGGCTCTGTCTATTTATAAAAATTTGTTTTAATTTTATATTATTTAATTATAAGATAAACTAGAAAAAATAATAATAGCTAAGAAAATTATATATATTCATTCTAAAAAAATTATATATGTACATACTTATTTTTAGGGATTAAATTAGAACATTTATTAAGAGGTCATTTATTTTGCGATTAAATTTTTTTAATGTTTTAAATGCAAATAATTATTAAAATGGTCTAAATAGAATAAACCATCAAGACCAACGGAAAAAAAGAAAAAAATGCAAAAAAAAAAAAAAGGCATACTTGTTGGGTTAAGCAAGCGAGTTTGGGATTTAAAGTTATTTTAAGATCAAATTTGAAATGATTAGCTTTAAGATGTCAGGTCAAGTCAAACTTGAGATAACATATATATTCTTGTTATGTAGTGCAAGTCCAACCCAAACTCAACTCGGTTAGACGTTCGTACACCCTCAGGCAAAACCCAACCCAACAATATGAAATTAACATTTTTTCATAAATATTGATATATGTACTTATTATTTATATATTATATAATTTATTTGTTCAATAAATAAAGTATTAAAACTTGAAAATGATGCTTATTACTTCTCAAAAAAGATTGTCTAAGAGGGATTGCATAGATTACACAGTAAAAATAGTATAGACCCCAAAAATATATCACAAAAACCATATCGAAGTTGTGACAAAAATAGTTAGAAGTAAATACTAGTAACAAAAATTAGCACAAGATCCTCTACCACTAATATGCTCTCAACTGACTGATTGTACCTCAAAATTTTCTTATTTTGAGATTCCCACATTATGTTAGTGGGAGTGCATTGAAATATTGAGAAAGTAACATACATTGGCACAATAACCTCTATCCCAAAATTCTATCTCCCAGCCATATAATCATACCACAAGCATTGAGAGAGAGAGAGATTGTGTTCATTTTATTGAATAAAATTGTGTATATATAAAATAACAAGATCTTGGGTCTATCTTGTCCTACAACTACAGAACCATATTTCAACACAATACCATCTGCACAAAGCCATATCCATAAACTGCATGATGAGAGGATTATTCGAGCAACATACTTCAATGCTCTACATTGAGAGGGGAATAATACAGATTGTGAGAGAAAGAACTACAACTTGTAAACTATAGAAATGACTTATCTACAAAAGAAATACTTAAATGTGTGACTTTAATCTCAGACAAGAGATATATGGTTTGATGAATAATTGTATCCTACACACTCTCATGACATGATTTCCCGGTCTGCTCTTTCCCGTGCTCAACGGAACATAATGACTGCTCATTCATTTGTACGTGATTCATATGGAATCTTTAACTCCCCCAAGAAGATGTCTTGTTGAGAAGAGTTGCATCGTTTTGCAGTCAATCCGTTGTCAAGCTGAACCAATAGGGTTCAGAGAATCTAATCCTCTGCCTCATTTCTCTTCCAAACTTACAGTAGAAGAAAGTTTCTCTTGCAAGGCTTCAAGCGAATCTAGATATTCAGCAAATGCCGGAGGTGACTGGAAAAGGAGTACATCAAGAAAGGAAAGTAAGGCACATAAATGAATAGTCATCGTAAACGAGTCAATCTTTGACAGACGTATGTACCTCCAGAGTCACACGCTATAAGCTTTCCACAACTGCATATCATGCCGAAACAAATCAAAAAGAACCTGTGCAGCATCACACGAGTGATAAAGCATAACGGAAAAAAAACATTAGTAAGACATCACATGTAAACATCATTAAACATTTCCTTCTATAAATATTTCCAAGGCAATGGTACCTCGGATTGCCTTAAAAGAGTGGCTAGGATGACTATCCACTCTTTGAACTTGACAGAGCACATATGAGCCAAAAGAAATTCTGCATCTAACCGACCCTGCAGTGTGCCCATTTGAAGCTGGAAATATATATGAGACAAGTCAATCGTCAGGAAAACAATATCCAACTAATTTGCAAGCTTTCATTGACTTGCTAATTAGTTAGTCGAAGAGAACATTACCTTCTCAAGTCAAAAGATTGCCTCCTGTAACTAGAAGGGAAAAGAAAATAGCTCAAGAATCTGGGTGACAGTTTGTATGAATCTGCCGCTGAAGGTTCATATTCCACCCCAGATCAAAAAATTGGAAGAAAACCATTACGGTGTTATTTTTCATCTTACTGAAAGAGGCATAAAGTCATATCAAAACTTATACCAGCTCCCCATCAAGTTCATATAAAGATTCGTCAAGCGCGGCCTGCACAATTTGGAAATTCTTTCTCAGGCATATGACATAATAGATAAATCAAAGGCGAGTATGGCAACTATAAGCAGTGCTTACCTGCAATAAACGTAAAGCACAGTATTGACTAACAGCAGGACCCTCAAGCTTAGCGATCACATGTAGCAGCAAAAGTAGTACAAGATAAGATTAGCAATTTAGAATTAAAGTATGGGATTTGAAAAGTTGATAAGCACTGGAACTTAGCTTATCTAGAACTTTTTTCAACAAATACAAGCTTTTTCAGGACGTAAGTTGTCGTCTATGTTAAATAGACCCTTCTAAATGAAGTACCCATGTCGGACACTAGACACTTATTGCCTGCTACTTGTACCTGTGAAACTCATTGATCTAGGAGACTTGAACACTTTCAATTTGTTAAAACAATGATAGATGAACTGAATACCAATTCAATCAGTTCACTAAGACTAATGTCATGTCAAAGACGTAAATATACTGAAGATGAAATTGTAACTAGACTAACTTTACAGCAGAGAGTCACACAAAAAACTTTCATCTTTTCGTATAGGGGGGGGGGGGGTGGTTGGGGGGGGGGGGGGGAACTAATGAAAATTTGTGAATTCCTCAAACCCTAAAGCTTGAACTTAATCAACCGATATGATTTAGTACATACAAGTATATAGCAAGCTGCTGTCTAGTACCATCTCTGCTGGAAGCATTCCTCAAACAACCTAGAGAACAGAAAAATCAAGAAATCCACTAGCAATACACTTTACATGGTAGGTAAAATCAATAGAAAAAAAAAAAAAAAAAAGAATTAAGAGAAATCACATACTCGTTGATCTTCCGGCAGCAGAAAACAAATCCGCCCAATGTTGGCCATCAGTTTTTCTTGCAACGCTAACAACCACATCAAAATACTCTGGAAATTTTTTAATTAAATCACAAATCTTCTCCAAAAGAGAAGAGTTGGTACCATGCTTAGGAACTGAGATCTGGTTTTTATTTGCACTCTGCCTGTAAGAAAGTAGTTAAAACCGATAAAAAATTAAACATGAAAATTTAACCCATGGTCAAGGCATATGAAAACAAAAACGTTAATAGAAAATGTCACCAGTAGAAATACTAAAGAACTCTGTGAATTCACCATGCTGCCACAACAAACTTATCACAAAATCTGGTTAAAGAACTGTCATATCATATCTACAGAAGACCTTAACACTAAGCGGTACTAAACATATTTTTGGTAAATACAGCATTTTTAGCTTGATTAATCTTTACAAAAGTATTAAGAGTTGACGACTTCCAGATAGAATATTACAAACCCAGTGGTACCTGAAGAAGATGTCTAAGTAGGCAATGCAATATAGTTTGAGCTTGAGGAGTTGGGAGTTGGCTCAAAACATGGAAACTCTGTGCATGCTGAAAATGACATCCTTTGGGAAACACCTACAACTACTCCAGCATTTGGCAGAAGACCAAGAGGGTAAACCTCACGGTCAAATTCCAATTCAGGATCCAACTGCAAATTAATGTCAAGTTACTTGAACGTCTCAGATTACATGAACCAGATAATCAAATCGGCATTATAATCCAATGAATGTAATTCTAAATTAAAAAAGGGAGTCGATATGTATTTGGAGCAAAGTGGAGTGGGAATAGCGATTCCCTTAAAAAATGATCAATTTTAAATATGCAAATGATACTAGATTGTTTAATGTAGTCCGCCCAAGATTTTAAAAAGCGGCCGCAACCGTTACATAACGCCGTTACGTAATGGTTTTGGTGGTTACCGCCACCCGTTACGACCGCTTTTGCAGTGTGACTGAGATTCACAGGTGTGTCGGCCGTAGCGGTCGTAACGGTGCTGTAACAGCCATAACGGCCTATTACGCACCGTTACGTAACGGTTCCAAACTGCTTCTTTCGAAAAAACACACAAAAAAAAGCTGAAAATGGGAGAAGAGGGATAGAGAGAAGAGGGAAGATCAAAAGAGAAAATGGAGGAGTAAGAGATAGAGAGAGAAGAGGGAAGATGAAGAACATGTTATTGATTTGTTGAAACTGTAAGACCTATGTTATTTTATTCAGCTATTATCACTTAACCATTTTGTTTGTGTGTCTATCTATATATTGTTTGAAAATAATAATAATAATAATAATATTAAGTGTGATCATTATCTATTAGGCTTGGTTAAAATATATATATATATATTTAGGCTCTTATTTATTCTCTTACTTTTGTCATTATTTATCTTATATATAATAGTTAGTGATTGATTTTTTGTATAATATAAAGTCATTAATTGTTAAAATAAAATGTAAAAAATTCAATTTATAGTGATTTAAAAATATGAAATATATTGGATAATACTTAAAAATTTACAAAAATTGATCAATATTTATTTTAAACCCAATAAATATGATTATGGAAAAAAAATATGCGTATCGGTAAGTTTTTTTTAAATTGTGCGAAAAATAAAAAAATTCACGGTTCCGGTTACCGCAACCGTTACGTTACGGCCTTTACACCCCGCAACTGCAACCGCGCTACCGCCACCGTTACAACAACCGCAACCGCTTTTCAGAACCTTGTCCGCGTTACAACTTAAAGACTATCCAATGGAAATTCATGGACAGAGCTAAAAGGCATAAACAACACTATTTGCATCGGAAACAGAGCAGTAAGCATATAAATTGAAAAAGAACCAAGTACTGGTAATGTCCAGAAATAGTAAAACCACCACCAGAGATGGTGACTGACTAAGCCAACAGATGACTTGTAAAATGGACAGCAGAAGAAATCTAGATATACCAAAATGGGTTCTTATTCTATTTTCTGTGATGTCTAACAGATGGATTCCCAAAGGGATATAAAAAGTTCGACACTATTACATGATAAAGACACGCACAAACTAATGAACAAATAAATTGGGAAAATCTTACACCAAATTACAAAGTCATTTAACAATAATATGCATATGTACCTGCAAGAAATCTTCCTGCTTAAATGGGCCGACACCTAGAGATGGATACCAAACCTGTGATGATGCATCAAACCAGACCAAGAAGTGAAAGTTCCCCGTTGGCCCTCAATATCAAACATCTAAAGAAACAAACAGTCATTAGTAGTTTGCAAATCTGTGGTGCAGATAAAAATTATATACATCATTTTTGAGGATAAGTGCATACCTCACAGGTTCTTTGCCTAACAAATCAGACACAGTTAGAGATTTGATCTTTTGAGACAGGCTCCCTTGAAAGCTGATCAGGGATAAAAACGCATTGCACCAGGATGGCTCTTTGCAGTCATGATTGAGAGGTCTCGTACTATAGAAAGCTGTTTGTCATTTTATTACTTAAAAACACATGAAGAATGATACTCTCATTCTGAGTGCAACTTAAAACCTAAGAAGCCAATAGCATCCACAAGAAAATATCAGTTTCTTCCTAAACAAATCATATGAGAGAGAGAAAGAGAGTGAGTGACAGCGATGAAGAGAGAGAGTAAAAACATTACCTGTAAATCTGGATTACTAGAAGGTGTCAGTTCACCGGATAACTTCACATGGAATATATGGACATCAATAACAAGCAACATTCCCAAGATGGAATCTAATTGCTGGGAAGCTCAACATGTGTAAGAATTTTTATGTATTCTGCAAAGTTTGAACAAGAAGATTCTTTCCCCAAAGGAAGTAAATACTAAGGATTTAAATTTTAAAAAATAATTATTAAAAAATTAAAAACTAAAAAGGATCATGCACTTACCAAACTTAACTTTCATATTAAAACAAATTCGTAGACCTTTTACAATAAACATCTGAGTCTAACACTTGAATAGTTTTGGATGATAAAGTTCCATCTAAAATCCAATAAGAGGGATATACACATGTACATGTTCACACATCAAAAACGATGTTACTTTTTATAGAATCCAGGAAACATAGTTTTTAGGTCAACTTGATATTGATTATGTGTTTAAAATCCCTCTTCTTTTTAATGGTCAAATAATGTTTAACAGCATTCCTAGATGATAAAAGAAATGAAACTTGGATGTCGCTATAATGTTGTTTATGCTGAAGTATGGATGATGGATATATGAAATCCCATGTCTGCTGCTTTTTTTTCATATTCAAATCTCACCATTTATTACCAGATGTTAGTCCGATCTGAATAATCCAATACTGAACCCAAATCAAGCTGGTTGACATGCTAAGCGTAAATTGACATGCAAATAAATTAATTCTTTTACTATTTCCATTCTATCAATGCTATTTGCTAGAGAAAAAGAATCTTAATCCAGTGTGTCCGATTGAGAAATTCCAGTCAATATGTTGTCTCAGATTCTCATCTCGTAACAAAGATAAAGATATATATGTATATGTGTGTGTGTGTGATACTAAATAATTTTTGAGACACTCAGTTATAGCTAAAAAGCAAAATTATAAGCATTAAGTATATGTGGTAAATGTATTGCTATATCTATACATAGTTTCAACTACCAACACTTTTTACAGTTTAAATTGGTCATGGAATTCAACAAATAAAACATCTATGTATTGCTCACTAGTTAGAAAAATCAATGTAGTTGCAGACAATAACAATGTTCCCCAGCCATGACAAGCCTGTGCACTGAATCTTTTGTTCCTGGTAATATCACCAAATACTCGCCACTTTTCCAATCGTACATCATACAAGATTAACCCATAAGGATCAGCAACAGCCAAGTACATCCCATCCTTGCTAGCTGCCACATGGATAACTGGCCAATTTTGGGATAAATTAGAAACCTAGTTCAAAGCAAAACTAAGTTAGCAATATCCATATTGCACAAGAATAAGAATGAAAAGAATCAATCATCATGATTACAAAATCCACATTACTGGAAGGTGAAGGTGCAAAATCTTAAGCTCATCTGTATCTTCAGACTGCACAATAAGCAGTCGATAGTCACCATAGATAACTTGACGGGTATACATAGTGCCTGAAATTCCTCTGTTCAGGCACATTTGCCAAAAGAAAATGCAATGATTCTTTCAGAAGAACATTCCTCAACAGCATAAAGTCTATATCCATATTCATCCCAGTGCATCAGTGAGGTGCCACCCATCATAGGTTCATATTTGCAATCCTGATTTGTCTTAACCACTGGAGAAGATACAGAACTTAAACCAATTTGATGAATACTAGACATCAAACGACACCCAGAGACGGACCAAACTGTAAGGCCTCTTAGCTTCCACCCAACTGCAAAAGGAGAATTATCAGGTGTCCATGCAATACAACTGACAGCACCAGTATCATCCATTGAATATCTACACAAAAAATCACAAGCAAGACACTTGAGTCATTCACCATTTACCATAAATCCAAACCCATCAAAGTATAAAGACTGACTTCTGCATGAACAACAAAATATGCTATACTTCATCAAAGGTTAATCAAAATGTCTAATAAAACTGCAAAAAGTTCAGTACGAAGCAAGGCACATATAATAGAAGCTGTATAGAAATGATTTATCATCAAAATATAAATCATAAGAGCATAACAATGGTTAAAACTACTCTTTATAAAGTAAAGACTTTAATGTAAAAGAGAGGAATTAAATGTATGTAAAGAAGGAGATTCCAAGGGAGAACCAAAAATGACAGCAAAGCCCTTGGAAGGAGACATTACAACAGTCTGAAACTAAATAAAGAGAGTTAGATGTCTCAACATGGGCTAAAAATTGCACCTCTCTCGCTGTGTTTGGTTCATGGATTTGGGAAGGGATTTGGAAAGGGAAAGGGAAAGGGAAAAGGAAAAGGGAAAAGGACTTGGTTAATTCAAATCCCTTTCCCTTTCCCTTTCCAAATCCATGAACCAAATACAGCCTTAAGGACTTGTTTAATTCAACCACAAGAAGAATTTTGAAAAAAAAAATATGCCAAAGCCCAATCTTAAGTCAGCTGAATAAGACTCAATACCAGATGGTGTTTGAGTGTTGTACAACCAATCCACCTTATCTAATTTTCAACTGATCATTAATCAACAGTTCTTTTCCTGTTTCCTTTTTTTTTTTTTTTTGAACGCTTTTCCTGTTTCCTTAATCCACATGCTTTCTCCTCTTCCCCTCACCCTTATAAGTCCCTTGATCTTAATCATATCACTCCTCAAAAAGCAGCAAAGAGACTTGATTTATCTTGACCAAACTGGTTTCAACTTCATCACTCGTCACAATGAGTCAGGAGCCTGGTGACCTCCAAAAAAACACATTTATAGTTTATTTTACTGAACCATTTTTTATTTTGCCACTCATTAACCACTCTGTACTCTTTCTAACTTTATTTTATGAAAAAAGTTACTTTATGATCACTTGTCACTTCGAATTCTGGGGGCATGCTATGTTGTGGTTGTCCCGACAATTTCTGCTCAATTTGATACATAAATGTCAATCACACAACATTCCAAAGGTACTCCTTTTCCATATATACATCCTTTTCACGTACTTAACTTTGTATGTTAGAACGTTGTTGCTTTTTATTGGTTGTTAATAGTTGGGAATATTTTGTTATTTTGACAACTTTACAGTTTACCCATGGGTCAAATATTGTTATTTCAGTCTTATGCGGAGTCTCTATTAGTCATAGAATATTGTAAATTTGTAAGCAGTCAACGCTTCTTAACTTCTCTTGATTTTGGAGTCATAGTCCTAATAGAATTAGGAAAACCTAACACCCTATAAATACCTATATTATATATATATATTCTATGGAGTTTTCCACAAATATGGTGTAAAACATTTGTCGCTTTGGGTGATGCTTTGTGAAACCTTTACCTTAGGGGGCTATTCCACTTCTTTTTTCACAAAACACTATTCCTGGGTTACTATTCACAGCCCTAAAACAGTGCTAATTTCAGGCACAAGAACCTTGCCTAATTGAGCCTAAATTGCCACCAACCATTGTTCTTTCCCTTCAGCTTTTATTGTCACACCAAAATATCATTAAAAAAAAAAAATGCTTTCTTGGAACGTTTTGCAACCAATTCTTAAAACCCAACCACCAAATACTTTTGAAAATCAAGCCAATTCTCACCCTTTTTTCCATCTAAAACAGTAAAAGCCATCCTCCACCTTTTAGAACTCTAAGCCTAGAAACTTTCCGTAGCTAAAAATGGACCACCAGATCCATCATATGTAGTGACCCTAAGTTTCTAAAGTCATCAAAGACTCAAAAACATTAGGCACAGGGCAACTAAGCAATCAGCTTAGCTGAATAACTAAACGAGTGTAAGTATTAGACCAGAAACTGAGGAAGAGCTAGCTTATTTTGGGTACCGTTGTGGAGGTTAGTATCATTTTCAGATAGCTGTGGAAATAGTTGTAATATGATATAAGAAGAGAAATCTCGTAATAATGCAGAAACACCACATATTTTTTAGTTTAACTGGTAACTGTAAAAGCTTACCCCCAGTCATACAAAGATACAGATCAAATAAGTAATGCAGAATCCACAAGATCATATAACTGAACAACACCTCTTCTGATACCAACAGCAAGGATTGTTGCTCTGAACACACAGAATTACATGCAGCATCACCAGACCCCAACAGCTTTTCAGCTTTAATAGACTCGGCTTGTTTTAAACCACTCTTACTTACAGAACATAAGACCAGTTGTCCATCTGAGAATATCACAAATAGCAATCTTAGGGGCAGGGAGAACTGCAGCTGGATAATGGCAGATCTTTGGCACAAATATTCACTGGGCACGATAGCTCCTTGAAACCCTTTAGAAGCAAGACTATTGTCTGGAGAATATGATAATTTAGCAGCTTCGTTGCCATCTTGAGAGTAGAAGTGAAGTCCAAAGGTGCCATAGAACTACATCGAACAGGTTACAGTAACAAGAACTAAATTTTTAAATCATAAGCAAAAAATGTCCATTTTTTTCTTGTTTGATATAAAATAAGAAGCAAGATACCACTCGTTACTTGTGCTAAAAAGAATTTAACATTTATGTTGTACAGCAAATATGCTGCTTTACATTGCATTTAAAAACTGATTAAAACTGATGGTGTTCACCACATTCATATTACCTCCCCCTTCCAGGATATGATATACAAAGATCCATCTGATAGTCCAATTAGTAAGTGCTTGTTGTCACAAACAATATTGCTCCTGCCATCCGGGAGAAGGAAAAAGACTTGCTGTCAGATCAATAGTTAATAAGCAAAACAGCCAACATATTTTGTATAATGAAATTTGATACTAAATGCATCATTAGAATAAACCAGTGTGAATAATGTCAATTCGAAATTCAAAATGTTTCCAAACAGAATGGATACTATAATTGGAATTTCAGATAGCTGTCATACTAATTTTACTATATTATTTCTCTCTGCCAATGAGAACTGAGAAGTACAATCCACAAAAGGCCGTCAAATGAGGACAGAGCACATGGGTCATATTATGAATGATATGGGCCATACGAAGTTTTAAAAAGACAAATTTTGAAATCAGAAAAAACTGGAAGTCGGTGTTGGAAAAATTGGTTTATTAGGCTTATTTTGGACCGACTTTGAGCCCAAAATTGAGTGGGCCCTGAACGTCTTTTGGGGCGGGTCCGAAGAGGTGAAGTGTTTCTTGCCGCGTGGCAACTCACACGTAGGAATGGCAACGGGGCGGGGCGGGGCCGGGGATCACCCTCCCCGTCCCCGATCCCCGATGGTGGCAATTTCCCCCGTCCCCGGTCCCGACCCCGGTCCCGACCCCGACGGGGAGCCCATCACTTGCCCCGTCCCCGTCCCCTAACGGGGATCGGGTTTCCCCGACCCTAATCATTCCCCGACCAAAAGAAAAAAAAAAAAAAAATCAAACTACAACAACAGCAACAATGAAACAGATCTACAACAACAACAACAACATTCAATGCGATTACAATGCTATTACAAATCCAAAAAATAAATAAATCTATCTTACAGATCTGTTATCAACAACAACATTCAACAACAATCGTTGCAGATCGACGGAGATCTGGAGGACGGTGGAGATCTGGAGCGGAGAGAGAGAGAGGAAGACGACGGAGATCTAAAGCGGAGAGAGAGAAGCCGAGAGAGAGAGGGATGGCTCGATCGTTGCAGATCGGCGAAGATCTCAGACAGCGGAGAAGGAATCGGCGGTGGCGAGAGGAGGACAGCGGAGGACCTCCGCCGGAGGGACAGAGTCGGTGGTGAGAGGAGGACAGCGGAGGCCCTCCCCTGGAGGGAAGGAGTCTACGACGGTCGGTGGTGGGAGTGTTTGAGAGAGAGAGACAGAGAGTGAAACCGAGAGGGAGAGAGGTTGAATAGAGAGAATGAGTGAGTCTGAGAAAGAGATGAAATGAGGGAAGTTTTGATATATATATATAATATAATTATAATTTTGCTTCGGGGGGAAAACGGGGCGGGGAACGGGGTCCGGGCCGGGGCTGAAAACAGATCCCCGTCCCTGGCCCGGAACAGATCGGGGATTGGTTTTTAAATACCGTCCCCTCCCCGTCAGGAGTATTTTTCGGGAAAAAACCGCTAAAATCGGGGTCGGGGTCGGGGTCGGGGATCCCCGTCGGGCCGGTTTCAAATTGCCATCCCTACTCACACGGTGAAGACGGTTCGTCAAAACCATTTATGAGTGAATGGGAACATGACGTCGTTTTCGGGTTTGTGGAATGGACATTTAAAGTTTTTAATGTGGGTTTCCTTGTGAAGCTTGTCCCACATTAAACTTTAAGAGAGTTTTGTTGAGTATATAAGCTCTAGCCTACAATACTTGGGTTAGGCCCCAAGGGGCACACCAAGTTTGTAGAAGGGAGGAGTTATGGACAAAGTGTACCTTAGCCCAAACCACCACACGCGCCGCCGTCCGACCGGGCACGGGTGTGGGTTGGGTCTTGTATTAATTTTTTGGACAAAATTCATTTGAATTTTTTCAAAAAATATTGCGGGAAATTCCAATTTTTGTCCAACATTTAAGTCTCCTTCTGTCCGAAATTCCTCTCAGATCCAAACTGAAAAACTGTCCAGCAGTTACAGATCTGTTACTTTCGAACAGATTCAAAACCTGGCAGCGAATCTGTTTGAATTCAAAACAGCATATGTTCAAAATTTGTTTCACACCTGTTCACTTCTTTTGCACCTGTTCGGACAGGACCTTTCTTGCCTATAAATACCTACTGTTCCAGCAGTCTAAGGATCCGGAAAAATCTTTCTGAATTTTATTTCTCTTTCTGTTCAGATTTTTCTATTTGCATTATTTCTTCATATTAGTTTTAGAGTAAATTTAAAGAGAGTATAGAACACAAGGTTTTAGTTCGCCGGATAAATTTGTTTGAAGTGCTTCTACAAATTTATGAAGATCATTGTATCCTTGGAGATAGACGCCACTCAATCGTAAGCACCGTAGCGGGGCAAATCTGTCTTAAGGACAGAGTATCACACACTCGACTTGGTCTTTTAATTTTTTAATTTGGTTCGATAAATAAATTCGGTACGTTATTTATTTATTTGTTTGGGTTTGTTTCTATTTATTTTATTTACACAGAAGATTGTTCCAACAATCTTAAGACAGATTCGAATTATTCTGTTTACAGAATTTTTCGTTTGTTTCATTTTCTCTTTCTTCTTTTAAGAAAATTATTTTCTGTGGATTTACAAAATAATATTCTGGTTAGAAAAACAAACAGTGATTATATGTTATTTGACAGATAGTAGTAATATACTGTCTATTTTCTTTGACAACTAGTAGTAATATACTGGTATCATTAACTATTCAGAATATATTTTTGTGAAATTTTTTCGGGAATTAATTTTGGTTTTTAGAAATTATTTTATGAGTTTTTATTAATTAAAATTCTGTTTCAGTATTTTAATTATTGAAGTGTTACAGAAATTTAATTTTCTGTGTGGAATTAATTTGGTTAAATAAAATTTTATTTTATTTCCAAATTAATTGAAAAATAAAAGTTACATTCTTGTTTCTTTTATTTTTACAGAATTTAATTATGTAAATTTGGATTAATTTTTTGTGTAGTATAAATTCTAATTCTAATTTTGTTTTATAAATTAGAATTAATGGCTACTGAAACAAATGCTCAAACAAGTACTACTGTGGTGGCTGCAATGACGCCAACCCTCTCTCCTGTTGTGACAGTACCGGTAAATCACGGTGAAAAGCCAGAGAAGTTCTCAGGAACTGATTTTAAAAGATGGCAACAGAAAATGTTGTTCTATCTTACAACTCTGAACCTGACTCGTTTCCTCCGTGAGGATGCTCCTATTTGAAAGAGGATGAAATCGACCGGCAAGTGATTGTTGTGGTTGATGCATGGAAACATGCTGATTTTCTTTGCCGGAACTACATCTTGAACGGACTTGACAACACATTATACAACGTCTACAGTCCTGTCAAGACAGCAAAGGAACTTTGGGAGTCGTTGGAGAAAAAGTACAAAATGGAAGATGCCGGCTCAAAGAAATTTGTGGTTGGCAAATTCCTAGACTTTGTAATGGTTGATTCTAAAACTGTGATCAGCCAAGTTCAAGATCTCCAACTCATTTTGCATGACATTCACGCAGAAAGCATGTCTCTCAGTGAATCCTTCCAAGTTCCAGCCTTAATTGAGAAATTACCACAAGGCTGTAAGGAATTCAAGAACTACCTCAAACACAAGCGCAAAGAAATGTCTTTGAAAGAACTAATTGTGCGTTTGAGGATTGAGGAGGACAACCGCAATTTTGAAAAGCGGGCGAGTAAGTATCCTATGGAGTCTAAGGAAAATGTGGTGGAACCCGTTTTAAAAACCAAGAAACGAAAGTCTTCTGGAGAAAGTTCATCACAAGGCTCTAAAGGGGGGGAAAATAAAAAGTACAAGTTTAATGACAAATGTTACATCTGTGACAAAGAGGGACATCAGGCCAAAGATTGCCGTAGCAAAGGCAAAAACAAAAGAAGAACAAGCAAGAAGCCTGCTCAAGCCCACATGACTGAAGTGGACAATATTTCCAATGGTATAGATGATATCAATCTTTCTGCAGTTGTTTCCGAGGCAAATCTTGTCGGAAATCCTAAAGAATGATGAGTGGACACTGGTGCTACTCGCCATATCTGTGCCGACAAAAAGATGTTCACATCTTATTCTACAGTGGACAATGGTGAACAACTTTTTATGGGCAACTCCTCAACTTCCAAATTGAAGGACAAGGGAAGATTGTTCTCAAGATGACATATGGAAAGGAACTCATTCTCAACAATGTGCTACATGTACCAAACATTCGCAAGAATCTTGTTTCCGGATCTTTGTTAAGTAAGAATGGGTTTATGCTAGTATTTGAGAGTGATAAATTTGTACTTACTAAGAATGGGATGTATGTAAGAAAATGTTACATGTCTGATGGCCTTTTTAAGTTAAATGTAATGACCGTTGTACCCTCAGTTATTAATAAAATTACATCTTTTTCTTACTTGCTTGAATCTTCAAATTTATGGCATGGTAGACTAGGACATGTTAATTATGGATCTTTGCGTAGATTAATTAATATGGAATGTTTACCTAAATTTGACATTGATTCAAATCATAAATGTGAAATTTGCGTTGAGGCAAAATTATCTAAAACTCCTTTTCATTCAATTGAAAGAAGTACTGAACCACTTGAATTAATTAATTCATAGTGACATTTGTGATTTTAAATCAATTCAAACAAGAGGTGGGAAAAAATATTTTATCACTTTTATAGATGACTATACTAGATATAGTTATGTTTATTTAATTCGAACCAAGGATGAAGCTTTGGAAACTTTCATTCCATATAAGAATGAAGTTGAAAATCAACTTGGTAAGAAAATCAAGAAACTTATAAGTGATAGAGGTGGTGAATATGAATCACCTTTTGGTGAATTTTGTGAAGAACATGGAATAATTCATCAAACCACTGCTCCTTACTCACCTCAACAAAATAGAATTGCTGAAAGGAAAAATAGGATTTTAAAAGAAATGATGAATGCCATGTTAATCAGTTCTGGATTACCTCAGAACTTGTGGGGAGAAGCAATACTTTTTGCTAATTATATACTTAATAAAGTACCCCGAAAGAAAATGAATCAAACACCTTATGAATTGTGGCATGGAAGAGTACCATTATACAAATACTTAAAAGTGTGGGGGATGTTTGGCTAAAGTAGCTATTCCTAGTCCTAAAAAGACTAAGATAGGTCCTAAGACCATTGATTGCATTTTCATTGGTTATGCCAAGAATAGTAGTGCATATCGGTTTTTGATTCATAAATCAGAACATTCTGAAATGCATGTAAATACTATTATTGAATCTCGGAATACATATTTCTTTGAACATGTATTTCCAAATAAGATTGGACAAGAGACTAGTAATAAGAAAAGATCTTTTGATGCTATTACTAGTAATGATCAAGAACAAGATCAAGAGCAAGAGCAAGATCAAATTAATGAAGAGAAACCTAGGCGTAGTAAACGTGCTAGAACCTCAAAATCTTTTGGTCCAGATTTTCTAACATATTTGTTAGAAAACAAGCCTTTAACTTTTAAAGAGGCTATGTCCAGTCCTGAAGCTCCTTTATGGAAAGAAGCTGTCAATAGTGAAGTTGAATCCATCTTGCAAAATCACACTTGGGAATTGGTGGATTGGCCACCAGGTTGTAAACCTCTTGGGTACAAGTGGATTTCAAAAGAAAAATGAAAGTGGATGGATCAATTGACAAATACAAGGCAAGACTTGTGGTCAAAGGTTTTAGACAAAAAGAAGGTCTTGATTATTTTGACACATACTCACCGGTTACTAGAATAATATCCATTAAAATGCTAATTGCCATTGCATCTTTATATAATTTAGAAATTCATCCGATGGATGTAAAAACTGCTTTCTTAAATGGTGAGTTAAATGAAGAAATTTATATGAAACAACCAGAAGGTTTTTCTGTTCCAGGAAAAGAAAAGAAAGTGTGTAAATTGGTTAAATCATTATATGGTTTAAAACAAGCGCCAAAGCAGTGGCATGAGAAATTTGACAAGGCAATGATGTCAAATGGTTTTAAAATTAATGAGTGTGACAAATGTGTTTATATTAAAAACACAGACAAAGGTTATGTCATTGTTTGTCTTTATGTGGACGATATGCTCATCATAGGTAGTAATAATGAAATGATTAAAACTACCAAGAAAATATTGAATAAACATTTTGACATGAAGGACATGGGTATTGCTGATGTAATTCTTGGTATGAAAATTACCAAAACATTAGAAGGTTATGCTTTGTCACAATCTCATTACATTGAGAAAATACTTGACAAATTCAACAAAGATGATGATCATCTTGCTAAAACACTTGTAGACGTTAATTTGTTTCTATCTAAGAATGTACAGGAAAGTATTTCTCAATTAGAGTATGTCCAAATTATTGGAAGCTTAATGTACTTGATGAACTGCACTCGCCCAAATATAGCTTATGCAGTAAGTAAATTAAGTAGATATACGAGTAACCCGGGAGTCGAACACTGGAAAACAATTATAAGGGTTCTAAGATATCTCCAATTTACTCGTAACATTGGGCTTAATTATACTAGATATCCAGCAGTACTTGAAAGATACTGTGATGCAAATTGGATATTGGATACTAGAGACTCAAAGTCTACCAGTGGGTATGTCTTTACTCTTGGTGGGGCGGCTGTATCTTGGAAATCTTTCAAACAGACTTGCATTGCTAGGTCTACTATGGAATCAGAATTCATAACTTTAGACAAAACAGGGGAAGAGGCAGAATGGCTTTGCCACTTCCTTGAAGATATTCCAATATAGCCAAAACCGGTGCCTGCTATATGCATACATTGCGATAGTCAATCAGCAATAGGTAGAGCACAGAGTCATATGTATAACGGTAAGTCTAGACACATTTGTCGTCGACATAATATTATAAGACAACTACTCTCTAATGGAATTATTTCCATTGAATATGTGAAGTCTAAAGACAACATAGTGGATCCACTAACCAAAGGATTAGCAAGAGAGTTAGTTGAGAATTCATCGAGGGGAATGGGACTTAAGCCTATTAAATAAGAGTTACCACAACGGCAACCCAACCTAGTTGACTGGAGATCCCAAGATCTAGGTTCAAAGGGACAGTCGAGTTGTGTCTGACTCAGAAGGATCACTGGGGAGTTAAACTCCTATCCATTTCTATGATGAAATAGTGATGACTGCAGAGTTTTAGGTTAAGTAATACTTTTAATAATTCTTATATCTAGGTATACCTAGTGGAGTATGGCAGGATACTCTTCATAAGAATCACCTATATGAGTGTGAACTGGGCCAGTTCTATGAGATTTGTGAAGGGCTATAATTCTCTAGAGCACTCAAAAAAGACCAGGTTGTTCAGGGCCAAAATGAACACAATAGTGATAACTAAATTGTGTTTGGGGATATACTGTGTGAGTTCTATTGTCTTGGTTTACACAAATGGCTGAACAGTTCAAGACATCATGTTCACTGGTTAGCTAGTAAATTCGATAGTGTCTCACAAGGGAAGGTTCAAAGCCAAAAACTACCTATCATTTGCAGAATATTTCCAATTTCTGTACTCTCTGTAATTAGATCACGTTGTTGCATTTTCTCTCCGTCAATTTCCATTCATGTGGGGGATTGTTGGAAAAATTGGTTTATTAGGCTTATTTTGGGCCGACTTTGAGCCCAAAATTGAGTGGGCCCCGAACGTCTTTTGGGGCAGGTCTAAAGAGGTGAAGTGTTCCTTGCCGCGTGGCAAGTTACATGGTGAAGACGGTTCGTCAAAACCATTTATGAGTGAATGGGAACATGATGTCGTTTTCAGTTTTGTGGAATGGACATTTAAAGTTTTTAATGTGGGTTTCCTTGTGAAGCTTGTCCCACATTGAAACTTTAAGAGAGTTTTGTTAAGTATATAAGCTCTAGCCTATAATACTTGGGTTGGGTCCTAAGGGGCACCCTAAGTTTATAGAAGGGAGGAGTTATGGACAAAGTGTACCTTAGCCCAAACCACCACACACGCGCGCGCCGCCGCCGTCCGTCCGGCCGGCCAGGCTGAGCCCTGCCGGGCACGGGTGTGGGTTGTGGGTCGGGTCGGTTCTTGTATTAATTTTTTTGGACAAAATTCATTTGAATTTTTTCAAAAAATATTGCGGGAATTTAATTCAAATTTGAATTCCAATTTTTGTCCAACATTTAAGTCTCATTCTGTCTGAAATTCCTCTCAGATTCAAACTGAAAAACTGCCCAGCAGGTTCGGTTTTAACTGCCCAACAGTTACAGATCTGTTACTTTCGAACAGATTCAAAACGTAGCAGCAAATCTGTTTGAATTCAAAACAGCATCTGTTCAAAATCTGTTTCACACCTGTTCACTTCTTTTGCACCTGTTCGGACAGGACCTTTCTTGCCTATAACTACCTACTGTTCCAGCAGTCTGAGGATCCGGAAAAATCTTTTTGAATTTTATTTCTCTTGCTGTTTAGATTTTTCTATTTGCATTATTTCTTCATATTAGTTTTAGAGTAAATTTAAAGAGAGTATAGAACACAAGGTTCTAGTTCGCCGGATAAATTTGTTTGAAGTGCTTCTACAAATTTGTGAAGATCATTGTATCCTGGGAGATAGACGCCACTCAACCGTAAGCACCGTAGCGGGGCGAATCTGTCTTAAAGACAGAGTGTCACACACTCAACTTGGTCTTTTAATTTTTTAATTCGGTTCGATAAATAAATTCGGTACGTTATTTATTTATTTATTTGTTTGGGTTTGTTTCTATTTATTTTATTTACACAGAAGATTGTTCCAACAGTCGGTAGGTCGTAAGGCAAAGCCCACAGAGACATCTTATCTTTTTTTGTCAGCAACAAAGGAAATTGCATTAGAGAACATGACGAGGAGGCACAACGCTTACAAAATAAAGAAAAATAAAGATAAGAAAGAGGAAAGGCATAAAGGAGACATCGATTTCCATTTACTTCCATGATTCCCTATAGCCACAACAAATTTGATGTTTGGATGCTTCTCCTTGAACTGCCATGAAGCCTAAAAAAGCTCTAATAGGCTTCTATAGGTAATTCACTAGGCCCCGTTTGTTTTGGGTGAAAGAGAGGGTATTGGGATTACTAATACCAAGGTATTAGTAATACCCTTGTTTGTTTTGGGAGAAGGCCTTGGGACTATTAGTCCCAAGGTATTAGTAATACCCTTGGAGAGGGGATTGGTAAGGAGGAGGTAGAGATGGTATTAGAAAAATAGTGAGGGGATTAGAAATTTTTTTATTTTTTTTATTTTTTATATATTGAGAATTTTTTTTAAAATATAATTTTAAATTTTTTAAATTTTTTTATTTGTTTTATTATTTTATATAAAAATAATTTAACAATTCCTCACTACTAATCCCCTCACTATCAATCCCCTCACTACTAATCCCCTCACTATCAATCCCCTCACTAACAATCCCCTCACTATTAATCCCCTCACTATCAATCCCCTCCATTCTATCTCCCAAAACAAACGGGCCCTTGGAGAGGGGATTGGTAAGGAGGAGGTAGAGATGGTATTAGAAAAATAGTGAGGGGATTAGAAATTTTTTTATTTTTTTTTATTTTTTATATATTGAGAATTTTTTTTAAAATATAATTTTAAATTTTTTATATTTTTTTATTTGTTTTATTATTTTATATAAAAATAATTTAACAATTCCTCACTACTAATCCCCTCACTATCAATCCCCTCACTAACAATCCCCTCACTATTAATCCCCTCACTATCAATCCCCTCCATTCTATCTCCCAAAACAAACGGGCCCCTATAGTCAACCAAACACTATCCTTATCCCTCCCACCGCATTGCCCAACTATAGAGACCCTCCCTTTCATATTGATCATAATTAATTGTATATTGAAGCCTTCTAAGATCCCTTTTCCTTCCTAGAGGATGTTTTTCCTCCTCCCTTTTTCTTTATAACCTTTTGAATCTCACAAATCTGCTCCGTCAAAAGTTTTCTTTTTTTTTTTTTTTTCCTTCTTCTTTTTTCTGATAAATAAAATCAGATATTATTAAAAAGCATCAGGAGATGCAAAGAACACAAAACTGAGGCCCACAAAAGGTCAAAAACTAAGACATCAAATCATCCACAAAATCTACAAAGGTTAACACATCCGGATCCATGGACATCATAACCCAACTATGAAGAACCAACAAAATTCTATTCTCCAAACAAGACGCTGTATGAGAAATTCCTTGAAAAGTTCGTCTATTGTGCTCCAACCAGATCAGCCACATTAAGCACTGAGTAGCAAGCAACCACGCCTTTCGTCTACGCCTCCCAACTTGCACCCCTCTCCAACTATGAAGAACTTCTACCACCAAAATCGACTAAATCCAAACCAACAATCAATGTCTATAGCCTGGCCACTACAGAACAATGAACAAGTAAATGATCCATCTATTATGCATCTCCACAACACATATACCACCAATTAACCAAATTATGTTGGCGCCGAATCAAATTGTGAATAGTTAGAATACGCCCCAAAGCTATTGTCCATACAAGGAAAGCAACCTCGGAAGGAAACCCAGTGACCCAAACACTCTTACAAGGAACACACCATCCCTGCCCCTCATAGAAGCTCACAATAATATGAGGATACCGAGAAAACCCCTTTAGCCTCTAGACAAGCCCACACCAGAGAATCCCTCCAGCTCCCTATCCAAAAAACCTAAAAGATCAACCAACTAGCCCACCTCCCAATCTTGCACCTCACGCCGCAAAAGAATATTCTATGTAGTCATCTGCCCTTGGCTAATCCCATAAGAAGCCACCATCACAGCTGGATCAATAGCAATGAGAAAAATCAAAGGGAACAACTCCTCTAAAATCTCCTTAGCACACCATTTATCGCGCTAAAACTGAATTCTATACCTCGCCTCAACCTCAAACCAAATTCGCTTCCAAAACTCCTAATGCCCCAACCAAATCCCCTTTCACAAACTCCACCCATGCGACCCCCTCACCCGATCTGTGCACCACTCCCCCTGCCCCAAGCCATATTTTGCCACCACTACCTTTCTCCATAGCCTTCCCCACAAATTGTCACAACCACTTCCCCAGTAAAGCCAAATTGAACGTAACCAAACTTCGAACCCCCAAACCCCCATTCTCCTTAGGAGCACAAACCCGATCCCAAACAAGTAGATAATGATGAAAAGACTCCTTCCTCCCTCCCCAAAGAAAGTCCCTCTGCAATTTCTCTATACTCTTAGCAACTGTCACCAGAATCACATTCACCGACATGAAATAAGTTGGGATACTCGAGTGCATGCTCTTCACCAAAGTGAGTCCCCCATTCGATAAATATTGCCTCTTCCAACCCACCCACCGCCATTGACCACGATCCACCACCCCATCCTATACCCTTGTTGCCTTGAAAGTTGCTCCCAAAGGTAAATCCATCCGTCACAAGTTTTCTTGATTCTTCAATTCAATTTCCTCAAAGCTAGTACAATCATCACATTTCTATTTCAACTTTCTACCCACTTGTTTAAACTATGGAAGGTCCATGGGTCTTATTATGGGTCAACTTATGTGTGGGCACTATGCCTTTTTCGAGTCTAACACATTGTTTCCCACAATGAATTACTTTGACCAACAAAGAGTTGTCACTTAATTTTTAAAGAGGAATTAAGAAACCTTTAACGATGAAAACTAAGTTAAGGCATAGTCTATCATTGTGAGAATATTACGTTTCATGTATATATGGTAGTATATATATTCTGTATATATTAGGGATTGGGCATTTATTTTGTTTCCTTTTTCAATTCTAGGGTTAGATTGTTATAGAAACTGTTGTATTCTTATATTTAACCTACAATTAAATATACAGAAAAACATTCAGAAAATCTTATATGGTATCAGAGCCAAAAACCCTAGAAACTGTTGTTCTCTCTTAGTCGTGAGTTGTGGGTGATCTTCTCTCCTAATCGCGATATTGAAATAGGTTCTTGAGCGGTCTTTCTCTAGTTCTCAACACCAATTCTCTGGTTCACATCGCAACATCAATTCAATCGCTGATTCAGTCCTTCAGTCGAAGTTGTGCTTCGTCTTTGCTGGTTGAAGTTGAGTGGTCTGGTCTCCCTAGGTCGATCGACTCTGGTTCGTGATCATCAGAAGCTTCTCTCTATTTGGAATCACGATCATGGTTCGATTGAACTCTCTCTCTCTAGCTTTGGTTCACGCGATCGAAGAGGTATTTGATTTTGTCCATCTTGATCGACTTCTCATCTCTCTTTCTCTCTGTTCATGAGGTGGTTTTTAGGTTTAAAAAAGAAAAAGAAAAAACTCTTATTTACAATTTGGCCCATATATTAGTTAGTTATTATACTTCAGCCTGTTAGTCTTTGGTTTATTACAATATCGGACACCAAAATCCAAGCCATCAGATGTACACTCACTGGTGTCGATTATGCTTATTGGGCTAATGTTATGAAGAATTTTCTTCTTGGTCAAAAGAAATAGGGCTATGTTTCTGGTTTTATTCCTTGTCCATCAAACCCAAAAGCAGAATGATATTGATTTCCTATGACACTTAGAATTGTGATAATGCTCAAGTTCTGACCTAGTTTCATAATTCTATGGATGATCGTATTGGAATGATATTATCCAAATATAGTATTGCCAAAGAGGTGTGTGATTATTTATTGGGTGTTTATCAGCAATCTAACTTTGCCAAGCGGTATAAGTTGGAAATAGCTATTCAGAGTGCTCGTCAGTGGGATTAGATTATTCAGGATTTCTATATTGAGATGACAAGTCTCTAGGATCAGTTGGCTCTCATGGAACCATCTAGCCTCAAGGTACTAGACGCTTATGTTAAGTTTCAGAAGCAGGGTTGTTTAATTCAATTCTTAATGGCTCTCTCCCCTTAGTATGAGGCTATTTGCAGTGGTATCCTTCACCGGTCTCCTATTTTCTCTGTGGATGCTATTGTTTGTTAACTCCTCTCTGAGGAAACCTATTTTAAGACGACCAATCAAACTTTGCCTCCCTCTGTTTTCTTGGCTCTTAATAAGCCTCTGTTATCGACCCCACATCCTCATCAGCTTCAAGCCACTGCGAAGCCCAAGAAAGGGCTATTAGGTTCAGATAAGTGTGCTTTCTGCCATCAGAGGGGTCATTAGAATTACAACTATCTCAAGAATGGACGTCAGCCTGTTTTATCTCCGTCTTCTCAGCCACCTCAGATATAGTTCCGCGATCCTGCTCCCTGTATTTTTTGGCCTCCTATCGCTTATACTGCATCTGCTCCGGCTCCTGATCCTAACTTGGCTTTCTTGAGCCTTCAAATTGCTCAACTTCAGCATATCTTGTCTACCTTTCAGCCATCTTCATCTGCCTCCGCTCTTACCTCTTTTCATTCAGGTTTGCTTGGGTCCTCTTCAGGTATCCCTTCTTCTGTTTGGCTTTTTGATTCTGGTGCCTCTCATCATTTGACTTATCACCTTTCCTTACTTCAAAACTGTATTCCCCTTCCCGTTCCTATTACTATTAATATTGATAATGGGTTTGTTATGTCAGTTCTATCTATTGGGTCTATTTTACCCTCTGCTATATTTACTATTACTATTCTCTCTATTCTTTATGTTTCTCAACTATTTATCAGTTAACTTGATTATTTTGGTTTTGATGTTATCTTTTCCTCTTTTGTCTGTTGTGTGCAGGATTGAGTGTCTAAGAAGAAGATTGGGACCGGTCGTAGAGTTGGAGATATCTAAGTGGTAAAAAGCTTGTATCTCCCTCTATCTACCTCTTCAGTTGCACTTTCCTCGTTTCAGTTAGATTCTCAATCGAGTTAGTTTCATTTATGGCATTCTCGTTTAGGTCCTTTGTTTGTTAACTGTTTACGATCTTTAGTTCAGTCAGGATTGTTGGGTAAAGTTTCTCCTAGTCAAATTGATGAATGTTGAGGGTGTAAACTTGGCAAAATGTCAGCTTTACCATTTAATAAAAGTACTATTTTTGTTTCTCCATTTTCTCTTGTGCATATTGATGTTTGAGGACCCTCTCTTGTTCTGACTAAATGTGGTTCTACATACTATGTGTCTTTTGTTAATGATTACACCCGTTATACTTTGGTTTATCTTATGACTCATAGATCTAACTTCTACCAAATATACCGTACCTTTCAGTCTATGATCACAATACAGTTTGGGTCTACCATTAAATTGTTAGGGCCTGACTTAGGCGGGGAATATTTTAAAACTGAGTTCTGTGAGTATCTAACCAATTTGGATACCATTCACCAAACTTCATGTACTGATACACCCATCTAAAATGGTCGTGTTAAGCATAAACACTGTCATCTCCTTAAGATAGCTAGATCTCTCATTTCTACGTCTGTTCTGGCGCCCTCTTGGGGGGAATCAGTTCTTACAGTTGCTTTTCTTCTCAACTATGTGCCTATCCCATACTCTTTGGTTGTTCTCTCTATGAGGCTCTGTTTTTCCAACTTCCTAATCACTCTTTCCTTCTTGTTTTTGGGTTTATGTGTTTTGTCCTTCTTCCCCAGAAAGATAAAAAAAAAAACTTAGTGCCCAGTTCATCTTGTGTGTCTTTTTGGGTCTTACTCAGAAAGACTATCGCTGTTACGATCCTGTTTCCCGCCGCCTTTATGTCTCCCGCCATGTTGCTTTTTTAGAACGTCTAGCTTATTTTCAATTTCCTCCTATTACTGCTCTAGTTTCTAAAGAGGATTTGGTTCACATTGATCCATTTCCTTTTGAGGTCCCTCTTGATGAGTTCATCTCTACTGTTCCCCATGAGCTTGTTCTCTCTTCACCTCCTATCACCCCTCTTGCAGAGTCCCTTTCCACTATCACCCATGAGTTTGTTCCATCATTTCCATCTCTTCTCCCGCCTACTCCTTCTCCTCTTCCTTCTCTGTTGTTAGTCTATTCTCGTCACAAGGCTCTCCCTCCACCAATTGTCTCTACACCTGTTGTTGATCCTCTTGCTTCTGACGACTTTGATCTTGCTAACCATAAGTATCCTCTTCGCATTCATAAATAGGTAGTCAAACTTGGTTTTGCTAAAACAAGTTTTTCTCCTTCATACTATACGTTTTTGTCTGCTATTCACTCTTTTTTAGAACCTCAGTCTTACAAGGAGGCTTGTTGTAGACACCGCATTTTTGACCACCCTTAAGACTTGGGCGCCACTGATTGATCACTCGATAATGAAAGTTATGCTGTGCAATGGCTCAATTTTTTCAGCAAGAAGAGCTTCTAAATCCCAACCTTACACCCCATTTTGGATCAAAACTATTTTAGACCTTAAAACCCTCTTTTTCAAAATATTTTTGAAAATGTTTCTACGATGTTCTGAGGCTTGTATTTCGTTAAATGTTGCACTTTTCGGTAAACCGAGCAAGGACAAAGTGGAAATAAATGAAAGGGAGGTGAACTCTTTGAAAAATATTTAAAAACATCTTATTTTGAGGTTTGGAGTTGAAGAAAATTAGAGGAGAGGGAAGAAAACTAGTTGGGAAGAAGTTGGGCTTAAAACCGTTGAGAGAGAATTGAGTAGCCTTTACTAAATCAGGCCTATATCTTTGTACACTTTGAATTTAATTATGAGGCCACCACCATTGGAAAGTGGACTTCTGGGGCTTCAATTTAGACTCAAGAATCTCCTAAATCCGAGTCCGGATGAGGGAGATATGACCAGTTGAAGTTAGACATCAATTCGATTAAGATAGAAATGAGAAACCTTCACTAAAATAGGTATATCTCTTTGCACACTTATAATTTAGATTTAAGGCTGCCACCATTGGAAAATAGACTTTCGGGGCTTTAATTTAGACTTAAGAACGACCTAAAATCGGGTTCTGATGAAGGAGATATGTCCGTTTGAAGTTGGGTCTAGAAGCAGATTTTTTGGTAGCCGACAATTCACAATTCTGGCCGGCCGGCCACTAGTGTAAAACCTAGATATTTTTGCTAGCTGTTTCCACAAACCTCTAGCTGTCCCTTTATAGATATTTTCGACTGAGGGATTGTTTTTCTATATAAAGAGGACCTCTCTTCTTGCTTTCAAGGTTATAAACATTTAGGAGTGAGGAAATAATTTTGGAAAATTCCTCTCTGTCTACAATTCTCTCTCTCCTTTTCTACTTGCATAGCCTTTGCCCAAACACTCTAAACCAAACCTAGAGAGCTTCTTGCTGAGGTGATTTGAGCTTGAATTTGAGCTCTTGAAGCACTTAAGAGTGTGAAATTAGTGGTTTATGACTTAAGGGTTCATTCTTCTTCAAGATGTATACCTTCTCTTGCCTTTGTACCATCTTTACACCACTTGTTTTTCATATTTTCTTGCTGTTTTTAAGCTCTTTAAAACCTGTATTTTTGGGCTGAAACTTGTGGTTTAAGGCCATTAAAGGCAGATGGGTTGATAGCCCTTCTTTACACCTTGCTTCTAAGGCCTTTGCTCTTGTGTTTCCCACTTTGTTGTCAGCTCTTTTTGATATTTTTAACACTATTTTTCAGAGTTATTTCAGTAACTAAAATCATGTTTTAAAGTCCAAATTTAGAGGGGTTAGCCTCACCTCATTGTGTTTTGCTTACTAGTCTAGCTTGTGCTATGTTTTAGCTTATTAATCTAATTTTTTTTAGCTTAATTCCAGCATGTTTTAGGACTGTTTTTAAATTGTTTTAGCACTATTTTTGGTTGATGGTTGCATTTGAGTTTTGTTTTGCATGCTTCTAGTGTAATTGTCCTCATGAGTTTGGTGTTCTAGGCCTTAGACACCATCTTATTTGAGTTGATTGCATTTATTTATGACTTTCTATACTTGTGATCACTCTTAATCACCTCTGTAACCTCCCTCATTTCTTGGCTTTTATTTTGTTTTGAAAGTGGTTCAAACTACTTGTTTGTTTAAACATGAGATGGAGATGTCATGCTTAATGGTTTAATCTCTTAGGGGGTTCATTATCAACGGTATGATGTCTTTTTCATGCCTAAGACAACTCTTGGTTTGAGCCATCTTTCCATTAGAGGACTTAAACTCACCATTGGACTCAATGAATTAAAGAATAGATGGTAATTAAAATGAAGTAATTATAATAGGACTAAAATGGTGCAAGATAATAATTGGTTTTGTGTTCAATCGGACGTTGATTGAACACATAGAAACTTGAGGCATTTCATACTCATTAGTGATGAAATGGTTCAAGTTTCCAAGGTCACCACTTCCCTTGATCAATTCATGAAAGGGAGGAGGTTTGAGTCTTGTTTTGTTGCATTTATTGAACTTGCACATTTTGGTTCATAAGCCATCATGTAATGAAATTGTTTGAGTTGGTGATTTGTGGACCAAGTTTTGTCCCTCTTTTGATTTGTTCATGATAAGGAGGGGTGAGTTGTGCATACAACCCTTGAGAATATCCTATGCATGCTTTGTTTGTTCTCTATTGCAGCAAGATGAACTGTGCAGCAGTGGTCGGCAGGCCATTTTCTATAGCTGGTAGGCCATCACTGGTGGCCGGCAAGCCATCACTCTTGGCCGGCCGGCCACCAATGCAAAATCTAGTAGTGTGTTTTTTGAGCAGAGCAGAGCTATTTTGGAGGTGGACAAAGGTGTAAGTGTTCTATTGTGCAACAGAGACCTTCTAGAAGCAAAGCAGTGGCTTTTCGGGTGGAAACTGAGCACATGCATAAGCATTCCTCGCGTATCGAGCATGTTTAAGTTTAAATATTTAGCATAGATATTTGTTGTACTTAATTAGTTGTAGCTAATTAATTTTGTAAAGTGTTATAATTAATTAGTTAGTTAACTAGTTGGTCGATTTCGTTTTGTAATGATTTTAGTTAACTAGAATAGTTAATTAATTTGTTGTAATAATTATCTTAGCTTAGCTAGTTAGCTAGTTAGTTCATTCAGACCCTCCTTCGTGAGGGCGCAAACTTGTAATAATGTGTATATCTTCTAACCCCATGTCTTTCTCCCTTTTATTTACTAGCTTATGATGGTTAGTTTAGGGACATCACGTTTTGTTTAGCATATCTCATGTTTGCATCCACTTGTTTTGCATGCACTGAGGCTCGGTTCATCATTCTAACTTGCATTGTCGTTTAAAAACATTCTTTGAATACATGCTTAGACCGCATGCTATGAAATTGATTCATATGCCATATTAGTAGCCGAGCCTAGTAATTGCATATCGCATGTGTTGCATTAGTCATATTGCATAGTTAGGAATCATGCATTTTTCTAACTCATTTTTCTTTTGGCTTGGAGTACTAGGTAAGCCTTTACTAGCTTTAGCATAATTGCATGAGTGTCGATGTTGCCGTGTTTAGCATGTTTGCCATGAGGCTAAATGCATAATTGATAAAATTGCTTGAATGCCTATGGACAAAGGCTAGTTGCTTGAATTGGAATAATTTGAGTAATGTTTATATGCGATCATCTTTTCAAGTGGTACATATTTCGAAACAATTTTCAAAAACAAACATGAATCAAATGTTTCAATTCTTGCAAATTAGTCTATACTTGTGTGTGAGCGCATCACATAGTAATGCTAGCCTAATAATCGGAACAAGAGCATGTAATGTAGATAAGATTCATATCATGATTAGTAGAGGCCGATCTTTGATCGGGCTAGCGGGGATGCTCAATTCATGACCTTCCTCTCTCGTACCTAAGTTCCCGAGTTGAGACAATCTTGGTGATGACGGACACGTGGCCTTTGGCACGAGTCATGGGTTTCCTAAATTTCCCAAAAAAATAATTAGGTGGCGACTCTGTATCTGGCAAAGTAGTCTATTTTTGGCAATTTGATTCAAAATTAATTTTCCAAAAGATTTGTCAGATTGGGAATCTTTGGTGTTTATCTATTTCACATTGCACTGGTGGAATCAGATTCAGAACCGTAGGAGTCCGATACTATAGGGCTTATTCATCTTCTGAAAGGGGGCGTGAAAAAGTCAAGCTACAGTTTCTGGCGACTCTACTGGGGATTTAGAGAACTTGACTCGAACTTCATGATATGAAATTTTATCTACACTTCTGTTCTTTGCATTTGCATTTGCATTTGCATTGGTGCGCCTAAGTCACTGTGTTTGCCATCTGCTATTTCTGGACGGTTTGCCTGAAAAGCTTGCCAAAAGGCTGACCGGTCACGGGCTCTGCCATGATGGGAACACGACCCTTGGATCTGGACTACCGTTGTACTGTTTGATCCTCCTTTCACTTCTCGATGTTAGGTGTGAGAGGTATATTAGGTAGTCTTGCTAAGTTACCCTTTTGACTATTTGGCCTAGTTGCATATAGAAAAGCCATAGTGACTGTTCCAACTTAGGATATGATGCTCTCCCATATACAGGATGATGTGATACCGCTTGTTTGAGTAGTAAAGCTATAGATCACTCCAAAAGCTAGGACAAGGAAACCCTAACCTCTCATAGGGGTGTTTTGAGTGCTTTTGTGCAAAATGTGAACTCTTTGGGAATGTATGATGCAATCCTCGGAGAGTCTTAATATTGAGGCAATTCCTTTCAAACTTGAGGGTCGTATCAGAATCAGAATTTGGGTCAAAATCCAGGAGGTTTGTATTTGATCTAGTGGAAAAATATCAGAACCCGAACCAGAGCCAGGGCCAAAAATTATATCTTACACTATTTTGACCAGCATATCCGGTATGCCAATTTGATGGAGCATTTGTGTTTTAATGCTAGGTTTGTCTGAGCTAGAGAAAGAGCAGTACCTGCCTTAACCCATCATAGTTTATCCAATCCCAAAAAAACCCACTCAGCAAAGGTCCAGTCCATTTGATCCCTAAAGGCTAACTCAGAAAAGATCCATCCACTACCAAAAGACCAATTCCAAAAAAACCCAATCCAGTCAAACTTGTATAAACTAATCCAGTTCAGATATATTAAGAATAATTGGGTTGAAATCCTTGTTAGTTAGCCCTCAACTTACACCCATCCATCTCCCCCGATCGCCAACTCAGTAGACCCATGATGGCTCAGAGTTCGGAAGAAGTTGCGCCCACGATAGGGGCTTTAAGCTAGGGAATTGCTATGTAGGATGAGACCAATGCCGAAATGCAACGCCCATCTGGGGCATCTACTACACATCCAGTCCTGGGCCCCCAACCGAACTTTGATCCACCTCCACTAGCTAAAGATTTGCAGAGTCCAGATCCTCGAGAACTCTTGGCTCAAGCTCGAGTTTTCAGACCCCTGGTGCAGCCTAATAAGGGGGCTTTATCTCCTTGATATTAATGAGCTCGACTCAATCTCATTAAAATTACTAACCTTGAGAAGCAATTCAAAAAGGCACAGGAAATTAGCTTCATTCCCGACATTGAGGATGGGTACACCGAGGCTGTCGTAAGGCTCCCAGATAGATTCAAAATGCCATACTTTGATCGTTACGACGGGTCTGGAGATCCTATGGTACATATCTGGCTTTTCTTGGACATCCTAAAACCAATGGGTCTGACTAAGCCATAGAAACTTTCTTTGTACGGAAGAACCTTGTCGGGTATAGCAGCCACTTGGTACGCCAAGTTGGAGGATAAAATGAAGGAGAACTGGGAAGAGTTGGCTAAGGCGTTTGTCAATCAGTATTCTTACAATACTTAAGTTGAAATGACCACTCAAGAGCTTGAAGCAACCCACCAGAATCCTACAGAACCTTTTGTGGAATTTGTTGCAAACTAGAGAGCAAAGACAGCACAAATGACAGATCGGCCTTCCGAGAGAGACCAAGTGCGTCAAAACTTTGCATGAATTAGGGGTTTAGATTGAGAGTGCATTTAATAGAGGGATTATTCCCAGAACAAGTGAACCAATAAGGAGGGAGTTTTCCGAGAGTACCAATGCTGGTAGTAGCATTATTTCCAAACCCACCGAAATCAATACCGTCACCACTACCAAAACTGCAAACCCTTTTGCCAATACCAACCCACAAACAGTTAACCCAACCCGAGCTTAAGGTAGAACTTTCACCCCTCTCCATGGTGGACGCGCCCCGAGAACTCCCCGATATCCGTGCCTGCGAGAGTGCGAATTCCGTTTTGTTCTTTGAGCTACCACAGCTCGGACTCAACGTCACGGTTCTGAATCTAAATCTCACAAAGTGCAATGTGAGACCGATAAATCACCAAAGAGTCCAGATCTGGCAAATCGTTTTGGAAAACTGATTTTTATAAAGAAGTGCCAAACATGGACTGTTTTGCCAGATACAGAGTCGCCACCTAAATATTTTATTTTGGGGGAATTTAGAAAACCCTGACTCGTGCCTAAGGCCACGTGTCCGTCATCACTAAAGTTGCCTCGGCTCGGGAACTTGGGTACGAGAGGGGAAGGTCATGCAATGAGCACCCCCGCTCGCCCGATCAAAGATCAGCCTGTACTAAGCATGATATCTTGTTTTTGAAAACACATGTGTTCTTATTCCGGTTAATTAGCTAATCTTACTACGTGATGCGCACATCATACAAGTATAGACTAGATCGCCTAAGTTGGAACAAAATATTGCATGTTCATTTGTGAAAATGGTTTGAAGTTTGCTACTCTCAAGTAGGCTAAATTCGGGATTCGATGAATTGTTCCAATTCAAGTAATCCAACCTTCACCCACAGGCATTCAGGCAGTTATATCAAGTAAGCAGTTAGCCTCATGGCGAGCATGCTTTCATGGCAGTCAATAACACACATGCAGTATGCTAAAGCGTAAACTCTCACAGTGTACTCCAAGCAAAGACAGAGAACTAGTTAGAAATCATGCATGATCCTAGTTCATGTTAAGATGGCTAATGCAACACATGCAAAAATGCAGCTAAGATAGGCTCGGCTATCTAGAATGTCATGTGAAATGCAACTCGATAACATACTGTTTGAACACGTATTCAAGTAAGTGTATTGAAAATACAATGTTGGTTTGTATGATGCGCCGAGCCCGGTGCATGTAGTACAGATGAATGGATGCACGCATGCAAGCATAAGGTATGCTAAATAAAATATGCCCTAAAACTAACCATCTTAAGCGGTTAAGTAAAAGGGAGAAAGAAATGGGGGTTGGAAGACATGCATCACACACACGCACGCTTATTACAACCGTTGGCCCTCTCAACGGAGGGATTGAATAAGAAGCTAACTAGCTAATCTAAGCTAATTGAACTAATTATTACATCACAACGAAGCTAATTAACTAATCCTAGTTAACTAACTATTACAAAACAATTAAGCAGCTAAACGCATTAACTACTTAAATACAGAATCCAAAGCATAAACTAGCTAAGCAAATTAGCCAAGTAAAGCAATAAAACAATGTCTTTAGAGGGAGAAGAGTGTATGCATGCCCGGTCGCCTCATTCGGAAATCCGTCGCGATGCCCCAACTTGCCTCTGTTTGCAACTGTTCTCAGAAACTTGCACCAAGCTCCAGATAGCTTCTAAATCATCTTAGGGACCTGTGGGAGGGTGGCCGACCAGTTATTGGTGTGGGAGACCACCTGCCGACCACTTTTTGTTATTGCAGGGCAGAAAAAGTGGTCGGCCAGCTAGTTTTTCTGGCTGGCCGACCAGTTGTTGCTGCATTTCTCCAATTTGCTGCAACAAAGAGCAAGAGAGGGCACGGCAATGTATTTGCAAGATATGTGTGCACAACCACCCTCCCTATCATTTCATAAGCTCAAGGGTGTGTGGTTCTCGACCCTCGGGCCACCAATCGCACATTTCAATGCATGATGGCCGAGAGGCGAAGTTGCACAATTCAATATGAAAATGAATGCACACATAAACACATAAGGCCTAAAACTCTATCATGTGTGATCAAGAGCGTCGGGGACCGAGAATTGAGGCACGTTTCATCACTTCAAGTATGAAACGTCCCTCGTTTCCTATGTTTGGACTAACACCTATTCCAAACACAATGCAACACATAACATGGCATGCACAATGCTATGTAATATGGAGTATGCAAAAAATGCAATGCAACACAAGCATGCAAATATGCAATATGACTTAAGCATGCAAACATGGAATGCAACATGAACAACCTAACAAGGCTAATGGCATGCACAATGCACAATGCAATGCATGCATATTCGATGCAAGACCACATAGGCATGACACAATATGAACAACAACTAGCATGCACAATGCAAATGAACATAGCATACACAAATGCAATGAACAATATGGCATACTCAATTGTGATACCCCTGCTCTGTAGTATGCTAATCGGTCCTTAATTTGCGTATGATTATGTGTTTAACATGATTTTATGTGCCCTTTTGTGAATATATGTGATTTTGAGGTTCTATCTGTTCACCGTAGGAATATCTGTTTGAATAATCTGCTTTGGAAATTAAATTGGAAGCCTTATCGGCCACAGAACCTAAAATTGATTATGCCATTGTGATTAGCGTAATTTTTAGAGCCTACGGTGAAGTTTAATTGAAAAATTGATTCGGGCCAGATTAAATCGATTAAATTGATGAATTAGAGCCTAACTACTTTATTATTATAATATTGACCTTAGTGGGTTTTGTTGTCAAGGCTTTAAACACTCAATCTCTCTCTCCCTAGCCTCATTTGGACTGATGATAAACTCAAAGAAGAGAAGAGAGTGTCGGTTAGAAGAAGAGAGGGTAGGAGATTGAGGGTTTGGTCAAGAAACTTGGAGATTTTGGGAGATTATTCAAGAATTAACCATAGAGTGTGAAGATTAAAGCTCCTTGGTGAGTGATTCATGCATTTTTAGTTATTATCTTGTGAATTTAAGTTAAATAGATGGCCAAGAGCATGAATTAGTTTGAATGTAAGGGAATTGAGTTATATATGTTGAATTTAAAGTCTTAGAACACATGCATGTAAGAAATGGCCATGAATCTCCATGTTTGAGTGCAATGTGTATGATTTATGTTTAATATTGTTTAAAAACCATGTATTTGAACCTCTCTTCACCAATTAAGTTAATATGAATGTATATTTCTCACATGCAAGAGTAGATCATGGAGGTATGAGCTTGGAATGTTTGAACTTAATGTATTGGTGATGAGTTTGGATTGGTTTGAGGCATGCATGTGTTTGACTTATGAAATTGAGCTCCATTGTAATGTGTTTTGGTGTTCATACCATGTTAGAACAAGTATATGTGAAATTTGAGTGACTGCCATGATAACATGCTTACTATGAGGCTATGTGCTTATGTGATATAACTGCCTGAATGCCTGTGGGTGAAGGTTGGGTTGCTTGAATTGGAATAATTCGTTGAAACCCGTGTTTTAGCCTTCTTGCGAGTAGTAAACTTCAATCCATTTTCAAAATAAACGGATATGCGATGCTTTGTTCCAAATTAGGCAATCCAGTCTATACTTGTATGCTGTGTGCATCATATAGTAATTCTAGGCTAATAAACCAGAATAAGAGCACATGTGTTTTCAAAAACTCGATATCATGCTTAGTAGTGGCCGATCTTCGATCGGGCGAACGGGGGTGCTCATGAAATGACCTTCCCCAATCGTACCCAAGTTCCCGAGCCGAGGCAACTTTGGTGATGACGGACACGTGGCCTTAGGCACGAGTCAGGGTTTCCTAAATTCCCCCAAAGCAAAATATTTAGGCGGCGACTCTGTATCTGGCAAAGCAGTCCATGTTTGGCACTTCTTTCTAAAAATCTGTTTTTCAAAACGATTTGCCGGATTTGGACTCTTTGGTGATTTATCGGTCTCGCATTGCACTTTGCGGGATTAGATTCAGAACCGTGACATTTGAGTCCGAACTGTAGTAAGCCCAATGAACAAAACGGGATTCCCTCCCGGGACGTTCGGGGACGTCTACACATACACAATGCGAATCAAGAGCATGGCATGCGCAATGCAAATAATAACATAACATGCACGATGCGATGTAACATGGCATACACAATGCTCAATGGGCTTAAATCGAATGTGGGTAGACCTCAGCCATGCCCAAATCAGTGGCCATAACACCAAAATAAAGGCACAAAAGGCAAGGCATGCATGCACAATGCATTGGCCAACCAAGTAGGCCTAAGAGCACAACCCTCAAGAAGGCTCAAGGAGTGACAAATGCAGAAGTGTAACAACACTAAATGCACTGAAATTAAGTAAGAAATGATGCCCAATCATTCAAACAAAGCAAGCATAGCATGCAAAGGTCCTAAAGCATGAAAGCTAATAAGGAGGACTACAAAGGAGGCATGCAATACATGGCATAAGTTCATGAAACAACCATGGACAGAGCTTAATTAGGTCTAAACAAAGACCAAAACATGCTAAGATGGAGGCTCAAATACCTAGGCAAGATGGCATACATGCTAGGCCACAAACGAGGCAACAATGCACAACACTCAAAGGCACTTAAAGAGTGAATGAAGTGGGAACATGGCAATGCTAAATACTCTAAAATAACATGTTAAGTGATGCCAAATCATGTACACAACACAAATGAAGCATGCTATGGTGCCCGAAAGCTTGAAGCTAGCATAGGCACTTGTACTACAACTATGCAAAACATGAAGCATGTGATCAAGGCAACCCAAAACAGTCATAGAACATGTTAAAATGAGTCTAAAACATGCATGGAAGGCAGCCAAAACAAGCTAGCATGAAGGGCATAAGGCATGGTGAATGCAAGGCAAATAAGGTGATTTACACTACACCTATTAAGACCAAGCATGGAATGACTTAACCAGCAAAAATCAGAGTTATATCATGGCAAAATAACCCCAAATAAGCACTGAAATGATAGCTCGCAAGCTTAGGCATGAAGGCATACGCAATGGCTCATGTTAAGGCATAAAGAGGGGAACCCTCCAATGCATTGAATGAGTGATAAATGCAAGTGCATGAACATGAAACATGGACTAAAATCACATTACAAATGATGCCAAATCATTCAAATAGTCCAAGTAAGGCATGCTAGTGGACTTGATGCACAAAGCTAACAAGCTAGAATGCATTATAGTTATACAAAGCAAGTCATGCATGGCCAAAACAACACAAATCAGAGCTAAAGCATGTTAAAACATGGACAAAAGCTTCTTGAAGTTAAGCCAAAAGCATGCTAGAATGACATGTTAAAGCATGATGCATGTTAGGCTAATTCAAGGAATTGCACTACAAGTGCATAGAGCATGCAAGAGGTGACCAAACCAAACCTTAACAGAGGTATGACATGGCAAAACATCACCAAAAACATGCTGAGATGGACTCAAATGAAGCTAGAATGGCATGCTACTTCATGAAGCATACAAAGACTAGTTTATGAGATTTACACTACAAGTGTATTAAGCATGAATGGAGTGACAAAACCAAGTAAAAACAGTGGTATGCCACAGCAAAATAACCCTAAATACAAGCTAAGATATGGCCAACATAAACTTAACAAACATGCTCACACATGAGGCTAATGAAACAAGTATTGAAGACACAAGGAGAGGGGATGACCCTCTCCTATTTGGGACCTCAAAACACCACTTCCACCACTGGATTTCAGTGGTGAGAAGGTCAAAACAAGGTGGTCCCAAAAGCTCAAAAAGAAGGCACAAAAGCAAGGCCAAACAAGGCCTAAGAGGGGGTAGACAACCCCCAACACAAAAGTGACCTTAAACAAAGATCTTAAGCATGCAAAAATAGAACTTTTTGTAGTTAAGATTTAAGCTTAAATCAACATGTAAAAGGGTCCAAAAGCTTAAGCAAAACAAAGGGTTTAAAGGGTTACAGGCTCACCCTTGAAGACCACCTTCAAAACCACAACTCCAGTAGGTTTTTCAAGATCAAACCAAACCAAAAACTTCAAAACCAGCTCCTAAGCACCTCAGCAACAAAAGGATGGTGTTTGAGTGTGTGTCTGTGTGTTAAAGTATGAAGAAATTATACTTTAAGGCACAAATATGAGACCAAGAGAGAGATATAGAGATATATGTGTATGTATATCTCAATGCCTAAAATCTGAACCTGGAGGAGGGAGGGGGAGCCTCCCTCTTATGGAGAAGCAAGACTCAAGCTTCTTGAAGAAGCTAAGGGTTCAAGGCCATCCCTCCATATACGTGTATGGAGGATGGTTCTAGTGCTCTCCAGCTGTACCAGCTGGCTAAAAATATCTCCAAAAAGGTGACAAAAAGCAGCCGACCACTTGAAGTGGTCGGCCAGCTACTTTAAGTGGTCGGCCGACCACTATAAGTGGTCTCCCAAAAATAAAAGTGGTCAGCCATGGTGGGAGAAGGTCAGCAGCATGAAAACAAGCACATGGTGTGGTGGCTGACCACTTTTGATGGTCCAAAGATCAGGGAGACCAGTTGTCAGACCAGAAAACTGGCTGGCAGGAAGGAAAGTGGTTTGCGGGGAGAGAAACTGGTCTCTCACCCTTGTACCACCTTCCAAACAAGGAAAACAAGGTTTGTACCAAAAACAAACCAAAACGAATGCAAGACAAAAGTTCGGGAGGCAAAGCGCGCAGTTGGGAGCCTCGAAAACTAGCTGACAAGCACCAAAAGTGGTTTGCGACCACAAAAGTGGTCTCCCAAACCACAGTGGCCCTCCAGGCCAAGGAAATAAGGTGTGGTTCAAAAACCACGCCAAACGAAGAACGTTAAGCGGTCCCGAGACAAGGCGCGCGACCGAAGGCTCCGAAAACTGGAAACTAGTCTCCAAACGGGAAAAGTGGCCTACGACCACGAAAAGTGGTCTACGACCACAAGAAGGGGTTTACAAGACCTCTCCTTCCCTCAAGCAAGGAAAACAAGGCTTGGTCCACAAACCGAGCCGAACCACAAAGAGTTCAGAGGCCCGGAGGCAAGGCACTCGGCCAAAACTCCAGAAACTCGAAACGAGCACAACATGCACTATCACCGAGCACTCAATTGATGACGTCTGAGTCTTAAGGTCATTCAAAAATGGGGTGTCTACATCCATATGAGCCTAACTAGTGCACTAAAAGTCCTGATGGAAAGAGGGTATCTCAAAGCCCTTGATCCTCAACCTCTGCCTGACCCACTCCCTACTAGACATAATCCCACCAAATACTGTGTGTACCATCAACAGTGCGGTCATGGCACCGATCGTTGCTACCACATTTATTATGAGGTTCAGAATCTCATCGACAATCAGATGATAGCTCCACCTTAAGGCCCCAATGTTACCACCAACCCACTTCCCATTTATGACCAAGTATCTCCTCCCCACCTTAACCTCATTCATACATTGCCATCCACCTTCAACCCTAGCATATGCATCACCCTGGCCCATTTACCCAAGCCTGAGGTATTCATTCCAAAAAGTACCGATTTGTGCATAATGGATGCACCCAATCCGGTTCGGGTACGCCAAAAGCGCCAAATGGTCGAACCCACTACTGCTGAAATGTTGGGAATAATTGAAGACCTTCAAGGAACGGTGACAGATTTAACTTTTAGGGTTTTGATCCCATCACTAAGCTCCTCAATCTTGGGGCGAGCTGCAGTTGAAAAGGGCCAACCCAAAACTATCTCAAGTCTGGGTGATGACAGATCAACAACAAATGGGTCTCGCTTTGATATAGCCATCCAATCCCTTAGCCAAGCAAAAGCAAGTGGCAAGAACAAGGCCAGAACAAGTATTGATCCCTATGCACAACTTCATTGGGCTATTAAGACTTTGAAAGTCAAAGGGTTGAACAAGCAGCAAGTGCTCGCAGTTGTTGCAAAGACTGTGGATAACACTTCTGTCGCTCAGGATGACAGCATTTTGAATCAGGGGCAAATAATGAAAAGGGATACTTTACCAAAAATACCCATCCTAATTCTAATCCTAAGCCCATGAATACCCGATCAATACCCGCTAACCCATTTACCAATGTTTCTAAACCTAGTGCTTCCTCCTCCTCGAAACGAACCTTCACCAACTCTATATGAGCCTAACCTCTGCATTGAGGGTACTGATGGAGAAAGGGTATCTCAAACCGCTCAATCCTCGACCTCTCCTTGATCCTCTGCCACCTAAACACGACTCTACCCAATATTGCACATTCCATCAGCAGTACGGTCACCATACTGAACGTTGCTTTCGCCTTCACCATGAAATTCAAGACTTGATTAACAACAAAGTCATCACCCCACCTAAAAATCCCAAAGCTGTCAATAACCCTCTCCCTGACCGCAATAGATTGCCATTCCATAACATAAAACCCATCCACAGAGATGAAGCAGTGATGCCAGCACTGGTGGTTGGAATAATGAATCTCAGTCTCAGCTAGGGTAATTGTCGAAAGCACTTGGGAAAGGCCTTCTGAACTAGGGGCATGGTGTGAAGAAGTAATTGTTTCGGTCAAGAAGATGTGTAGGGACAACGTAATTATGAGATTCAATCTGTGAGACTCAATTTAGGAGTCTGAAATTAATCCTGCTAGGTGTGGATGTTAGTATTATTGAATTGAAGGCAGGTCTAGACCTTCCTGTGGGCTACTCGAAGCTGTTTTTGAAATTCTACAGATGGACTTAGAGAAGGAAAACCCCTTTTGTTTCAGGGGTACTGATTTTGTTTTAAGTTGTGTCGTGTAAATAGTTGTTCAGAGTTATTTTTTTTGTCTTTTCTTGCGTTGTTGCGTTAGTTGAGTCTTTTCCTTTGAGTCGCTCTCGTGTACCCTTAGGTCTTCATCTTTATAAGGAAGTGGGAGTCAAGTTTCTGATCATTTTATTGTGCCTATAGTGATGCATGTGTGATCTTTTACAAATAGAAAAAGGGTTAGAATTTGTTTTTGAAATTATTTTTTTGAATGAGATTCTGTTAATAAGCTCGAGTGTTGAGAAGGATCCCCCGAATGGTTTGAGTGAATTTTGACTTATCGACGCAAAATCATTCATGTTTTCAAAAATTTTAATCTGTTTCTTTTGTAAAACTTGCGAAGATAGGTTCAGAATTGTGCGTGGTATCCTATATTGTCCTGGGGATTCTCTTCGCTGTTAGGCAATCGTTGCAATTGCAAGGCGGCTTTCAGACCTACAAGTACAAGGGGGCTTTTAGACCTCACAAATCATAGAATTTCTCCTCTGGTGTTTTCATTATTTCAAAGAGAAAAGGATAAGAGAAACCAAAAAGAAAAGAAGAAAAGCAAGGGAAAAGAAAAGAAAGAAAAGGGAAAAGAAATCAACCATCAAGCCAGGGGTATCCATTGGAATGAAATCTAATCAACTGTGAGGAAGGAAACTTCTGCCTGAATTCGGGGAAGCCAATGCAAGAAGGTATCATGATGCAAAAATAATCAACTCTGAAAATAGAGCAAAAGAAAAGAAGAAGACATGTATAAAAAAATGGAGAACCTAATTCAAATCATAGCGTAGCCAGTTCCAGTGTTAAGGCAAGGATGACTATTGATCAAATTCACCACAAGTGTTGTAATGCTACCCTGGAGAGGCTCGCTAGGTCAAAAACCTGAAAGGGCGATCTAGGCAAAAGTTAAAGCATGAAAAATGAGAAATTAAAAAAATATAGCTCGCAAGATTGAAAACCCCGAAGGGGCGACTTTGGAAAAAGTTAGAGTGCTAAAAGGAGAGTGTCAACACCCGAGTGAACCTTAGCCATGAACTACGTTGACCTGATTCCCATTCTTGGGATACGTAGGCAACTTCATCCTAAAGTTCGGTCTCAACCATATCCATCTCATTCATCTCAACCCGATCATCTTGATCAATACCACGTCCTCCTTCTGGCCTTCAACATTCCTTTGGACTAGTTTGTCTTCTTTGACGTGCTCTATATGGTTTGAAGCAATCTCCTCGTGCTTGGTATGATCGTTTTTAGATAGCTGTTACTAAGCATATGTTTTATCCTTGTGCCTATGACTCTGCTTTATTTCTCTTTCACACATCTACTGGTTTTGTTGGCTTATTACTATATGTGGATGATACGATCATTACCGGCTCTAACTGTTCTGATATCTCTGAGGTCAAGCAACATCTCTTCTGCACCTTTGAAATGAAGGATCTGAGCCCATTGTGGTATTTTCTTAATATTGAGGTAGCTTCTTCTCTCAATGGCTACTTTCTATCTTAGGCCAAGTATGCCAATGAGATTATTCATCGTATTGGTCTTACTGGTCCTAAGATTTCTGATACCTCCACTGAGCTTAATGTGAAGCTCAACGCTATTGATGGTGTTCTTCTGGATGATACTACTTTATATCGAGAGCTTGTGGGTTACTTAGTCTATCTGATGGTTACTCATTCTAATGTTACCTATGTTGTTCATGTGATTAGCTAGTTTGTTTCTGCTCCTCACTCCACACATTGGGCTGCATTGGTTCGAATTCTTCGCTATCTCCGAGGTACTATATTTCAGGGTTTACTATTGTCCTGTACTTCATCTCTGGACTTGGTGGCCTATGCTAATTCTAATTAGGCTGGTGATGTTACTGATCATGAGTCCACGTCTGGTTTATGTATGTTTCTTGGCGATTCCTTAATCTCTTGGAAAAGCAAGAAACAAACTGTTGTTACTCGTTTTACTGCCGAAGCTGTGTACAGTGTTATGGCTCATGCAACTGTTGAGATTGTTTGGCTTCATTGTCTCTTATCTGATGTGGGTGTCCCTTAGTCTTCTCCGACCTCCCTCTACTGTGATAACCGTAGTGCTATTCAGATTGCCTATAACATTGTCTTCCATGAGCAGATAAAGCACATTGAGATTGATTGTCACTTTGTCCGTCAGCATCTACAGTCTGGCCCTATCTTGCTTCTTTTCGTCTCTTCAACTTTGTAACTTGGTGATCTCTTTACCAAGACTCACACCACTGCTTGATTTCAATTCCTTCTTGGCAAACTCTCAGTATTTTTTGCTCAAACACACTGAGTTTGAGCGTGGGTGTGAGAATATTACATTTCATGTATATATGGTAGTATATATATTCTGTGTATATTAGAGATTGAGCATATATTTTGTTTCCTTTTTCAATTCTAGGGTTAGATTGTTATATAAACCATTGTATTCTTGTATTTAACGCACAATTGAATATATAGAAAAACATTCAGAAACCATATAGTCATAACAAAGAAAATTTTGTATTCGAGAGCTTAGGTACAAAAGGGGAAGACCATCTACATGGAAGCACCCTTTTTTGCCCAATCCGAAGATTAGTCTCTGCTCACTTGCTATTTTATGATTTTAGTGATTAAATTATTCACTTAAATTCATATTTAGACCTAAAACTTTTTATTAACCTAGACTATGTGATTTGAAGAAAATAAATACCGTTTATTTTAAATTTAAAGAATAAAGCCACATTCCTTATAAAATAATGATTTTTCATAAAAATAAAAATTAAAAACAAAAAGACTTTTAACACAACGTGGCCATAAACTTAATCTAAAATAAACAATATTCAAAAAAACATACAACACACAATTTTGCATAGAAAAACAATTAACTTGCATAATTGAAAAACAATACAAGAAACAAATATGCCAAAGAGGAAAAGAGGACTTACCCGAGCGCTCACTTTCAGCATCTTACATGCATGCATAAAGTAAATATGTCCTAATATGTAACTAATACACACAATGACGGTCCTAGGCCTGGTTTGAGGCTACTAATGATGAATATGCACAACGATACAACTAACAAATAAAAAAGCATAAATATAAACTAAACTACATGATAATCAAACCGGGCCATGCATGATTATTATATGGCTAAAAAATACCCAAAACATGATGTTCTAGTGACATAGAAGAAACACGCATAGAAAGAGACAAGAAAGTTAATGAAATAAAAGAACTACATGATGGAATGATGAACTAACAATCTACTATGGATAAGTATTGAAAAATAAAGCAAGAAAGTACTGAAATACAGAAAGGTAAAAGAGTTTTACCTGCTGGTTTGATTAAATCGAAGCGATGTTTTTAAAGGCTCAAGGTGCCGAAGGTCTCTTAGGGCTTAGGCGCAAGGCGCAAGGCACAAGGCAAGGTGCGGGCTTTATTGAAGCAAGGCACATAGTCTTAGTAAAAAATAGATAAATTAACAAAGACTAATGATTCATAATACTAAGAATTAATTATTTGTAATGTGTGATGAATTAATCATTTCTAACATTTTTTCCTAATAGATACTGAGACTCAAAATAGAGGCATAATTGCAACCAAAAAAAAAAAAGGGACAAGCATGGAAGAGAAGCAAAAAAAAAAAATAGAGAGCAAAAAAGCACAACACAACAAAAAATAGGAAAACAAAATAGCAAAGAAGAAAAAAAGAAGAAGAAATAACTCACCAAAGAAGCAAAAAAAAAAAAAAAAAAAAACATGAAAACAAGAAGAAGAAGAACTGGCCAGCCCAACAAGAAATAAGTAGGAAAAAAAATCGAATCAAAGAAGTACCCAGCGAAGAGGAAGAGAAGAAGAAGATGAATAAGTCACCTAAAATTGAAGAAGCACCCAGACAAGACTAGATGATCCGAAGGGAAGAGAAGAGACACAGCATAAGAATTTCTTCTTTCTTTCGAATCGATTAAGGCATTTCGAATCGATTTTGGGGCTGGGTATTGAGTAGTATAGCTTAGAGTTCTAATCCTCTGTAATTGGAGCATTTAACAATATGATCTGGGTTGTTAGATTCAACCAGAAAACCAAAAAAAATGGGTCACACAGAGTTGCGTGACTTGCGCCTCTGTTTGCCTGGCCAAGTCGCACACAAGGTTCACCCCTCTTTCAACTTGCCTCGCCTTGGGTAGCTTCAGGCGTTAAACATGTGCCTCGCTACGCCTTGCACCTAGGCGCGCCTTTCACAACACTAAATCGAAGAACACACTAAGAAATAGCAAGAAAAGTCAAGTTTCTTGCTTGTAAGCCTCCCTCAAGCTTAGGTTTTTGAAGTAGTTCTTGTTCTTTACACCTTAGGATGATTTACACAAATTTAGAGCGTTTTTCTAGTTTTAAAACTGAGAACATTATTAATTTTTTTATTTTTAAAGTTTTTTTTTTCAATTTTGCACATCAATATTCCATCATCATTCTCTTTTATTGACACAAAATTTTCTCTTGTGCACAAAAAATAATTCAATTTTTTCAAAAAAAGAAAGATTTTTTTTACACAAATTTTTTTTTAGTTTTTTCAATTTGAAAGTTGAAGTTTTAATGTTTTGAAAATCAAAATAAATGTCAAATCATCATGTTACTTTATAAATAATCATAAATGATGAACAATCATTGTTTGAATGGCAATTTTGACTATTAAAAATTTAACAGGACTTGAAGGTCCAAAATATCTTAATTAAGACTTAATGGAGTATAAGTTTATAAATTAGGACTTGTGTGTAAATGTCCCAAATATTATTGTGATTTTTTACACTCCGTTTTGATGATACGATGATTGTATTTTTAAATTGATTGTGTTTTTTTATACTCCATTTAAATCACATGGTGAGAAAAAAAAATTATAATTGGATTTTTTAACTCACTGTGTTTTTCGAAAAAAAATTTATTGTGTATTTTAAATATCAATTAAAAAAAATTATAAATAATTTGTGTTTGGGTTTTTAACTTATTGCGTTTTTTTTTTTAAAAAAAAATGATTGTTAACATTTTGGGTTTTTAACTCACTGTGTTGTTTGAAAAAAAAATGATTGTGTTTTTTAACTATCAACTGACTTCATTGCTTTTCTTTTTATTATGAGCTAAAATGTGATTATATTTTTTTACACTCTGTTTTGATCACACGGTGATTTTATTTTTTAACTGATTGTGTTTTTTTACACTCTATTTCGATCACATGATGAGAAAAAAATATTGTTTGGGTTTTGACAATCTCTATGTTTTTTGACCCAAAAAAAAAAAATTGTATTCATTAGGTTCACATAAAGTACCCACTATTCATAATTATTAGATTGTATTTTGTCTAGCAAAAAAAATTATTATTGTGTTTTTTAAGTCATTGTGCATTTTGGAAAAAAAAATTGAATGTATTTTTTAACTACCAATTGATTTCATTGCTTTTTTTTATTATGAGCAAAAATATGATTGTGTTTTTTTTACACTCCGTTTTCATCGCATGATAATTTAATTTTTTAATTGATTGTGTTTTTTTACACTCCATTTTGATCACATGATGAGAAAAAAAATTGTTTGGATTGTGACAATCTCTGTGTTTTTTGGAAAAAAAAATTGAATTATATTCATTAGGTTCACATAAAGTATCCACTATTGATGATGATTAGATTATATTTTGTCTAGCAAAAAAAAAATTGTAATTGGGTTTTTTAACTCACCGTGTTTTTTAATTATCAATTGACTTAATTTGTAATTGAGAAAGATTGTATTTTTTAACTATCAATTGACTTTTGGGGAAAAAAAATTGATTGTGTTTTTTAACTACCAATTGACTTCGTTGTTTTATTTATTTATTTATTATGAGCCAAATTGTGACTATATTTTTTTTACACTCCATTTTGATCACATGGAGATTTTATTTTTTAACTGATTGTGTTTTTTTACACTCCATTTCAATCACATGATGAGAAAAAAAATTCGTTTGGGTTGTGACAATCTCTATGTTTTTTGAAAAAATAAATGGATTGTATTCATTAAGTTCACATAAAGTACTCACTATTGATGATGATTAGATTGTATTTTGTCTCATAATTTTTTTTTTGTAATTGGGCCTTTAACTCACTGTGTTTTTTGAAGAGAAAAAAATGATTGTATTTTTTAACTAGCAATTGACATAATTTGTGATTGAATTTTTTTACATTCCATTTTGATCACACCGTGATTTTATTTTTAGCTGATTTTGTTTGTTTACATTCTATTTCGATCACATGGTGAGAAAAAAAATTTGTTTGAATGATGACAATCTTTGTGTTTTTTAAAAACTTATTCAGTCAAGTAATAAATATTTTTTTTAAAATTCAATCATGTGCATAGCACGGGTGATATATTAGTTCACTTAAATAAAATGGCACCAAATCAAATAAATGTAATTTTCCAAAACATAAAGGACTAATTGGTTTATAAAAAAACTTTTAAGACTAAATGAATTAACATTCCCCTATATAAGATTTATGAGTAAATTTTCCGTTAAAAGTATTACAATCTTTAATTGAGAATAATAGAAGACAATAGTTATGGGGTCAAAATATAATTTATCATTTACTATTTTATTTTTTAAACACGTTTCAACTAAACCAGGTAGAGTTGCTGGGTAGCCTCGATTCATGTCACATTCCTTTCCCTTCGAATTTGTCTCCGAGGTCCGAATCGACTGATGTTGAAGAATCAGCAGATGAGTTGTGGTCAGGGGTGAAATGCCACTCGAACCCGAGCTAACTGGTTCTCCCCGAAATGTGTTGAGGCGCAACAGTTGAGCTTGACTTCTTCTTTTATTCCTTGCGCTTAGGGCGGTAGTCAACTCAAGCCAAGCTAAGAGTAGTGAAAGCTCTTTTCTGATCTGTCTGCTGAGCGTGTTTTCGACTTACGCAATTGGAAGAGAAAGTCGTCTCTGTAGCCTCGATTCATATCACATTCCTTCCCACCTACTTCTACGCCGACTTTCACAAGGATTACTATGGTAATACACTAAATTTGCATTGCTTTTGTAAATTTAAATTTATTTACTTTTATATTATATATGTGTATATTTTGGTACATTAATTTATGGTAATAGTAGATAGATTATTATTATTATTATTATTTATTTGTTTATTTTAAGGATTTCAATCAATGGATATCTAATGCTTCACGAATAGAGGATGAGATTTGGAAATGACATGGTCAAATAATTATTGGAATGGGTAAAGTTTTTACTGAATTGTCGGGTGCTATTATAAACTATCTCAAGGGTATGCATGAAGGGGATAAGTATAATGGTAAACTGTTGACTACCATGCAAATCACATCTATTTCTGTGGGTCTTAAATTGTCGTTCAAGATTGATGGACCGATAAATGTATCCCATGATCCAGCAGTAGTAAAAGATGGAATAACGAAAGATATACTGGATCTTCATAGCATGGTAAGAACGGCGGGTAGGAGATTTCGACAAAACCAGTCCACTAGTGTGGAAATTATTCTTGCATCACAGTTATAATCCTCAACACTTCCGTCCCACGACTGTGAGAGATATCAAGAAAGTTGCTTTATTCAATTATACTCATTATGTTTTCTTTGATAGCGTTGGCATGGCAAAATTTATATTCAAGATTCATGAGATAAGGAAGAAAAATGATAGAGATTTCAATCATCATGTAAGGTTGAATTTCTATCCAGTTGATATAATAAGTTGGGAGAGAAGAATTCCCCTTAATGCTCACCTTCCAGATTATGATCCACATCAGTCACCCCTCCGTCATGTGCTTTACTACCACAATAATCCAACAGCACCAACGCCTCCACTTTAGTTAAGGTTCAGATACCCGCCACCACATGGAGTGACTCCATATTTACGAATTGTGTTAGCCCATTGCGATGACCATCAACGCCAAGCAATTTGGTTGGGTAGAACAGTGAAAGAATTACATGAGATCTTCCCCGACGTTTTGGAGAAGATTCAATACCTATCCAATTTTATGATAATCTTTCTTACAATCAGAAATTTGGCGCTGACTTGCCAAAACTTCTGAGACATGGACCCTACGGGTTCAAAGGGCTCAAATTATAAGGTAATACACTTGTGTACAATTTTAGATTTTTATTTTTATTTTTTAATATTTTTTATAATGTAAGCTTTTGAGACTTCCTCATTTTGGGTTCATCTCTTTGTTTTGGTTTTTCTCTCTCATATTGTTCCATTACATATTGGATCGTTTATAATTTTCATGTGTTGCAACTTGATTAATGCTCTTATTCAAAAGTGAAAAATCTAGAAATCCCCTAGATATTGATTTGTGATTATGTGTCAATTTTAAGCAATAAATAACAATCCCAATCAAACAATCAAGACAAATCGACACAACGATTTTAACGTGAAAAAACCACAATTGGAGCGCCTCCAGTACTTTTGTAGACAGGTCAAATTTCTAGAACCAAACATTCTCCGCTTGAGCAGACAAGCAACTTCAAATGCATTTTTGCATTTTGCTTCGGGAGCGCTGCCCCTCAACGTCGTCGTGGCGCTGCCCTGGACCCCCGTGTACTGACCGAGCAGCTCGATCCCCAATATAGTTAGCGAAGTGGCAAACATAAAAGAATTATCTTCTGAAGCTTCTCTGCAAGGCACAATTCGGGTTGGATTCGCATCTAAATACTCATAGCCTCACTGAAATAAAAGAGCGAATAAAATTACAACTGAAAGGAGTTTTGTCAAACGGGATTGCCAAGAATAAAAACCTAACAAAAAGCATGATAAACATGTTTAAAATCACTGTGATGTATATAGTCTACATACTGTAAACAAGAACAAAGGAGACACTGAAAATATCTCCCCTAGTGGGTGATTTGTGGGTAGTTCTTTTCATCATCTGTTGGGTTGGGGTTGAAACCTAATCTTAAGAAAGTGATGCGCTCTTTGCTAGGGTGGACATTGCAAAATCAAAAGAGTTTGTGATTGATCCTGTCCATTCTAGAGAGTAAAATACCACCAGTCACATAATGTGGGGTCCTATTAATATCTACTAGATTGAAGACACAGGACTGTGAACAGTTAAGAATCAAGTTGCTGCAGACGATTTAAAAAAGAGTCATTCCTCTCCGAAAGTTTTCTCACAGGGGTGTGTAGTTAAAGTTCCAAGATTGTATATATATCCTCTAAAATAAAGGCTTGCAAACAAGCCTGACTAATACATACTTTGTTGTTTCAGCTAAAATGAAAAAGAATGGCAGTGGTGTATAAGTATAATAATAATCATAATTAAAGCAACAAAAAGAACAGAAAAAGAAGAATAAAAATGAAAAGCAGGTAAAATTAATGAGAAGATGTTGTGCTTACATTAAACCACCAAGCCATTACAGAAATAAGTTGAATTCTTAGCAACTAAGTAAGATTGGCATGAAATAGAAGAGATTTCCAAGGGAAATATTCCACTCTTTGGAGGACGATTGCCATCAGTAACTCGAAACTTCAGGCAGTAAATGCGAAGAGAGTCCTCGTTAAGTGGTTTGGGGACCACCTCCATCTTCACCTCCTCCTCCTCCTCGTCAGTTATGGTTGTTGGCTTGGGATGCACTACTGAAAACCAAAATAAGCCGAATTTGTCACCGCCTAGATAAGCGAAGCTCGGAGGAGGAGGAGGACCAGTATCTTTAGGTACGTAAAATTGTCCATAGTCATAGAGCTTGAGCTTGCCCATGAACCATATCTTCTTCGCTGAATCATACCCAATTAGGCGACGTTGAGTGTATAGAGCTGAATACCAATACAACTTGCTGTCAATTGCCAATGCATGTCCAATTAAGTCAGTTGGACCAAAGAAGCGGGTTTTGGGTATTTCAAACTCTTCACTTACCCAAATTTTGTTATCAACATCATACTTTCGAAGGACACTATCCTTAGGCCAACCCACGAGAATACATGGCTTAGGAACCTGTATAGCTATAGAGAATATACTATAAATCCCACATGGAAAAGGTGGAGTTGGACAAGGGTTAGGTAGAGACTCCCATTGATTTAGGGTCGGGTCAAAAGCCAAGGCCCATGGTGATGGTGGTGGTTCTAAACTACCCAGGCAATAAAACTTGCTAGCCAGAACCAAAGTGTGCACATCTGGACCTAGGGCATGAGGCAATTGAGGAAGAATCTCTAATTTCTTGGCCATAGGATTATTACCAAGGTCAATTCGAACCAATTGATATCCCCCTCCGTGATCCTTACATTGAATAACAAATTGGTATAATGAAGTGTTATGAATCACCTAGCTAGTGCCATCTACCGTATACAAATTTGCAGTTAATATGGGTTTAAGAAATTGTTCAGAATCAGAATCCAAACCATACCCGTCTTTGTGGAAAGAAAGACGAGGGTTGTTGTGGAGAAATTGCTGACTGTCATCGTCGTTTGAGACTTGAAAAGCGGACCAATAATACTAGACCCAGTTCGTAAGACACATGTAGGCAAGTTTTGAAGAAGAAGAAGAATGCGGTAATGGTGAGAGTGATGAGATTAAGGGTGGTCGTGTTTCACAGAACAAATGAAAAAACGGATCAGGAGGATCAAATTCCATAACAAGTTGTAGACCGACTCTCATTTTCTCCTCCTCCTCATTGAAGGGAGGCGGAGGATTCATGTTGCCACGATGCATCATCATTTTCTTCAAAAAAAAACCCTAGGGTTCAGGTATAGCATCGCAGGTACGAATTGGCATTGTATATAGGAACGGGAGCGCAAGTAAAAATAAAAATAAATAGGGTAAATTACACTAGCACGCCCTGACGTTTCTATTAATACATATTCTCTCCTTACGTTTGAAAAAATACAGGCTTGTTTGGTAACTATTTCATTTTCAGTTTTTAATTTATATTTATAAAAATTTTAAAAACTGTCATAAAAACTTGTTTGATAATTTTTTTGGTTTATAAATGGTTGTCTCAGTTTACAAATTTGAGGAAAAAACGTAAACTCAAAAAATGAGTTTATATTGGTTTTTAAACAGAAATTTAAAATTTTGACTAACAATTTTTTTTTTTCAATTAATTTTTTTCCAAACAATTTTTTTTCAATTAATTTTTTTTTCAATTATTTTTTTCCCCAATTAATTTTTTTTTCAATTATAATGTGTATGATCCCATTTTCATAAATAATAAATATAAATATTTTAGGCCTGAACAAACATATTTTTTAGTTTATATTTTTAAAATTTTTCAAACATTTTGTTCAAACCAAATGCATTTGTAGCTTATGTTTTTCTAAAAATAAACAAAAAACCAGTTTATAAATTTTTTGTAAACATAAACTAAAAACGTAAATGTTACCAAGCACTACCACTATGTTTGGATTGAGTGATTTGGAGAGAAAATAAAAGAAATGGAGAGATATGCATTTTTCTTACTTGTTTGGATAACTTAAGTGGAGAGAAATGGGTAGAAATTAAAAGAAACAGAGAGAAACCCATTTCTCTTATAACCCTCATTTTCAATCTTCCCAAAAGTGGAAAGATTGGGAGAGAAAGGAAACTAATAGATTCTTATATTTTCTGTAACGCCCTGAAAAAAAAATTGGGCAGGTGAGAGGGTAATTTGTGAACAAATTGGGCCGAGCTAGGAAGAGTCTTCTTTGGGAGTTGGACCGCGTAATGGGTTGAGATAAGGACTAGTGTAGCTCGGTCTTAGGCCAAGAAGACGTCTCATATTTCGGATTTAGGCCGAACTATGGGCCGAGGTATGGGCTTCTAGTAGCTCGGTCCCCTGTTGTATGAACTCCAAGTTGGGCAGAGGTACTTTGGACCGAGCTACCTAAACAAATGGGCCTGGTGGTTAGCCAAGGTAATCTAGCTCGGTTAGGTTGCAGCAGCTTAAACAAAGGAGGTAACATCAATAGCGAGGGCCGAGCTGTGTATAGCTCGGCTAGGTGGCATTCGATAGATCGGCTTTCGATCACACGGTCTGAATAGCAGGGGACCGAGATAAGGCAGTTCGGTCAGGAATGTATAACCGAGGTAAAGGGTTCATCCATCTCACTTGGCTTGCAGTGATGAGACTCCTAGTAGGACTCTGCTAAGGAGAGTTAGAGTCCTATTGGGATTATGTAAAAACCATCTCACTTGGTTGGTAGTGAGTAGGAGTGTGACTCCTAGGAGGACTCTGCTAAGGAGAGTAAAGTCCTACTAAGATTGTGCAAACCATCTCATTTGGTTGGTAGTGAGTAGGGTGTGTGATTCCTAGGAGGACTCTCATAGGGAGAGTTAGAAATCTTACTAGGAATGGGTCAAGCCAAGTCTATAAAAGCTCATAGCAGGACCTATGGACAGGTATCACAATCCCAATTTCTATTCTAGAATACACAGAGCTTATTGTCTATTGTCTAGTTGCTGACTTAGGCATCGGAGGGGTTTCTGGCACACACCCGCCGGTTAGCTCACGTTTGTGTTTTCAGGTGGCAAATCAACGTTGTTTGGAGGAGTGCAAACTTGATCAACAGGATCATACGAGAAGAATTATTTCTTGCTCGTACAACAAACCCACCTGATAAACAAACACACATATATATAGCTAACTATTCCATACATCCATTTCCATTTAATCCCAAATGCCAAATACATGTTGTTCACATCTCAATGACCCAGTTTCAATCCCAAGCATGCATTTTACAACAAGTATGAAATAGAAGCCAAACAGATAATAAGTGCCCTACAGGCTTACAAATTTATCCAAGAACATTCTTGGTTATACAAAATGGAGTTTTAACTCAACACAAATACAGCCCTAGGCTTACATTCAATAAATAACCATAAAACAAAAATGGAGTCTCAGCTCCGAGTCCTCCTAAGTCAGTGCCTTGATACAGCCCTAGGCTTACATTCAATAAATAACCATAAAACAAAAATGGAGTCTCAGCTCCGAGTCCTCCCAAGTTAGTGCCTTGGCAGAGGCATAGCACCTATACTTGAAATGGTTTCCCTTATAGGGTGAGCCATAACCCAATAGAGATATACTACACAACAAATGGACCATGACAAGACTAAAGAAGAGTATGCTCATGCCATGCTCATGATAAAACAGTTTATCTCTCTTTTTATGAAGCATGCAATGCTGAGATGCAACAACAAATATAAAACCATTTCCATTTTAAACCATATATGTTACATGAATACAGGCCCTGTGAATCTCTAGGTGAGCCTTTGCAAGTAGCCCCTAATGCACTACCACTGTCATTTTTACCAGTAAACTGTAAGGCAAGACACCTAACCGCGCGGTTCTACACCCCCTACCTAGATTCACCAAGTATTCATTTTTTCGCAAACAGATACATTTCCAAACATTTCTCAAAAAGAGATACATTTCCAATGAAATGAATGTAATGCAATGTCCAATGCAACAAATGAGGAATGTGGTTCAAATTACCTAAGTCTCATGCATTTCTACAACAATCATGGTTATCCTTCACCGATAACCCAAAACAGATATTTCTAAACAGATATTTAAACAATTAAATTCCAAAAATTCCGGTAAATACAATCTATTCCACATCTCATCAAATATGAACAACTATACTAGTTTTCATATCACAATCACATTCGGTAACCTCTCAAGGTCCATTTCTAACTGTGTCGGTTTTATTCCAACATATACATTAAGCAAAATAATATCGTTAATGCCCAAGAAAATATCATTTTCTTTCCAAACACATTCTCTAAGCATTATTCAACTATGACATCCTATTTTGATCATAAGTCCCAAAAGTTAAACATAATTCCTTTGTTTTCTTTAAAAATGCTCTTTCGGTCGCAAACCGGTAAAAATTCCAAACCCCATCGAGTCAAAGTCCGTTTTTGTTCAAATTTAAAACATAGCTCTTTCATAACCTTACAAACATATTCCAAGTTTACACTTTCACAATTTGGGCATCATGTCACGACCCCAACCCGCCCCTAGTAGGATGGTGCCATGATGGCCAGTAATCCGAGATTACCGAAGGCCAACTTTCAAAATCCACACACAAACAGAGTATAATATATGGGGCTTACAAGCGGAAGCAATACATCAAGATACAAGTGGTCCATAAGAGCCGTGCATAGATCCAATGAAATGGCATACATCTTTACATAACTTTACAACTAGGATATATATAAAGAAAAATAAAATACATATTACATCTTGAATAAAAGGGCTGCTAGAGCTGACATGTTCAAAATACATAAGTCTTCAAAATTGCCGACGTAAATACAGGGTTGCCGACTTAAACACAAAATGCCGACATAAGTAATGCCGACGTAACATGAATCCGAAATAAGATGCCGACATAACATGCATACAAAACACACATCTCGGCGTAGCCGACTTCTTGCTTGAAACCTACATATATACATAGAGAGGGTGAGCTTGGATACTCAGTGAATGGTACAAGTAATAAAGGGGTTAAATGAATGATTCCCGAGGTTCTTGTTAAAATAATACATATATCATAGCTTGTTCAAAACTTGTACTTATAGCGTAGCTTATTCAAAACATACGTATAACATGGCTTGCATCAAAACATATACTTAGCAAAACTTGTATCAAACATGTACTTGAGCTTTCAAAGCTTGCTTACTTATCAACACATAGGATGAACCGTATTCATCAATCTCGACCTTTCAAAACATGTGCTTAGCATAACTTGTATCAAAACATGTACTTGGCTTAACTTGTATCAAAACATACCCACCCGTTCATAGACCGTCGGTGGCAAAACAAGGGTCTAATCGATCCGTAATCGATCAAACAAGGGTGCTGCGCAAGTTTAGAGTCCTCCAGCACAAGGGACTTATGTTACAAGGACCGTATCCTTCTAACACGAGAGAATGGTGCCGCGCAAGTTTAGAGTCCTCCAGCACAAGGGACCTATGTTACAAAGGACCGTATCCTTTGAACACGAGAGTCTTACCAAGAAAGGACCGTATCCTTTTATACTTAATGCTGCGAAAGTTTAGAGTCCTCCAGCCAAGGGACTTTCATACTTAGTGCTGCGAAAGTTTAGAGTCCTCCAGCCAAGGGACTTTCATACTTAGCATCAAACAAAACTTATACTTGATACATCAAAATAAGGGTAATCATTCATGCTTAACAAATACTTTTCAAAACAAGCAAAGCAAAGCTTATCAAAATCTTATAACATAACTTTATTAAAAATACCACTCACATAGTTCTCGGGACGTCGGAATCAAAGCAAAGGTCCAAGTCCTACAAACACATGGCAAGGTCCACTGAAAACACATCTCAAAACAAGTCTTACATACATGCAAATGATCTCGGGAAAACATGCTGGAAGTCAAAACACTGTTTTACATGTCAGGAAGACATGCTGGGTACCAACCAGGTCTAAGCCGAGGTCCCACACCACCTGGCCGAGGTGTGGTTACCAAGGCTTCGGCGTGCGGCTGCACGCCGAGGTGTTCATGCAAGACAGACTAAAGGTGCAAGTGATCATGCAAGGTAGGCCAAGGTGAGATACGATGCTTGGCCTAAGTGTGAGGTCTAGGTAAGAGTGATCTCGGCGAATACACTTTGGGAAGTGAAGTCTGGAAATCTGGGTTGAAGAACATGAAGAACATGAACATGAACATGAAGAACATGAATGCTAAAAATCATAACTTGTTTATTACAAAATCTGGGATTTCATGCCATGAGTTTGAAAACATGGACCTGGGCACCCATACTTGAAGATCATGGGAAAACAAACATGAAAACATGCATCTTAGCATGAGCTTTCGGATCAAAACATGACTTTTCTTGAAGAACACATGAATGCTATTTTCTCTTTCTAAAAACCGAACTTCAAAACAATGCATGGCTTACAAATCATATTCAATCATGCAATGCAATAACATGATCATGAAGAATGACATGAGCAGATCAAGAATCTAACCTTAGAACACGGATCTAACGGTTCGATCTCTAGGAATCAAGCTTGGATCTCTACTCCCTCTCTAGGAACTCCTTCTCCCTCTTCTAGAGCTTCTCTCTCTTCTTCCATAGAACAAAACACAACAAATGATAGGTTTCTCTCTCTGCCGGCTGACTTAACACTCAGCTCGGACACGTGGCGTTACCGGGTTGGTTCTTTTCAAAAAGGTGATAGATTGACAAGACAGGTGTAAGGCAAAGCGTATTCAACAAGCTTGGTGGCAAGGGCACCTCGGCAAGTGATGACATCGGCTAAAAGACAAGACATCGGCAAACAAAGGACAATGACTTCGGCTAAGGACAAAACTTCGGCAACTAAGGTAACAATGATCTCGGCTAGGAAGGACAACACTTGACTAAGCTGTGCCACACCTCGGCCTAGATGTGCCACACCCCGGTCTAGGTCATACCACTCCCGGACAAGATCACCTCGGTACAAAGATGACATCTCGGCCTAGATAATACACATCTCGGCCTTGGCGATACACACCTCGGCCCAGATGATAATCATCTCGGCCAATATGCCAGGACAAGGGTGGAGGTCAGGCAAAGTGCTACCAAGATGATTCTGGACTGAAGATGACCTCGGCTTGGGAATGATCTAGGCTTAGCATGACCTAGGCTTAACATAACAAGGGAGGAACAAAGCATACATATACACTTAGGCAAATCAAATACATACAAAACAAGGCACAATTCATGATGGCAAATCTTAACATGGCAAATCATATAACTGCATGCAAGCATGACTAAGGCATGAAATGTGGGTCCTTACACATCAACTCTTTATTTTTCTCAAAATTTCTCTTTTAAGCAAATAAATCACAAATTTTTCAAAAATTCTAATTAAATTATATACAACTCTAAGCTCCATATAATCAAGTAAAAGTGCATAAAGAAGTGTAAGAAAAATCCCTACCTCAAGCCAAGAAGCTTTCAAAATTTTTGGCAACATAAATTAAATCTGTTCAGAGCCAAACGACGCCTTTTCCGCCCTGCATTTTGATCCAAAGCACTAGGGGTCAAAAATGACTTACACTAGATCAAACCCATGAAAAACAAACTTGGAACCCCTGTTTTCTTCTTTCCTCACGGCAAGAACTTCAAGAACTCCCAAAAGTAAGTAAAAAAATCTATTTAGTCACTTTTATAGATATTTCTCTTCTCTCTTTTTTTTTTTTTTTTTTTTAAACTAAACAAATATCTAACCATATATATACACCTATATATATATCAATTAAAATATATTTCAACATCTTTAATGACAAAAGTAAATATAATATTTTCTCACCATAAAATATATTTCATTTAATGGTACACATCATAAATGTCACACCTTCAAAATAATACATATAAACCCAACATTCTTAATATGCATAGACATAAGAGAATAAGACATATTTCCATTTATCAGAGTATTAAGTACAAAAACATTACATGTTGACATCAAAAGTAAATGCCCTACGGACTTATAACTTTCCAAGTCAACACTTGGGTTCAACACTTGGGTACAACAAAAGAAGAGTTCTAACTCTTTATACAAAATAAGCCATTGGCTTGATTTACATGTAATACAAAAAGATAACAACAAAAGAGTCTTTCAGCCTCTAAGCCTCCCAAGCTACGTCCTTGGTGGTGGCATATCACCTGAACTTGAAAATGATGTCCCATAAAGGGTGAGCCAAAGCCCATCAAAGATATACTAAACCAAGTATGAGCAATAACTAAAATGTTAGCATTTGACAAATAGTTAACACTATAAACCAATTTTACAACACATCCCAGTTCCATGACAAATATATCTGTGTTTCATTCCACTTTCCTTTACTTACCCAATTCACATTCATAAACCTGGCTCATTATCTGGCCAAACAATTACATGAGGCTACAACTGATATTAAAACACTTTGTTATCCACAATTCAAATGAGACTACATCTCACATTAAACACTTCCATACTTCAATTATCTACGTTATGCAAACGTAATTAAGATTTCGAGACTTTCACCCTAGACACTCCGGCCAACTTAGTTATCAATGGAGTCTATCCCCTATCTCCTCCTAAACAGGTTTGAGAGTGCATCCCCTATCTCCTCTCAAACCATGGAGTACATCCCCTATCTCCTCCCACACAATACACATGTACAATGTATTTAAACACTTATCATATACAATGATCAATCAATACACATATTCGATGTATTATTCCAACCATCATATTCAATGACATATTCCAGGTGCTTAGTTTCAGTTTTCCCTAATTAACATACAGTGTCTACAACAATCAAGACTATCCTCCACCAATAGCCCAAAGTAGTTATTTCTAAACAAAGAATATATTTATCAAACAGATAAAATATCAACATTCTCATAGGTGAGTGATTTATTTATCCCAACTACACCATTTAATCCCATAAATTCCCAATTTCATGATTTCCAACACAATTTCATATTTCCATATTTCCCAAATTAATTATACAAATTAATTGTTTAATTTCAATTAGGGCTTTAATCCCTCTATTCTCAAATGTTGCCCCCAAGGCCAAATTTCACTTATATAACATAAACCACCCCAATTTCAAGTCTCCTACACATATTTGACTCAAACATGGAAAAACCCCTCTTTTACAAATTATAATCAAACCCTAACCTTCCCAAAATTACCATAAGTCACCATCTAATCAAAATGACTAAAATTTATGTCAAAACCCATAAGAAGGAGTAGGGTATCCCTACCTCAAAAGAAGAGACCCAATGGAGAAGATGAAGAAAACTCGATATGCTCCAAACCTAATGATTTTCGGATCAAAACAAAGGCCACGCCAAGCTCCACACTTTTTACAAAGGAACTAGGGTAGGAGACCACTAGAACTAGATGGATTTGTAGAGAGAAGGTAAGTAGAGCGAGAGGGAGCAGCCGTTCTAGGGTTTGAGTAAAAGAGATGAAGAAAAAGTGAAGAAGAAGCTGTTGCTGCGAACTGATATATTCGAGGCTCGCTCGAGCGAAGGAGTGGTCGCTCGAGCGACTAGACACAAAGAAACCTCGCTCGAGCACAGAAAGCCTCGCTCGAGCCAACAACATGAAGCTTCAGGTCTGCAACCCAGAAGCACGCTCGAGCGAAGAAAAGCTCGCTCGAGCGAAGAAACCCAAAACATAGTCCTCGCTCGCTCGAGCGAAAGAAAGCTCGCTCGAGCCAAAAAACAAAACCTTCAGGTCCAAAACTAGATGCAGACACACGCTTGAGCGAAGGAACCCTGGCTCAAGCGAAGAAGCTAAAACACAGAGCTCGTTCGAGCGACAAAAGCCTCGCTCGAGCGAAGACACCAAAAATTGGGCAGCAACCTTTTGTTTCTAATCATAACCAACCTGTTACAAACCTGCCCAACACATCCTAAAACTCATATACAAAGAATTAAAGGACGGAACGAGACATATACAACAATACTCAGTCATGGAACCCAAGTCCGGAATACTGTACATAAAGGGAAAAAACCCGGGATCGCTATAATAAATATTCACAACTCTTTTATGATAACCAAATAATAATAATAAAACCACAACAATATTACATGGCTACTAACGGGTCACGATTCAATCAATTGGGTTCAAAATGAATGGAGTTTAATAATTTAAAATCAATCCCCAACTGAGATTAAAGCATAAATTCAATTTGATTCAACTCGTTACATTTTCATAATACCAATTTTGTCCCTGTAAAAATAAAAGAAATAAAATGCTCTTATATGGTGACAAACTATAAAAAGGTTATTTTGGTAATATAACATAAACAGTTTCTTTTTTTTTTTTTCTCTTATGAAATCTAACCAAACAAGAAGGAAAGAAATCACAATCATTTTTTTTTTCTTTTTCTTTTTCTCTCCTAAGTTTCCAAACATACTCTAAAAGAAAATTATTTAGGGTTTAAAGGTTCAGATTGTAGTCCATGGAGGTTTTCTCCGTGATCACTATAAATATTCAAAACCATGGGTTTTGGTTGATGTTTGCACAATGGCCCCATTGTTTATCCATAACCACCAATCGCAACCCAAAACAAAACCAATATTATAAGTAATTCATTTGCCAAATTACACCTTGTTCCCTCAACTACAAATTATTACATTTTGTTCTTAATTTTTTTGATTTGTTTTAATTTAAACCTTCTATTGACGTTCTATTATGAAAGAGAACAGAAAAGTAACATATGAGTTACACATGACATATTCAAATGCTAGTTATATATGTGCATGTGTGTGTGAAATACATGTATCATTGCAATGGTTTAAGATTGACTTTAATTTTAAATGATTGATGGGTTGGTGATGAATTAAACTTGAACATGTAATTGGTAGTAAAATCAAATATTGATATGCACTTAGTCTTTAAAAAGATTAGGATAATTGACTATTTATCCATTAGATTTATTGCTAAAAAATACACATTAAGAAAATTTGAACATTCTCGTGTCTTTAAATTTTATACTTGAGAATATATCCTTTAAACTTATTCGTACCCTCATATCACTACTCTGTAAAAATTATTATAACATTTAAAGTTATTAGAGAATTATCAAAGACTTACAAGAACTACCAAAAGGCATAACATTCCAGTGGTAATGTCCTTTCGGTGTACTGAAGGCTATCAAGTTTTTTGACTCTTTAGTCAATTGAATTTGCCAAAATCCACTCTTACAATCAAATTTGTTAAAGATTTTTGATCCTTGGGTTAAGTCAATCAAAACATCTTTTCTTGGAATAAAATATCCATCAAATTCTAAATTTTCATTTAGCCATTTATAATTGACTGTCATTCGGGTTTTTCCTCTTTTAATTTCAGCATGATTTCTTACCATAAAAGCTGGACTAGAGTGAGGGCTTCTAGTTTTTTCGATTAACTTTTTGTCTAACAGTTCTTGCAGTTGAATATCAAATTCATCTATATTTTGCCTAGTATAGATCATTGGTCTTACTCTAATGATAACATTAGGGTCTTTTAATTTCAAACTACAATAACGCAAACTACGTTGCCATAGTTTTAATGGACTTTCACTAAAATTTTCTTCCAAAATTTTATAAATCCAATGTGATTCATCAATAGTTTTGATGATGGGAGTTAAATCACCACGCGGAATGGACGCAAACTCTTTATCACAAATATATTTATGCTGTTCTAACAAGGGAATATGAATTAAGACATTATTTATGCTTAAAAATGGCTTTTTCCTATATTTGCATCGGAAGATATTTATAGATAAAATTATTTCCAAGAAGGAAATCTCCGTGCACATAAGGAAAACATAGAATTTTTGGTATAATGAACTTGCTATCATTTAACCAAATAGCTATATTTTTAGCCTTGAATTGTATGGAAGTATGGTTGCCATCAATTCCAGTAACCAAAATTGGATGTTTCATTAATGTCTATTTTTCTTTTGGTATGGCATTCCATTTACATGAGCTGATTGTAGCTCATGTGCCTATGAGAACACTGAGGCTATAAGGTCTATAATCTGCAAAATTAAATGTTCCCAATACATATGTGTATCTTCTTTTTCCTTGGCTAGGAGAACAAATAATATTATCATTTTTTGTTTGAAAACGATACATATATGTAGACTTAATATGTTCAGATTATCTTTTTGTTCGTGGAAAAATAGGAATTTGAACATTTGTTGAAGTAATAGATTCTTGATTAGAATTATTGCTTGATTCACCAATGCTTAATTTTGACAATGATTTGTTAGGAAAATCTTTTTCAAACACAGAAGTTGATCTTTTAATTTTTGGAACTGTATTTTGAATATATAAATTTTTTCTTCATGCTTGTATTTGCATTTGTGCAGGATTTTTTGTTTTAGAAGATTCTCCTTGTTCCACTAGGTCATGGATTAACCATTGTCGAAGGACTTCTAAATCACTCCAATTCATTAGACGTGGTTGGCTTACCATATCAAATGGTCTTGGTTCAAAGATTTCAACGATTTTATTATCATTTGATTTTGTTTTTGTTTCAAGAAATTTGGTCAATTCATGAATTGTTTTCCAACGAATGGCCAAATCATGAGAATTCGATTTCATTCCTAATCCTTGTGTTTTCATTTTTATTCTAACTGTGTCTTCAATATTAGGATCGTTTATGGAAATAAAAAAATTTGGTCTAACATTAAACCAAACTACTCCATTAGCCAAATTAGATTGAATTCCTCCAATGATTGCTTTCATTAGGTCGGAAAATCTTTTATCAAAGATTACTGCCAAAATAGGAGTATCTATCCCTTGGCAGAATAGGGCTGTTATAGTTACTTGTATTAATCCAATATGAATATATTGAATATCAGGATATTTCTTTTTCCATCTTGCAACCTTTTTCTTATAAAAAAAAGGAATATCAATATTTCCTTCTTCTGACCATTTTGCTTGAGTGTTGCCACTGTATTGTTCAAACACTCTTATTGAAAAGAAGTTGAATTTTGAGAGTTTGTAAATTTCTAGCACAGCAACTTCTTGCATAGCAACTTCTTGCATTTTTTTAAATTTTGTTAATTCTTCTTCGATAAAAGTTTTTTCTTCTCCGATTACATCTCCAAGTCGAATTGCTTGTAACTCTTCTTGAGATATACTATCTGCTTCTTGAGATATTTCTTGACTATTAATATTAGTTATCATGAAGATTAGTTCTTCATCTGAACTTTCTTCATCACTAGAAATTTCGTATAAGATTTCTTTTTCATCAGAAATTTCTTCGCCATATATTATTTCAAAATCTTGTTCTTCAAGAACTTTTATCATTTTCTTTGCACTTTTTCCCCTTTTTGGACATTCGGGTGCATAGTGACCTTCTTCGTTACAAATGTAACATTTACAAGTTCTCTTTTTTGAAACTCTTGTTGGTTTCTTCTTTCGAATATACTTTTCTTTTTTAAAAAAGTTTTGTTCTTTTTCCAAGATTTCTATTTATATTTTCTGTATTTTTTGGAAAATCCTTTTCGCTTGGGAAATGTATTACAACCAATTTTTCAATTTTTCTTTCAAAATTTTATCACAACATTTTTGACCATATTGTGAGTTGAAAATTTGATTTTTTATTTGTTTTTTCGCCTTTGCTTCTAGACACTGATCTACTATCAGTCTTAGAACATAATTAATGCGAAAACCAAGATTATCATATTCTTCCTTCCCCATTTTTTTTGAGAAAATCAGGATATGTTTTAATACATAACTCATCTCATGGATTAGGGAGTTTATGGAAAAATTGATCTAGCCAGGGTTGATTTGCTGGTGGATCAATAAGATAATAATATTTTTTAAAAGTTGAACATAGTCTTCAAAAAGACAAATATTATATAATTCTAATTTTGTCATAATATAATTTGCATCGGCTTGCAAATTAGTATCTCCTGCACAATCACATAAATTTTCTTTTATAATTTTTGCAAACTTAGCTAATATTGTATCAAGTGTGAGAAAATTTGCCAACAAAGTTGTTTTTTGACTTTTTCCAATTTCAGATTTTTCCCACTATCTTAACCATTGCAACACATCTCCCTGGAGAGTTTCCACAATATAATCAAGGAAATTTTCCTTTGACCAACTATTTTTATAATTGGTAATAATGATAGACAATGATTGTGCCCAATCATCAATTGCTTGTGGTTGATCTTTAAATGGAACATGAGACAAGTCTAAATAAGTACCATTTTGAGCTATTGGATACTTATGGTTGTTATCTTTTTTAGATATTATTTGCTCAGATGTAGGATTGGAGGTACTTCCAGTGTTAGTATCATTTTTTACTTCATTTGTTTGAATAAAGTCAAAATTTTCTCCATCTCCCCATGTGCCAAATAATTCGGGATCAATTGGCTCTTCTGTCTTTTTTTTCCCTTATTTATTTCTGGTGAAACATCTTGATCTATTGTTTCTTCAGATGAAGATGATTGACTATCATCATCATTAGTTTACATATTAATATCATAATTAAAGTGTTGTAAAAGGACTTCACGTTCTAGATAAGTTTCTCTTGTCTGATCTAGTAGTCTATTTCTTTCATCAATACCTAAATCTAGATCTTTATATAATTTTCTCCAATAATCCAATATTCCAACAATATTTTCATATTCAATCCTATTATAGGTATTGGTTTGAAATATCATAATATTTTCTGTACCATAAAATAGCCTAGGAATGGAGTTATCTCCTGGACTATTCATTCCATCATTGTTTATGAAGGATATAGCTTCTAATTTAGGCACTAAATTGTTTATTTGGGTTTTTGCTTCTTTGTTTAAGTCAATATTTATTATAGAACCTAAATTGTCTATTTTAGATTCTATAGACTCAACTTTGATTTCTAGATAATTTTGATTTATTTTTTAATTTTTATCTAATTTGGAAAACCAAGAACATATAATATCAATAATATTATTTAAACTAGAACACACACTATTTATATTTGCAGATTCTTTAGCAATATGCAAATTATGGTCATGTTTATTATTAATATTATTTTTTGTATTTCCAAAGCATATTATATCTTCAGGGTTAATTGTCATTATAGATTGTTATTGGTACCTAAGACCCTCCTAGTGTATTTATCTAGTGCCTAAAACCTCTCTTTGTGATCTTAACGACTTAAAAATGCCTAATTATGGCCACTTATCAAAAGATCTTACTGAACATATGGGCTTTGACAAATATTAAGCATATAGGTTTTACAACAACTATAAATGAAATAAATAATTATGAAGATATAAAATACAAAGGATACACAATTAAAGACTAAACTTTACGAATAATATTTTCTAAATATTTTTTTAATTTTTTTATGCCATTAAGCACACCATACACACTTATATATATCAAAATTTATACATAGATAGAAATACTTACATAGCTTAATCTTCCTTTCAAAAACTTTTCACCAGGCTCTGATACCAATTACAAAACAAAAAAGGAAATGAGCTTTCTACTATTTTTATTATGGAATTATAAAGGAGTTATGGAGTTAAGAGAAGTTAGAGACGAAGTAGGCAACAAAAAGATTGAGAGAATGTACAATGCTTCATTATGTTGGCATCAATGCCAATTTATAGACTACAACTTTGTATATACAAACAAAAAAGTCATTAAGCCTAACCGTAGGCTTTTTTGATTTTCCAAAGGTTAGAAATCAAAAAAATCCTAACATAATAAATACAATGGATACAAAAAGTCTAAACAATAATAATTATAATGACTTTCCATTCTATATTTTCTGACAACCTCTACAATTATATACATTGTTTGCCCTCCCTGTTGTTCAAAGAGATAGACTGATATAGATAAGATTTGGCTGATCTTATTTGTCGTGTAGCGTCGGCTGAAAGAATCTGTCTGACGACTTTCTGCCTAATAATGCAGGTTGCTCCACGTGTTCTAGATAAGGTTGGAGTCAATCAGGAGACAGCTGCATGTGATAGTGGGGTCCACTATGCTTCCATCCGGTTTATGAGATTGTGATATTCTTCATCAGTCTCTGATGGATGAGAATCAAGATCCTGGCTGTATCACTCATTCTGAAATTGTTCTACATCATCCGTAATCATGGCTAATTCCAACAGAAGATCTAAATTATTTCTCTATTTGAGATTTAATAACATGTCAAGAGTCTCGTTAATTTGTATAGGAGATCTTTGATATGTTATAGGAAAATGAGTTACAAATAGTATTCTACCATCTGTGACCATGAATGACAATTTTGCTGAGCCATGGATATTGGACGCTGCTTGTGAAACATATATTAGACTGTCTATCCAATATTATGTCAAAGAAAGTTTTTGAATATTTTCCAATTGCTCCTTCTGGCGATCTTCATCCAAACAATCATCTTCAAATTCGAAAGCTTCAATTTCTTTGAGATACCAAATTTGGTATGGTTGGAAAAAATGTTCTCGTTCTCGTCAACCAATTGTACTGGAGATCCAGAAACTAAAATATTTACTCCATCAGAAGCCTTTTACTACCCATGACAGCATTGCTTTTATGATCATTGGATATTCTATCCACTAGATTAAATCTAAAATTTGGAAAATAACTTGATTAGTTATTCCCCAGTCTATATTTTCAAAAAACCACATGTCATGATTTGTCATTATGGTTATTTTGGGAATTCCATCTTTAAAATTTAATTTATCATAAGATCGTTCTAAGATTTGTCTAATCTTATCACGATGATCCTCAACTCGATTTTTGATTAACAGAAAAAATTATTTTGGAAGCAAAGTTCTTGCTTTTTCAAAAAGACAAATTCTTTTTATTTGTTTAAAAACTAGATCAGAAAACTCATCTGATATGAGGTCTGATAGCTGAAAAAAATTGTTTATTTTTTCAAAATTAAAATCTTCATTGCAATTCATTTGTTTAAGGGTATTGAAACAAAGATTTTGTAAATCTTTTAACTTAGCTGTTTGCTCAACTAATTTGTTGGCCAGAACGTCCATGTGTTTTCGAAATTGCACTTTGTTGTCTACAATGTGAGTTTTCCGAACTCCACTGAGTTTTGTATAAATTTCTATGGATATATCAAGGTTGAAATTTTTTTTTATTTCAGATTCATATAGTTTAGATGTCTGAACATTAGTTAGAACTAGGTTAGTTCTCATTTGAAAAAAATTATTTTGATAAACAAGCATAGCTAGTGCACTGTAAAATGTTTTTTTAGCTTTGGTCATGCTATCATAGGATTTATAGCTTGTTCTTGAAAATCCCCAAACTTGCTTTTTGCACTCATTCCATTCTGTGTAAATTCCAGGTTGTCTTCCTACAAACACAACATAAACTTTTTCTTGTCTGGGGATTATTTTTTTAGCAATTGTCACCCAATCTCCTTAAGCGGGTTGCTTAACCTTGTCCATTTTTTTCTCTTGGTCTAGAGGTCTTTTGCAAAAATTAAAATTACTTGTCTAGTAATTTAATTTTTTGAAACAATTTCTACTAAGAAAATCTGTAAGAAAATTGTTAGTACCTTTAAGATGTTTTACCTCAAAAGTATATTCTCGTTTGGCAAGTAACTTTTTTAGCTAAAAAGTTACTAAAAAAACCAAAAAATCAAAAAGCCAACAACATATACCAAGAAGTCAAAGATTCTATTTTCTCTCTACTTTTTGCACATCTTTTTGTAAAAAGCCAAAAAGTCATCCCAAACATACTAGTTTTTTTTACATCACATTTTAGCCAAAAAGTCAAAAAGTTACTAAAAAAGCCTGTTCCCAAACGAGGCCTCAGAAATTTTATTATACCAGACTAATTTTCTTCCTTGCTCAATAGGTTTTTTATTGATTAAGAAATCTCTTACTGCCTTATTATCAGTGCGTACATTAAAATTTTCTAGGGCTAAATAAATATGAAAACTTTTTATTGCCAATTTTTTTTTGCAAGTAATTATTTTTCAAAAATAATATATTTCTGTTCATTTGGTTTAAATGTTCCAGAATTATATCCACAAATTAGTTCTTCTTTTTGTAATTTTATGGGTATTATAAAGGTATCTCTTTATCATGCCATAAGTTACTTGGTATTGCTTCAAGAACGTTTTTGTAATTTTATAGGTATTGAATTTTTTCTTGGTCTAATCCCATTTTTTTAATAAATTTATCTCTTTATCATGCCATAAGTTACTCGGTATTGCTTTTAAAAACGCATCCCCAGCATGCTTATGAGGTATCTGTTTCTAAAATTAATTTATCACCTGTTTTAGGAAGATAAACATATAGTAAACTTTTAACATTTTCTTTAATTTGCTTAATTAAAGCAACATCTTCTGCTGTCCATTAAAAAATAACATATTTTCTTAATTTGGTTAACCAAGGAATTTCTATTTTTGAAAGATTTTTGAAAAAATTTCGTCCATAATTTTAAATACCTAATAAACTAAGTAATTGTGTTATATTTTTAAGAGTATCAAGAAAATTTCGTACTTTAGACAGAATATGTTATTGTAATTTTAAACTTTTATGGTTTAAAACTATTCCAAAAAATTCAATTGATTTTTTTTCTAGTTCAATCTTTTTTGGTGATAAAATAATTTCGTGTTTTTGAAATTTTTCACAAAGTAATTTTAAATGTTTCTTATGCTCATCCTTGGTTTTAGAAAAGATAAGTATATCATTAATATAAACTACACAACAATCTTTAAAATTTTTAAAAATTGTATTCATCCATCGTTTTGAAAATCGCCTTGATTGGCCTTAATGCTTCAATTAAAAAGATTGAGCTTCTATTGATTAATACAGAGGGGTGTTTTGAGAAGTTGGTAAAAAGTTGATTTTTTTGCGACTTATTTTAAAGAATTTGATAAAAAGTCAAAAAGTTGATTTTTTACAAGTTTCCAAATTGCCCCAAAGTCTTAAGACTTCAAAAAGGTAGAGAATGAGTTGGCTTGGAGTTAAAAATAGTTAAAATATTTATGAAATTAGGATTTAAAAAGTTATAAATGAGAATATATTTAAAGTTAAGAAAGGTGATTAAAGTCAAGGGCCTAATTAGAAATAATGTGTGTCGGATAAGAAATCTCAAATCATTTTAGAAATTATTTTACAAATAATTTTTTTAAAAAATTCATAAGAATATTTATAATTCTCAAAAAAATTAGAGAAGGTCCTTTTAATTTACAAAAATAAAATAAAAGTTGAAGTCCCACGGCATACATCCGTGTTCCGGACATCCGGTGATCACAAGCCATTCCCGCAAAATCAATTCTGATAAATACATCCCAACCGTCCGTTATGCGTACCAATTGTTTGCGTCCGTGAAAAGCTCATTCTGCTCTCCTCCTTCTCAAATCTCCATCTGACAATCACTCGCACTAATCGCCGATACATCACAGTTCAGTCGATGCTATGGTAAGCAATCAATCCCTATACCTCTCCTCTTCCACTTCTATCTTGGGATTTCGATTTATCATCCGAAATGTTCTCTTGTTTTCTAATGCTCTATATTCTATAATCTGTGTGATTGTGAATTTTTTTTGTTTCCGATTGAATTGACGATCGATTTTGAAAAAATTATCTTTGTTACAGATCTAATCCACTAAATTGAGCTGTTAGGGTTAGAAAACCATTTGTAGTTTAGTTTAGGCTATAAATTATTATCAATTGAAATCATCTATACCTCTTCTGAAACAATACGATGATTTTGTTTCGCATTATTTTCCTTGATTTTCTGTCGAAAATGGTGGAAAAGAAGGAATTTTTATCTCTATGTAACATGAAAAGTGGAAATTTGGGTGGTTTAGGATATGAATGATTGATTTCTAGAGAGATTGTTATTTGCAAACCCACTAAATCTTCAGTGTCATAAAAATATGTAAACTTTGACCTAATCTTTATTATTCTCATTGTCTTGAAACGTTGAGGTGCGTATAGTGATGAATTTGGGTTTTGAGGACTACATAACGTTTTAGAATTATTCAAGGATGATTGAGATTTGAGAAAATAAACAAGGGAAACTCATGTTGCCACTACAGAGCAGAGAGTTGAATTGGTTTTATTTTATTTCATGTAAAACTGAATATTAACTATGAAACATTAATTATTTTTATTATTTTTTGTAGTGTGTAATTTTAAGATGTAATAGTTTAATTCACTAAAACAACTCTTGTCAAATAGCAAATTTTTACAGACACAAAGAAAAGAAGCTAAAATTTTTGTATATATTATGTGAAGGTATCATTATTAATAAATAATTCTCTCTTTGTGACGTAGGGAAAAGTGGACCCTCTTATCTACAGCCCTTCACCTTTTCATTTGAGTTATTCTCACCCAAACTCCCATCTTCCTGTACTCGTTCTCCCTCTCTCTCTTCTTTTGTACTCTCGAGTTGTACTAATGAAAATTGGAGGGTCATTACTATTAGGCCTTATGCAGTGAAGTCTGAAGACCAATAACTGTACTAACGAAGAAGAATGCATGGGCTGTGTTAAGGGTAGTTTTGGAAGAAGGGGAATGCCATAGATAGCATACACATGGAATATTATCTCAAAAAGGAGTAAAATAGTGAAACAGGTTCACGTAACCAACCCCAAATAGTTGTGGCAATGTTTTGTGATTGAGTTATTTTTATTATTAATACCTATGATGTGAAATAGTGCTGTTCTATAGTTTACAGATGAAGATCGAGGAATTTTCTAGATTTTCTTAGGTCCATGCTTATTACATGAACTGATGAATATTGGCAAATTTTAGGCTGATCAACTGGGTCAATTGTGCCCGTGTCTAAAAAAATCTTTAAAAAGTTTATTGCCAATTGCATTTTGGCCTCGTATTATTTGACCATTTTACCTTGGATCCTTGGCAACCGCTACAGCCATTGTGACATGACAGACTAGGTTCTTTGTTGGTTTTGTTAGTTTCTTTATTTGGTACCTCCTGGAGCCAGAGTCCTTAACATCTATGTGCATTGCCCCTTGAGGGCTTGAATTGAGTTGTATTGTATATTTTTTCTTTTGCTAATAAAATGCTTATTTACCCACAAAAAAAGAAAAAGAAAAGAAGACATAGACTCTGATATTAGTACAACTTTCCATCAAGTTTGCTGTCTGTAAGGATGTCCTAACTGGTATATTACAAACAATAGTAGTAATGGATATATAATGCTTAAGGATGTCCTAACGTGTGCTGTTTTCTTTCTTTACTTGCCAGTTTGTCCATCCTTTCTCTATGTATTTGGTGCATTGCATCCTATTTTATGGCAACCAGAAGTTACGTTTAGAACTCTGTAGATTTATTACTGGATCAAAGTTGGACGAGACAGAAAAATCCGACCTTTTTCTTTGCCTACGATGACATTGTGTAACTTTTTGATAGGCACCCATTAAGGGCATTCTTACCCTTCAAAAGACAGCTTTGGTTCGGCATCATGGTGAGAGGTGGCTCCTAGGAAGTAGATTATTTAGCACTCAAGGTGCAACAACTGCTGCCAACCCACAACCTCCACCACCTCCTCCACCTCCTGAGAAAACCCATTTTGGTGGCCTGAAAGATGAGGACCGCATTTTCACCAACCTGTACGGTTTGCAAGACCCCTTTCTCAAAGGTGCCATGAAACGGGGTGACTGGTATAGAACTAAAGACCTAGTACTGAAGGGTACTGATTGGATTGTTAATGAAGTTAAGAAGTCTGGCCTACGTGGACGAGGTGGTGCTGGGTTTCCATCTGGTCTCAAATGGTCTTTCATGCCAAAAGTATCTGATGGCCGCCCTTCCTATCTCGTGGTTAATGCTGATGAAAGTGAACCTGGAACCTGTAAAGATAGGGAAATAATGCGGCATGATCCACACAAACTCTTAGAGGGATGCCTGATAGCTGGGGTAGGAATGAGGGCTTCTGCTGCATATATCTACATCAGGGGTGAGTATGTGAATGAACGCCTCAACCTTGAGAAGGCTAGAAAAGAAGCTTATGAAGCAGGATTGCTCGGGAAGAATGCATGTGGATCTGGTTATGATTTTGATGTGCATATCCACTATGGTGCTGGTGCCTATATCTGTGGTGAGGAGACAGCACTTTTGGAGAGTCTTGAAGGGAAACAAGGGAAACCAAGACTAAAGCCTCCTTTTCCAGCTAACGCTGGGCTATACGGTTGCCCTACAACTGTCACAAATGTGGAAACAGTGGCTGTTTCTCCTACCATTTTAAGGCGTGGGCCAGAGTGGTTTGCTAGTTTTGGCAGGAAGAACAACTCTGGGACAAAGCTATATTGTGTGTCGGGTCATGTTAACAAGCCTTGCACAGTTGAAGAGGAGATGAGTATGCCTTTAAAAGAGCTGATAGAGAGGCACTGTGGGGGTGTTAGAGGTGGATGGGACAATTTACTTGCAATTATACCTGGAGGTTCATCTGTGCCGCTGCTTCCCAAGCACATATGTGATGATGTGATGATGGACTATGATGCGCTCAAGGCTGTCCAGTCAGGGTTGGGGACTGCAGCTGTGATTGTGATGGACAAATCGACTGATGTTGTGGATGCAATTGCAAGGCTGTCTTACTTCTACAAGCATGAGAGCTGTGGTCAGTGTACACCTTGCAGGGAAGGTACGGGATGGCTTTGGATGATCATGGAAAGATTGAAAGTTGGGAATGCAAAATTGGAGGAGATCGACATGCTTCAGGAGGTGACAAAGCAAATTGAAGGGCACACAATCTGTGCATTGGGTGATGCTGCTGCTTGGCCTGTTCAGGGTCTTATCAGGCACTTCAGGCCAGAGCTTGAGAGGAGGATTAAGGAGCGTGCAGAGAGGGAATTATTGGAGGCTGCTGCTTGAGTTCTCTATTCAGGTTGTTTCTTGCACCCTTTTACTACCTTTCAGTTTTCAAATTGACTATTTTCTTTCACTCCGAAGGATCTAGGCAGTTGCACCATTCCCAATCTCATTTTATTGAGTATATATATATATTTTCCTCGATAGTTTTTAAACAAATGGGAGCGTTAGTAGAAAAAAGCTGATAAATTTTTTTGGATGAAGCTAAGATAACACTCATTATCTTGTTGTCTAATAGAAGAGAAATGTGGTTACAATTTACTAAGTAGGTGTAGCTTGTCACTGTATACTTATAATTGGAGTATGGATATTAGAATCTGAGTAATGATGTCAAGGTAATCATTGTCGTTTGGCAACTCTATAGGTATTACCATTGGGTTACTGATTTAAACTAATTTTTGTCTCGTCTTCTGCCATGTAGGGAAACACCTTTGAAGTGTCGGACAGTAGAATAAAAACGTGGAAGTACTCCAAAGATAAGAGGTGACTCGGGCTGCTGGCTGTCCTAATCCCTGGCATGTTTGTTTTATGCTTGTATTTATTATGATTGCATCAGAGATACTCCAATTCCTTCCCAAAGTGTCTGGATCGGGATAAATTATTGTAATTCATTTGTTTTGAGCCTTGAGGATATAAGACCATCTTGCATGATTTTGATACTTATGAAGGAACTTGCTTTTAAGTAATCTCTCTTCATCAATAACACAAAATGCCATATTGCTGGTTTGAGATGGAATTGACCATCTCAGGGGTGGTTTGATTGATTTGTCAGGGATGGAATTGACTATGTTAGCGGTGGTTTGATAAACTTGTTTTCTGTTTGTAGAATGCCTGGATGTCATTACATGTGTTGTGTTCTTTTAGCAATCTCACTCTTTAAACATGCGGGTTAGAAACTATCTAAAAAAAACATGTGGATTGAGGTTGTTCCATTGTGTCACGTTTTTAGTCTTTAGTTTTTGATTAAAAAAAAAAAAGGGACTTGTTTGGCAAAATTTTCTGATTTTTTAATTAAATTTTTTTTTTCCCCATCTCAAAACTACATACTCTGTAAGAAATGTCAAAAAGTTGTTTTTGATATAAAAAAATGAAAATGATAAGTGTTTTTGAACTTTCCATAATTATAGGTTAGAAGCTATCTGAAAAAAACATATGGATTAAGGTTGTTCCATTGTGTTTTCATTTTTAGGGTTGGTTTGGGGTGTCCTAAAAAAGTGTATTTTTTGTCTTTTTACGAAAAGATGTGCAGAAAAGTAGAGGGGTGATGTGATGGAAAAAAGATAAAAAAATAAAAAGATGGATTATATAGGTTATGCCAAACAAGGCCTTAGTCTTTAGTTTTTGAAAAAAAAGAAAGACTTGTTTGGCAAATTATTATTATTTTTTCTTTTCAAAACAACATACTCCCTAGGAAATATCAAAAAGTTATTTTTGATATAAAAAATGAAAACGATGAGCGTTTTTGAACTTTTTATTATTCTCGGTTTTAAAAACATGAAAAACGAAAATATAAATATAAATGAATACATAACTAAAACGGATGGAGTTCAAGTTTGGTTGTCTCCATTTTCCATTTCCTGTTTTAATTTTTCAAAAAAACATGAAAATTGATTTACTACTTTTAAAATTCTTTTTTAAAAACAATCCAAATTTTAAAAAACACTACAAAATTATTTTCAAAAAAAAAAAAAAAGTTGCACACAAACTAAAAACAATAATGATTTCGCAGAACTTGTTTCGTTTCCAAAAACATCAAAAATAAAATAAAATAAAATAAAAAACCACACAACTAAAATGCACAAACTTGAACTTATTTTAAGCTATAAAAAGCAGCAAATAATTTGAAAATGAGGGGGAAAAAAAAAAATTTCTGTTTTGAAATACAAGCATGGAAGCAATTTTTAGTGGGGTTCTATAAACTCAACTCAAGACTCCTGTATCCAACTATACTAGAAAATGATCCCACATTGAAAACAAAGTAGAAGAGGAGAGGAAGAGGAATATAATAAAGAGAGAGAGATGAGGTACGTTGAAACATACTTACCTGGACGGGGTCAATGGGCGATCAACAAGGCCCATGGCCTAGGTTGGTGACCTCCATTGCACTTGAGGAGGGGTGCCCGCCTAAGGTCTACCCCAAGTTGGTGGAGCCTACGTCATAATTTGTGCTAGTGGGGGCCTGCGTTCGCGCGGCCCCTGACCAATTCTTCAGTCTAGAGTTACGTTTGAGTGTTAGTCGAAATGTCGAAGAGGAAAGAGCTGTTATTTAGGTGTCACTATTGTCCTTGTGTACATTCCCAATTCTCACGTTGGGGGATTCATCTTAGTTCTGTAGTTGGAGTGTTTGACAGAATGCCTAGCTGAGTGAAATATGGCTTTTTGTAATTTTGTATACGTAACAGTTTGGATTTGTTGTTTTGGTGTTTGATAGAATGTCTAGCTGAGAGGAATATGGTGCTTTGCTTTATTATTATCGTCTCTATCCAAATCTCAAGTATGAAGGAGTAATTTTTGGTTTTGTAGTTTAGGTGTCTGACGGAATGTCTAGCCGAGAGAAATACGGCGGGGGTTACTTTCATTATCCCATCTATAATTTTTGTGAGTACTCGCGGTTGCTGATTGCAGTGGGGTTTCATTGACAATAGGAATTTCAAGAAGTTATGGTTCACATCTGTGAGTCCTTGATATTGGTTTGGAGTTTAAGGAAATTAGGAGACAAAATTATATGGGCATCAAATTTGTTTGGTCTGTATTGTTCATGTTAGGCACCAAAACAGGAAACAAATAACCTGCGTTCAAATGAAAATCAACTCTGTAGATCTTGCTTGGTTTTGCTTCTGGTACTATGAAATCATTTACTTCATTAATTAGGATTATACTAATTATTAGAGCCTGCAATTATTACATAAAACATTATTTTGCTTGCATGGGCAAATACAATGCTCACATGTTCTTGAATTCCCTCATCTTCTGCTTCTTCCCCTTATTTTTCCTCACTTTATTTTCAGCTCCTTTGTTTCCTGGGCTTTTTATTGCTTGTTCACTGACTTCTTTTTCTTCTTCAGCATTGGCTTTATCTTGTTCTGTTTTCTTCTTGTGTAAGAACTTGATGAGTACTCCAAGAGCTATGTCTGGTTCATCGCTTTTCATGAGTTCTTCTGCAATCTCTGCTGGGGTTACCTCCACCTCTGTCACGAGCTTCTCGATTTCAGCAAACATGGAGTGATTGTTTATGCCAAGGTAGTTAGAAGCATCTTAAACCCATAAGGAGTGCAATAAGACATATGGATGTGCATGTCCATGCGACCAGGTCTCAACAATGCTGGGTCTAGTCTGTCTTTGTGATTGGTTGTAAATATGATTATCTTCTCATCACCACAACTTGACCAAAGCCCATCAATAAAATTAAGCAGCCCAGATGGTGTCAACTGTCAAGAAGAAAGTGAATCAGTTGTTAAGTTATAAAAGTAAGAAGCTGGTGAAAAGAGTGTTTTAAGCTTGGGCAGAGACTTAAAGTTAGGTTTATGGCAAATCCTCCAATGGCCAGGGATTCTCTGACCATTGGAGTCGCAAAAACACAGGAATTTCAGGACATGGTCGTATGGCTAGGAGTGCATTGGGATAGGGGGCATGGATTTTGGGGACCTGTGCCCCCTCTCATACGCGGTACTAGCTAATGTAGCCGTTGTAGCAGGTTCAAGAACTATAGGTGTTTCTTGGAGAGTAAATAGTTAGACTCACCTGACTGTCACTATTGTTGTATCCTCCAGGTTGTCGGTTCTGAAAATTGCTGCTGCAATCAATATCCTCAATCACCAGAATTGATTTATTTGCAGTATAGATTAGAAGTCTACTAAGCTCTGCATCGCTTTGGAGGCTTGTGAGCTCCAAATCATATATATGGAACTTCAAATAGTTAGCCATGGCAGCAATCAAGCTGGACTTGCCCGTGCCTAGGGAGCCGGACAACAAGTACCGGCGTTTCCATGCCTTCCCAACTCTCCGGTAGAAGTCTTTTCTCTTCACAAACCTGTCCAAGTCGTCTATGACCTCCTTCTTCAGTGTTGGATCCATTGCCAATGTGTCAAAAGTGGATGGATGGTTCAGATTGATTGAATCCCATGCTCCATAACATGAGTTCAACTTCACTACCTTGTTTTCTTCTTTCATTGCTTTTGACCTCTCCAATACATATGGCAAGTAAAAGCTCAGTACCATTTCCCTGTATTTCTTGTGGAAGCAGAGCTCAATTGATCTATGCTCCACCATGTTTGTTTCAAAGCCACCTTCATAATCAGTGCTTGTCTTTTGTGTCTCAATACATATCATTTGCCAAGTGAGTCGGACACCTTCGAATGTATCCACAATCTTTTCCCCTTGGTTGATGCTGACACAGAGGTCCTTCTCTCCCGGCGCTTTGGACACCTTAAGCCGTTCAACTGAAGAGCTGATTTTTAGGCGCAAATAGATCTCAGACGCCTCGAATATTTCATTGAAGGAGAGCCCATTGGTCTCATCAATGACGAGAATCATTTGGGATGAAAAGTTTCCCAGGAGGCCTCCCATTTTGTATAAGATTTTGTCATGGAACTGCTGTGGTATAAGCTGCTTGGTCATGGCCTGGACTTCATTGAGAACAGACCGGACCAGCATTGCCGAGGCAGCGAAAGTGGTGTATGTTGATAGAACTGATGTTGTTGAAGGCATATTTGATAGAGAAAACATTGTTCAAACTTTTTTTTGAGGATTGTATTTGGTTTGCTTGAATCCTCCATTTTGGGGAGATGGGTTTTATAGGACAAATTTGCAGGACTGAGCTTCCATTGGAAGCAGTTTGAAATTAAGTAACGAGCCAAAGGCAAGTCAAGCAAACTAATTATTAAATTGTTGGGGAAGCTGAGGATGACAAGGTCAGCACAGTAACTCCAGCAATTCTCAGGAGGCTAGCCCACCATGAGGTTAAAAAATAAAATAAAAAATTCCCAGTTGACTTATGTGGTGTGGTATTTTTCTAGGAACCAAGAGAGAAGTTTGGGGCTTATGAGTCCCATCACGGGTCCCACTCTAATGATTTAAATAGTTTATTTTGTATATCTATATGTGTTGATCATTTATGAAAAATAAGATTGATCTTATACTTGCAAGTACATAATTTCATCAGATTTTCTTTTGAAAATAGCTGTCCCTTTTTTTTTTTTTCTTGAAAATATGATAATATCATGTGGCTGCAACTGGAGAGAAGTCTGATAAAAATGTCCCTTTTTTTTGTTGTTAATTTTTTGGATAAATTACATTGACCCCTCCTGCGGTTTCTATTTAATATAGATTTCTTTCTCACATCCAGTCAGATTAAAATGACATATTTGCCTCTTAACCTTTATACATACAAAATAATAGAATAATATAGATATTTTGTTCATGTCATTTCAAGGAAAATAATAATCATCTTATTTGGTTTAACTCACACAAAAAAATTGAGTTTTTTTTTTATTTTTCGTGTTTTTTTTATTATTTTATTTTTACTGAATTTTTTTTAATATTTTAAGCAATTTTTTTATTTTTTAGATACACCAAATACAAAAAAGTTAAAAAATAAAAAAATTCAATACATTATCTTATTTTGTTATATTCAATGAATTTTTTTAAAAAGTTTTTTGTACAAATTTTATACTTTTTAAATATATCTAAATTAAATTGATCTAATTTAGATATAATGGTGGAAATAAAAATAAAGAATTATATTCATATATAAAAATTTATACAAAAAATATCACAAAAATGTTGTGATAATGATATTGTTGTAAATATATATCATGTTTATAGGTGTTTTATTTTAAAGTGAAAGGTTGCCATCAAGCTATATCATTGTGTTTGAAAATACTATATAAAATTTATGTTTGTATATCATTACTCAATAAGAATATGTTCAGCTAAATTTAATGATGGAAAATTGTAGAATGTAGTTATAATGATAGAAATAAGAAATTGTAGGAAAAAGAACAAAATGGTCATTTAGAAAATTTTAAAACATGACATCAGCAATCCAGGAGTAATTTATAATGAGATTATAAACCTCATGGAAGGGAATGTAGTTTTTCAAATGTGAGAGAAGATCTATATTAAACAGAAACCTTAGAGGGTGTCAGTGTAATTCACCTTAATTTTTTATACTCCCTCTGTCCTAAAATATTAGTCCCTTATTCTATTTTTTATTATTCCAAAATATTAGTTTCTTTTCAAAAATCAAGGACTAAAATAATATGAATTTTCTATTTTGCTCTTCTTTTAAATTCATTAATAATACAAAAAGTACAATTATGACAATTGATATTCCCAAAAAAATGTATTATGAAAGGGTAATTTTGAAAAAATAATATTTTTAGAGTATAATAATTATACTACTAAAAAAAGTTTAATTCCTGAAAAGAGACTATTATTTTGAGATGGGGGGAGTCGATAATCTACTCATAAGAATCTACAAAATAAATGATTTGAATGTGGAATTGTGATGGAGCCCACGGGTCCAATTGTATATAATTGGACTTTCCTCCAACTAGAGAGAAGTCTGATCCTTTTTCTATGCAGAAAAGCTATGATCCTTGAAAACAAAAATGTTTTGGAGCTCTAATAAAGGAGCTCTAGGAGCTCTAATTGGGGGTGGGACCCACTGTGATAGTGATGTTCAGTAATAATACATAACTCTAATACTAGATCTCTAAATAGAGCTCTAGTGAGGAGAGAGAGAGAGAGTAGAGAGAGATAAAGAGAGGAGTGTGGGCCCCACCTTCACATGGGCACTCTCCACATTATTAGAGTTCTCAAACATTATTCTAGTGATGTTTGTATCTTGTTTTTTTGTTTTTTTTTTTTTTGATTTTCCATGTCATTAGAACACATTAAAGCTCCTTCATTTAGGAAATGTATCATTGTTGACCATGAAAAATACCTAGAAAATACTCTAAAAATGAATTGGATGTTGTGACGCATTTCTTAACTAGAATCCCACATTGTGAGTAATAACAAGAGCATCCACCTAAGGTCTACCCAAGTGGTGGAGCCTATTGACATATACATTGGCAGCTATGCTCTAAGCACCCTGCTATTTCTGGTTGACATAGACATTGGTATCATTGCCATGCAGGGACGGAACTAGGAAAAGATTATGGGGGTGATGGCTCCTTGTTTCTATGAAAAATGCGATTTGTTATGGTATTTTAAAAATATATATATCATTTTATATATAAAATGGCCTCTAGTATAAAAAATACATATCTCATTCTTATCCCATCTTACATTTTCCTTCTATTTTGCACCAAAAAATATATATCATTTTATATATGTGTGTGCTTATGTATATGGTAAAAAATTTTATTTGTCTTTTGTCCCGTCTGATGACGAATCCTAATTTCGTCCCTGTTGTCATGGATATAAGATCTGTGTAGAAAGATGTGATTGATCTTCTTTATTTTGTGCTAGTGGCTTTGGCATCTTTGTTCCCCTTTAAACTGCTTGACAAAATGCCCCTATGAGCAATCTCTCGAACTGCTCGAACTTAGGCGGATGCATTGTAAAGCCTTTTCCACATTAACATATTTCTCTATGTTTACGGGGTTGTTTTCCCAGTTTACATGTGGGATAAAAAGTCCAGTTGTCTGACAATTATAGCAGATAGTGGTCAAGAGTACGGAAAGAAAAACCCAATTTGTGTTCTTTATCATGGTTAGGGACACTATGATGTGTTGCAGAGCCCTTCAGATGATCCATATTTGAAGTTGTAAGATCCGGACCTTTCTTTTATTTATGTTTTCACATATAAATGCATCTATTAAAACGCATACTAATCTTATATGATCAATCGTGGCCATGACTTCACCTTTACTTTAGTTGCACTATGTGCAATTTTGGGCATTCTAAGTATTCAAAACTCAACCCATCTCCACCAAGACACCACATGTTAATAAGAAGGATGATTGCTCATGAAGAATACGTTAAGTGCGGCTTTACTTGGATATTCTGGAAAATATGTTTAGCTCTAAGCTTCTCAACAATATTGCATTGAGCTGCCACAAAAATTGCATTGTGTTAATTGTTATATTCATCTTCTCTGTTCATTTGTGGTGTGTTGTTCTGTATGAGGTATTGTAATGAAGATACTACTTTATCTGTGTTTTTTTTTCTTTTTCTTCCGTCATTCCCATAATTTGTCATCGAGGCATGAATAACAACTAGGTAAATTTCAAAATTTCTCATTTTCGATTTGGTGTTCGAATTCTGAATCTTGAAGGAGTTGTTTGGAATTGTTGTTTTGGTATTTGATAGAATGTCTAGCTCAGAGGAATCTGGTGCTTTACTTTATTATTATCGTCTCTATGATTGTATGCGGTACATATCCAATTCTCATATCTGAAGGAGTAATTTTGGTTTTGTAGTTTAGGTGTTTCACAGAATGTCTAGCTGAGAGAAATATGGTGGGGGTACTTCCTTATCCCATCTATGATTTTTGTGTGGTACTCGTGGTTTTTTTGCTGATTGCAATGGGGTTTCATTGATATTAGGAATTTTATGAAGTTTTGGATGACATGTGTGAGTCCTTGATATTGGTTTGGAGTCTTAAGAAATTAGGAGAGAAATTATATGAGCATCAAATTTGTTTGGTCGGTATTGTTCATGTTAGGCACCAAACAGGAAAGAAATAAACTGTGTTCACATGAAAATTAACTCAATGGATCCTGTGTGGTTTTGCTTCTGCTACTATGAAATCATTTACTTCACTGATCAGGATTATACTAATTATTAGAGCCTGCAATTATTACATAAAACATTATTTGGCTTGCATAGGCAAACACAATGTTCACATGTTCTGGAATCCCCTCATCTTCTGATTCTTCCCTTATTTGCCTTCCCCTTATTTTTCCTCACTTTATTTTCAGCTCGTTTGTTTCCTGGGCATTCTTTTGCTTGTTCACTGACTTCTTCTCCATTTTCACTGTCTTCTTTTTCTTCTTCAGCATTGGCTTTATCATGTTTTGTTTTCTTCTTATGTAGGAACTTGATGAGTCCTCCAAGGGCTATGTCTGCTTCATCACTTTTCATGAGCTCTTCTGCAATCTCTGCAGGGGTTACCTCCACCTCTGTCACGAGCTTCTCAATTTCAGAAAACATGGAGTGATTGTTTATGCTAAGGTAGTTAGAAGCAAGTATCTTAAACCCACAAGGAGTGCAATAAGACATGTGGCTGTGCATGTCCATGCGACCCAGTCTCAGCAATGCAAGGTCTAGTCTGTCTTTGTGATTGGTTGTAAATATGATTATCTTCTCATCACCACAACTTGACCAAAGCCCATCAATAAAATTAAGTAGCCCAGATAGTGTCAACTGTCAAGAAGAAAGTGAAACAGTTATTAAGTTATAAAAGTAAGAAGCTGGTGAAAAGAGTGTTTTAAGTTTGGCTAGAGACTTGAAGTTAGGTTTATGGTAAGTCCTCCAATGGCCAGGGATCCTCTGACCATTGGAGTCACGAAAACACAGGAATTTCAAGACATGGTCGTATGGCTAGGAGTGCATTGGAATTGGGGGCATGGATTTCGGGGACCTGTGCCCCCTCTTATTCATCGTACTAGCTAAGGCATCCGTTGTAGCAGGTTGAAGAACTATAGGTGTTTCTTGGAGAGTAAACCTTCGGACTCACCTGATTGTCACTATTGCTGTATCATCCAGCTTGTCAGTTCTGAAAGTTGCTACTGCAATCAATATCCTCAATCATCAGAATTGATTGATTTGCAGTGGAGATTAGATGTCTCCTAAGCTCTGCATCGCTTCTGAGGCTTGTGAGCTCCAAATCATATATATGGAACTTCAAATAGTTAGCCATGGCAGCAATCAAACTGGACTTGCCCGTGCTTGGGGGCCCGTACAACAAGTACTCGCGTTTCCAAGCCTTGCCAACTCTTCTGTAGAAGTGTCTTCTCTTCACAAACCTGTCCAAGTCATCTATCACCTCCTTCTTCAGTTTAGGATCCATTGCCAATGTTCAAAAGTGGAGGGATGGTTTAGATTGATTGAACTCTATGCTCCATAATGTGAGTTCAGCTTCACTACCTTGTTTTCTTCTTTCATTGCTTTTGACCTCTCCAATACATATGGCAAGTAAGAGCTCAGCACCATTTCCCTGAATTTCTTGTGGAAGCTGAGCTCAATTGATCTACGTGCCACAATTTCTGTTTCAAAGCCACCTTCATAGTCGGTGCTTGTCTTTTGTGTCTCAATACATATCATTTGGCAAGTGAGTTGGACACCTTCAAATGTATCCATAATCTTTTTCCCTTGGTTGATGCTGACACAGAGGTCCTTCTCTCTTGGCGCTTTGGACACCTTAAGCCGTTCAACTGAAGGGCTGATTTTTAGGCGCAAATAGATCTTAGATGCCTCAAACATTTCATTGATGGAGAGCCCATTGGCCTCATCAATGACGAGAATTGTCTGGGATGAAAAGTTTCCCAAGAGGCCTCCCATTTTGGATAAGATTTTGTCATGGAGCTGCTCTGGTATAACCTGCTTGGTGATGGCCTGGACTTCATTGATGACAGATCCAGGGGCGTAGCCAGGAATTCCCCTCAGTGGGGTCATTCAGAGGGAGAGAGAGAGAACAAATAAAGGAATGCGTCAATGGCAATGCAACAATGGTTGTTAGAGAATGAAGCGTTGATGGAGCAAATGAATGAATGAACACTGAGCTAAAATTGACACCACTAAACAATGAATAGTTCCAAATATATGTGATATATGTGATATTGATCTAGATTCACTGGGGTCATTTTGTTAAAATTGACACCACTAAACAATAAATATCTTCAAACACTGGGGTCATTTTGTTAAAATCCAAAATTATTAAACAAAATTTCATATATATTTAAACAAAATTTGAAAGTTCAGTGGTGTCAATTGACACCATTGAATTACACATAGCCCCGTCCCTGGACAGATCGAACCAACATTGCCGAGGCAGTGAAAGTGGTGTATGTTGATAAAACTGATGTTGTTGAAGGCATGTTTGATAGAGAAAACATTGCTCAAACTTTTTTTTGAGGATTGTATTTGGTTTGCTTGAATCGTGTTCATTTTGGGGAGATGGGTTTTATAGGAGAAATTTTCAGGACTCTGAGCATCCATTGGAAGCTGTTTGAAATTTAGTAACAAGGCAAGTCAATCAACTACTCACTATTAAATTGCTGGGGAAGCTGAGGATGACAAGGTCAAGCATGCTAGCCCACCATGAGGTTAAAAAATTTAAAAAAATCCCCAGCTGACTAAGCTGTCTTGGTTGACTTCTTGACTGACCTGTTCATGTCTTATGTGGTATGGTATTTTTCTAGGAACCGGAGAGAAGTTTGGTTCTGTCCAGTTGGGCCTATGAATCCCACCACAGGTCCCACTCTAATGATTTAAATAGTTCATTTTGTAGATCTATATGCGTAGATCATCTATGAAAAATGTGATTGATCTTATAATTATAGGTACATAATTTCAACAAGTTTGTCTTTAGAAAAAAATAGATGACAAGTATTGTTTTGAAAATAGCCATACATTTTTTAAGAAAAATATAATTATGTGGCTACGATTATCAGATTAATGTATTTTTTTTTTTTTTTGTTGTTGTTGTTGTTGATTTCTTATAGATAATCTACTCATAAGGGTTTGCAAGATAAATGGTTTGGATCATCAAAATAGAACTGTGGTGGGGCCCACGGGTCCAAGTGGACAGAATCAGGCTTCCCTTTTAACTAGAGAGAAGTCAGATTGTTTTTCTATGCGGAAAAGCTATGTACCATGAAAATATCTTGGAACTACTCTAAAATGAAGTGTATGCTATGGCGTGAATTCTGTTGTGCATTTCTTAACTAGAATCCCACATTGTGAAATAGCAAGAGCACCCGCCCATGGTCTACCCAAGTGGTGGAGCCTATGTCATAATTTGTGGTAGCTATGCTCTAAGCACCCTGCTATTTCTGATTGACATATACTGTCATGGATATAAGATTTGTGTAGAAAGATGTGATTGGTGTAATAACCCTCGTTACTGATCACTGATTAATACCGATTACTGCTAAATTAAGACCGATCATGGAAAGTAAATGAACTGATTGAATTACTGAACTGACTGACTGAAATTGAAACTGAATTGATCAAGTATATCTATTGTATTGCATATTCTATCTGTTTGATTGATTATTTATCTGTTCGTGTTTGTGTTTAAATTGCAAATTGAAGGCCTTCTTGGTGGCCGAACTAAAGATTGTTTAGCGTTTCATGATCAGTGGAATTTTTGTGATATAATGGTACATTTATCTAAAATGTGATTAGGTATGATTAAACTAGATTAATTTAAGCCAATTAAAGAGTCTGTCGTAATTACATTTTTGCCATTGTTAGTGGGCCTTTGTTTATTCTCATTATTGAGCCTTGCCTACACTTAGATGAACATTTCATCAGCTCTATTCCCTTGTTCCACCGAATTTAGAGAGAGAGAGAGGGAGAGAGTGCATTCATCTTGTTGATTTGCTTGGAAATTGAAGATTGATCTCAAAATTTTGCTTCCATTCTTGAATACAAGACTTAGGTAAGAGAATTCATCCCTCTAATTGTGAGTTTAAGCTAAGTCTTGCATGTGTTATACTCCATTGTAGAACTAAGTCATGATGTAGCTCATACATGGTGAATTATGCTAGAATTCATGCATGCATGTTTGAAAGAATGAGTTTTGAGTTGAATTCATGGTAGATTGCACATGCATGTTCATAATTAGGCTTAAGTCCATGTTTTCACCATGATTCTGAAGAAATGAGCTCATTTGAACAAGCTTGGGAACTTTAATTTGGTTTAAAACTCATGCGTGACATGTTTGAAGTTCATTCTTGAAAAATGGTTGGAATTGGGTTTGAATTAAACACCCTTGGGCTTTGATTTCTTAAATTGAGTTTCGAAACATGTTATTCTATGTGTTTAAAAGAGTTTCCCAGAAAATGGGCCCAAGAGGATCGAATTGGGAGCATCAAATTTGAGTTTTGAACTTAGAACACAAATCTGGAATTTCCAGATTTTGGTTGTCCGCTCGAGCAGGAAAATCAAGCTCCCAGTATTTTTCACTGCAGTATTCAGTCCGCTCAAGCGGGAGAAGTAGCGCTCGAGCGGGAAAATCGAGCATCCAGTACTTTGCACTGTTCATCAGTCCGCTCGAGCGGAGAAATGTACGCTCGAGCGGAGTATTGAGTGACACGCTAATGTTTACTGATTGATGGCCATCATTACTGTTCGGTCTTTAAGACCTACTGTTTACTGCTATGCTAATGGATGTACCACATATGACTGAATAACTGTTCTGACTGAAAGACTGAAATACTGTTTAATGAACTGTTTTCATTACTGTAAGGACATTTCATTCCTAACCTCTTTACGCATTATGTTATTCACTGGGCTTTAGCTCACTGTTTATATATATATATATGTAGGTGCACAGCCACCAGACCAGAGCTAGGAGCGTGGGTTAGACTCCAGTTTTGTCAAGCCAGCCTATGTGCCTCACGGCGAGGTTCCGAGTTGCCATGCTATGGCTTTGGGGTGTTTTGTTTTTCCCCCTTCTGTCTCCGCACTGTTTTGGGTTACTGTATAGACTGTTATCTACTTTACTATTCTGTTATCAAGGGATTAAGTCCCTGTATTGTGTGACTGTAAATTTTGTATAGACTGTACTGTTCTACACGTGTGAATGCATGAAAAATCTTTTTGGCATACAGACTGGCACAGCTCAATGGACATTATTTATTTACTGTATTGGCTTCCGCCAGGCCCTGAACTCTGTTTTACTATATTACTGTTAAGCAGCCTTCGGTAATCTCGGATTACTGGCCGGTTACGGTACAAAACCCATAGGGCCGGGTTTGGGTCGTGACAGAGTGGTATCAGAGCGATACTTAACCACGAGTTATACCACACACACGTGTCCAAATGAGCTATAAGGTGTCCTAGAAAAGTAATAGGGCGTCACATGAGCATGAAAAGTGTGTGGTTATGATATGACTGATTATATGCTAATGTGTTAACCTGTTTAAAGAAATGACTGTTTATATTGATGACTGTTATAACTGTTACGACTGCTTATAGTGAAATGGATAATGCAAACACTGCAAATGAACCCGAATCCTCATCAACTGAGGCCAGCATGGCCAGAATGAAAAGAATGATGGAACTGATAACTGCTAGACTGGACCAACAACAGAACCAACAGCCCCCACCTCCTCCTCCGGTACAGCCGGGCCAGAATGTGAATGAACAGAATGTCAATGTGAATAATGGGGATATAATTGCTCTTACCCAGAAGTTCAGTAAACTGAAACCGTCATCCTTTCAGGGAGGCCTTGAACCATTAAAGGCTGAAGCATGGGTTTTGGAGACTGAGAAACTGTTTGAAGTGTTTCCGTGCTCGGAGGCACATAAGGTACTGTTGGCCACTTTCACTTTGCAAGAAGAAGCAAGAAGGTGGTGGATGCTTACTCGGGATGACAACACCGTTATGACTTGGGCTCAATTCAAAGTAGCCTTCTTTGAAAAGTACTTCCCTCAATGTGTCAGGGATAGGAAGGTCACTGAATTTGAACAGTTAAAACAGGGCACAATGTCTGTTGCCGAATATGAAACAAAGTTTACTGGACTTGCTAGATATGCACCACATATGGTGGATACTGATTATAAGAAGGCCAGAAGGTTTGAAGGCGGCCTGAATGTTGCAATACTGGACAGGATAAATGTTTTGAAGTTACCGACTTACGTAGGTGTTCTTGACCGAGCTTTGATGGCTGAGTCGAACATCGAAGCAGTGAAACAATCTGAAACACCAATAACTGAATGGCATGGAAAAAGGCAGGGTTTCAAATTCAAGAAAGGCAAGCATAACCCGGCAAACAAGAAACAGAATACGGGGTCAACAACTAGCCCCAGCCAAGGGAGTGGGTTCCTTCCACCCTGCTCTGTATGTGGCAACAAGCACAAAGGGGTTTGTCACAAAATATCCGGAGCCTGTTACAGATGTGGCAAAGTAGGCCACATGGTTAGAGACTGTCCCTCTGCTCCGCAAGCTAGTAGCAAAGCTGCACCAAGCGCAGCAGCATCAACTGTAGCACCAAAGCCTAACCCCAAAGCTACCGGGAAAGAGCCTATGAGGCAGGGCCGAGTGTTTGCCCTAGTACCGGGAGACGTGCAAAATACTGAGACCGTTGTGTCAGGTATCCTCTCTATTTGTACACAAAATGCATATGTATTGATTGATTCGGGGTCTACACATTCTTATGTGTCGTATGCTTTTTCACGGAAATTGAATAGACCCTTAGAACCCATGAATTATCTGCTAGCTGTATCATCACCTGTTGGGAGATCCATGACATGTGCATATATGTATCCTGCTTGTGAAATTATTGTTAGGGATATGCATCTGTTTATTGATTTACTGCCATTGAACATAGACCATTTTGATGTTATATTGGGGATGGACTGGTTAACGAAATATCATGCCACCATTGACTGTGTAACGAAACAAGTAGTTTTCCGTCCACCTGGTTTACCCGAATTTGTGTTTAATGGGGTTGGAGTGGTACCTCCTCCGTATTTGATTTCGTCTGTGAAAGCTGTTAGATTGATTAGAAAAGGATGTAAGGGATATCTGTGTTCTGTATTGACTGTATCTACTGATGATAATGTTAAAACTGATGTGAACTGTATTCCTATAGTCAGAGAATTCCCAGATGTTTTTCCAGATGATCTGCCAGGGGATTTGATTGACAGGGAGATTGAATTCACCGTTGATGTAATCCCGAGAACACAACCGATATCTAAAGCTCCTTACCGAATGGCCCCAACTGAACTGAAAGTGCAACTGCAAGAACTGTTAGACAAAAAGTTCATCAGACCCAGTACCTCACCGTGGGGTGCACCGGTTTTGTTTGTAAAGAAGAAAGATGGCTCACTGAGACTATGCATTGATTACCGCGAACTGAATAAGGTAACTGTAAAGAATAAATACCCATTACCGCGTATTGATGACCTGTTTGATCAGTTACAGGGAGCTCAGGTATTTTCAAAGATTGATCTCAAATCCGGGTACCATCAATTGAAAGTTAAACCAGAAGACATTGATAAAACTGCTTTCAGAACGAGGTATGGACATTACGAATTTTTAGTTATGCCTTTTGGAGTTACCAATGCACCTACAGCATTTATGGACCTCATGAATAGAATCTTCAAATCGTACCTTGATGAATTCATTGTGGTATTTATTGATGACATACTGATTTATTCCAAAAGCGTAGAAGAACATAAACATCATTTGAGACTTGCCCGACAGACCCTAAAAGAACAGAAACTGTATGCTAAACTGTCTAAATGTGAGTTTTGGCTTGATCATGTTATGTTTTTGGGGCATGTTGTTAGCAAAGATGGAATTTCTGTTGATCCGCAGAAAATTGAAGCTGCGGTGAACTGGCCTAGACCAACAAATGTGACTGAAGTCCAAAACTTTTTGGGTTTGGCTGGATATTACAGAAGATTTGTCAAAGATTTCTCCAAAATTGCCTTACCATTGACTCAACTTACACAGAAGGGGACATCATTTGACTGGACTGACCAGAGGGAATCAGCATTCCAAGAATTGAAAACTCGACTTGTGACTGCACCTGTGCTTACCCTACCTTCAGGTACGGATGGATATACTGTATTTAGTGATGCTTCTCATAAGGGTTTGGGGTGTGTTTTAATGCAGAATGGGAGAGTTATTGCTTATGCTTCCCGACAGTTGAGACCACATGAAAAGAACTACCCGACCCATGATTTGGAACTGGCTGCAGTGGTGTTTGCACTGAAAATTTGGCGTCACTATCTGTATGGGGCGACATGTGAAGTTTATACCGACCACAAAAGTCTGAAATACTTCTTCACCCAAAAAGAACTTAACATGAGACAGCGGAGATAGCTAGAACTGATTAAAGATTATGACTTACAGATATTGTACCATCCAGGAAAGGCCAACACCGTTGCCGATGCCTTGAGTCGGAAATCAATTGGGAACTTAGCCTGTTTGCTTACCGGGCAGAGAGAGTTGCTTTATGACCTTGAAAAAGCTGAAATTGAAATTGTTTTGCGAGAACAAGGTGGAACCTTAGCTGCTATTTCTGCTCAACCGGCTTTGATTGAAGAGATTAAAGAGAAACAGCAACAGAATGACTTCTTGAAGGAGATCATCGATGAACGGGAATCTAAACCGAGACCGGGGTTTAAATTTGAAAATAATGTACTGAAATTTCAGGAAAGACTGTGTGTGCCGAATGACACTGAATTGAAAAGAAGAGTTATGCAAGAGGGCCACAATTCAAAATTTTCTATCCACCCGGGGAATACGAAAATGTACCAAGATCTGAAACAGAATTTCTGGTGGCCAGGAATGAAGAAAGAAATTGCCGACTTTGTGTCCAAATGCCTTCATTGCCAACAAGTCAAAGCTGAACATCAACGACCTGCCGGATTGTTGCAACCCTTACCCATACCAGAGTGGAAATGAGAGCATATCACGATGGATTTTATTGTTGGATTGCCTCGCTCTAGTAAAGGTATGGACTCAATTTGGGTTATTGTTGATAGACTGACTAAATCTGCTCACTTCTTACCTGTTAAGACAATTTATAATGCGGACAAATTGGCTATACTCTATATTGATGAAATTGTTAGACTGCATGGAGTGCCTGTGTCCATTGTTTCTGACAGGGATTCGAAGTTTACATCGAGGTTTTGGCAAAGCCTACAGACCGCACTGGGTACTGAACTGAGACTGAGTAGTGCCTATCATCCTCAGACAGATGGCCAATCAGAAAGGACCATCCAAACTCTGGAGGATTTACTGAGAATGTGTATCCTTGATTTTCAGGGAAATTGGGAAAGCCATTTGCCATTGGTTGAATTCGCCTACAATAACAGCTATCATTCGAGTATTGGTATGGTGCCTTTCGAGGCATTGTATGGCAGGAAATGTAGATCTCCGATTTGCTGGGCAGAAGTTGGAGATGGGCCTTTGCTTGGGCCCGAGATTGTTAATGAAACAACTGAGAAAGTGAAACTAATACAGCAGAGACTAAAAACTGCACAGAGTCGACAGAAAAGTTATGCAGATGTCAGAAGACGAGACAGAGAATATGAAGTGGGTGATCACGTGTTTGTGAAAGTGACACCGATGAAAGGCCAGACTCGTTTTGGAGTCAAAGGCAAGTTAGCGCCGAGATATGTTGGACCGTATGAGATTATTGAGAAAATTAATCCGGTGGCGTATCAAGTTGCGCTTCCTCCTGAAATGGAGCATATGCATAACGTTTTTCACATTTCGATGTTGAGAGATTATCTACGGGATCCATTTCATGTGATTGAGCCCACTCGGATAGTGTTGAGTGATGACTACACTTACGAGGAGCGGCCTGTACAGATTGTGAACAGACGGATCAAGAAACTGAGAAACAAAGAGATCCCGTTAGTGAAAGTCGACTGGCAAAACCATGGTGGTGTGTATGCCACTTGGGAAAGGGAAGATGACATGGCTAGAAGATATCCTGAACTGTTCCCACTGAACCCTGTTTTCTTCCAGAATAAAGGTAACTCGAGTTTAGAGGACTAAACTCTTTTTAAGGAGGGGAGACTGTAATAACCCTCGTTACTGATCACTGATTAATACCGATTACTGCTAAATTAAGACCGATCATGGAAAGTAAATGAACTGATTGAATTACTGAACTGACTGACTGAAATTGAAACTGAATTGATCAAGTATATCTATTGTATTGCATATTCTATCTGTTTGATTGATTATTTATCTGTTCGTGTTTGTGTTTAAATTGCAAATTGAAGGCCTTCTTGGCGACCGAACTAAAGATTGTTTAGCGTTTCATGATCAGTGGAATTTTTGTGATATAATGGTACATTTATCTAAAATGTGATTAGGTATGATTAAACTAGATTAATTTAAGCAAATTAAAGAGTCTGTCGTAATTACATTTTTGCCATTGTTAGTGGGCCTTTGTTTATTCTCATTATTGAGCCTTGCCTACACTTAGATGAACATTTCATCAGCTCTATTCCCTTGTTCCACCGAATTTAGAGAGAGAGAGAGGGAGAGAGTGCATTCATCTTGTTGATTTGCTTGGAAATTGAAGATTGATCTCAAAATTTTGCTTCCATTCTTGAATACAAGACTTAGGTAAGAGAATTCATCCCTCTAATTGTGAGTTTAAGCTAAGTCTTGCATGTGTTATACTCCATTGTAGAACTAAGTCATGATGTAGCTCATACATGGTGAATTATGCTAGAATTCATGCATGCATGTTTGAAAGAATGAGTTTTGAGTTGAATTCATGGTAGATTGCACATGCATGTTCATAATTAGGCTTAAGTCCATGTTTTCACCATGATTCTGAAGAAATGAGCTCATTTGAACAAGCTTGGGAACTTTAATTTGGTTTAAAACTCATGCGTGACATGTTTGAAGTTCATTCTTGAAAAATGGTTGGAATTGGGTTTGAATTAAACACCCTTGGGGTTTGATTTCTTAAATTGAGTTTCGAAACATGTTATTCTATGTGTTTAAAAGAGTTTCCCAGAAAATGGGCCCAAGAGGATCGAATTGGGAGCATCAAATTTGAGTTTTGAACTTAGAACACAAATCTGGAATTTCCAAATTTTGGTTGTCCGCTCGAGCGGGGGAAGTGCCGCTCGAGCGGGAAAATCAAGCTCCCAGTATTTTTCACTGCAGTATTCAGTCCGCTCGAGCGGGAGAAGTAGCGCTCGAGCGGGAAAATCGAGCATCCAGTACTTTGCACTGTTCATCAGTCCGCTCAAGCGGAGAAATGTGCGCTCGAGCGGAGTATTAAGTGACACGCTCGAGCGGGGAAGTTGACGCTCGAGCGGGTACCTTTGTTTGCTTGTCCGCTCGAGCGGGGAAACCTGCGCTCGAGCGGAACCCTATTTCACTGAAATTTCTGAAAATGTTTTCTAAGTACATCTTTGCATCCTCATTCCATCCTAGGCATTCTTAGGCCTAGCTTAAGACATCTTAATGATGACATAGATGTAGAACACACCGAGGCAAATTAGGGATTAAGTTATTATCTTTCCCAACTGTGTAACTTAGAGTGTGTTCAATCTGTTAACTGTATAGGGTTGGCATTCCGAGGAGACGCTCTAGCCTACTGTAGCCCAGAACTCTGTGAGTAACAATTGTGTAAAGATATGTTCAAAATGATTATCTTCTGAATACTGAACTGTACTGTTTTCTGAACTGTTTACTGTTTACTGAATGAATGTATGTCCTATCTTCTGAACTGTACTGTGGCATCCTTAGCACCTACTGTTTACTGTTACTGTTACAGAGATCTCTGTCGGTTCCCTCGTAGAACCACTACTGTTTACTGATTGATGGCCATCATTACTGTTCGGTCTTTAAGACCTACTGTTTACTGCTATGCTAATGGATGTACCACATATAACTGAATAACTGTTCTGACTGAAAGACTGAAATACTGTTTAATGAACTGTTTTCATTACTGTAAGGACATTTCATTCCTAACCTCTTTACGCATTATGTTATTCACTGGGCTTTAGCTCACTGTTTATATATATATGTAGGTGCACAGCCACCAGACCGGAGCTAGGAGCGTGGGTTATACTCCAGTTTTGTCAAGCCAGCCTATGTGCCTCACGGCGAGGTTCCGAGTTGCCATGCTATGGCTTTGGGGTGTTTTGTTTTTCCCCCGTCTGTCTCCTCACTGTTTTGGGTTACTGTATAGACTGTTATCTACTTTACTGTTCTGTTATCAAGGGATTAAGTCCCTGTACTGTGTGACTATAAATTTTGTATAGACTGTACTGTTCTACACGTGTGAATGCATGAAAATTTTTTTTGGCATACAGACTGGCACAGCTCAATGGACATTATTTATTTACTGTATTGGCTTCCGTCAGGCCCTGAACTCTGTTTTACTGTATTACTGTTAAGCAGGCCTTCGGTAATCTCGGATTACTGGCCGGTTAAGGTACTAAACCCATAGGGCCGGGTTTGGGTCGTGACAATTGGTCTGCTTTATTTTGTGTTAATGGCTTCTGCATTTTTGTGCCCCTTCAAACTGCTTGATAAAATGCCCATGTGAGTACTCTCTCAAACTGCCCATATGAGTACTCTCTCAAACTTTCTTTGTGAAGCCTGTTCATAGATGCATTGCAAAGGCTTTTCCACATTAACATATTTCTCTGTTTACAGGGTTGCTATCACAGTTTACATGTGAGATAAAAGGGCTTGTTGTCTGAAATCATAGCAGATACTGGTGAAGAGTACGGAAAGAAAAGCCCAATTCATGTTGTTTACACTATGATGCGTTGAAGAGCCCTTCGGATGCTCCATATTTGAAGTTGTTAAGATCTGGACCTTTCTTTTATTTATGTTTGGAAAATGATATACCTGTCCAATTTTTAGACTCACTTTCTCCACCTTTGGATTACACACACAATAAAACACCACACACTAATCAAAGGATGAAAAATCTTCATGATGTATTTCATGATCTGTTTTTCATGATACCTAGCATTATTCTTCTAATTTATTGGCACATCATTGAGTTTGTAAAGTGAATCTAATTTTTGAGCTTGACTAACAATGCTGATTTATGTTTTCACATGTAAAAGCATCTATTAAAATGCATACTAATCTTATATGATCAATTGCGGCCATGACTTCGCCTTACTTTATTTGCACTATGTTCTACAAATGGAGGGGTTATGTATGTGCAAGTATGGGCAAGGGGGTGGGGGGAGGGTGGTGTGGAGTTTTGGGGATTCTAAGTATTCAAAACTCAACCCATCACCAAGACACCACATGTTAATAAGAAGGATGATTACTCGTGAAGAATATTTTAAGTTCAGCTTTACTTGGATATTTTGGAAAATATGTTTAGCATTTTGCTTCTCAACAATATTGCATTGAGCTGCCGCAAAAATTGCATTGTGTTCGTTGTTATAATCATCTTCTCTGTTCATTTGTGGTGCGTATGTTTTGTATAAGGTATTATATTGTAGATACTACTTTATGTGCTTTTTTTTCCCCATCATTCTCATAATTTGTCATCGGGGCATGAATTACAACTAGGTAAAATTTGAAATTTCAATAATGATACTTGATGCGAAATTTGAAAGGCATCCTCATAGGAGCACCTTAACTAAATTTCTTTGGCCATGTATTAAGTATTAACTAAATGTTTCCTTTACATTTTTTCTAAGTTTTTCTGACTCACCGTTGGCGGCTGTGGATCGAAATAGTGCTAATGAAGTCTTGCAATTTTCTGCAGAATACATTACAACGATCTGTAGTCAGTCTTATAATCAGCCTCGTATTCTCTTATAGTATCAACAACTTGCACAGTAGGCTGCCAACCAGCAGTTTTAGACGATTACCCAACTTTTATATTTGACATTCATTTTGTCAGGCTGTCTACTTACTCTTCTCAACGGAGGTCTCTCTGCTTCTTCTACTATGTAATCGTTCACTTCACTAATCAAGATTATACTAATCATCAGTGCCTGCAATTATTACATAAAATATTATTTGGCTTGCATAGGCAAATACGATGCTCACATGTTCTGGAAGCCCTCATCTTCTGCTTCTTCCCTTTTTTGCCTTTCCCTTATTTTTCCTCGCTTTATTTTCAGCTACTTTGTTTCCTGGGCTGTCTTTTGCTTGTTCACTGACTTCTTGTTCTATTTCGCCGACTTCTTGTTCTCCTGCATTGGCTTTATCATGTTCTGTTTTCTTCATGTTTAGGAACTTGACGAGTCCTCCAAGGGCTTTGTCTGTTACTTCACTTCTCATGAGTTCTTCTGCAATCTCTGCAGGGGTTACCTCCACCTCCGTCACAAGCTTCTCGATTTCAGTAAACATGGAATGATTCTTAATGCCAAGGTAATTAGAAGCAAGGATCTTAAACCCACAAGGAGTGCAGTAGGACATGTGGATGTGCATGTCCATGCGACCCGGTCTCAGCAATGCAGGGTCTACTTCTTCTTTGTGATTGGTTGTAAATATGATTATCTTCTCATCACCACAACTTGACCAGAGCCCGTCAATAAAATTTAGTAGCCCAGATAGTGTCAACTGTCCATAAGAAAGAGAAAGTAAGAAGCTAGTGTATGCAGAAGCAAACCAAACCAAGCCAAGCCTTAAGTCTTATCAAATGGAATCAGCTACATGAATCTAGTGTATGCGGAAGCAAGAGGAGAAAAAAAAAAAAAAAAAAAAACAAAGAGTATTTTTTAAGCTTGGGCAGAGAGACTTGAAGTTAAGTTAGTGGAAAGCCCTCATCCTCTGTTCCACCCACCCCCTCCCCTCATAGTCTATGCTACTAGCTAAGGCAGCCATTGTAAGTTTTGCTTGGTTCAACAAATATAGGGTGTTTCTGGGAGCAAAATGTAGTTTGTTTTGTATTTTTCTTGCATCACATTAAAGTTTTGCTTCATCCATTAAATTATTGCAGGTAATGCAATGGAGAGTAAACCTACATACTCGCTTGTTACCATCGTTGTTTCCTCCAGCTTGTCGGTTCTGAAAGTTTGTGCTGCAATCAATATCCTCAATCACCAGAATCGATCGATTCGCAGTAGAGACTAGAAGGTTCCTAAGATCTGAATTGCTCCGGAGCCTTGTGAGCTCCACATCATATATGTGGAACTTTAGATAGTTAGCCATGGCAGCAATCAAGCTGGACTTGCCAGTGCCTGGTGGCCCGTACAACAAGTACCCGCGTTTCCATGCCTTCCCAACTCTCCTGTAGAAGTCTTTTCGCTTCACAAACCTGTCCAAGTCGTCCATCACCTCCTTCTTGAGTGTTGGATCCATTGCCAATGTGTCAAAAGTGGATGGATGGTCTAGATTGACTGAACTACATGATCCCCCATATGAGTGGAGCTTCATTACCATGTTTTCTTCTTTCATGGCTTTTGACCTCTCCAATACATATGGCAAGTAAGAGCTCAGTACTATTTCCCTGTATTTCTTGTGGAAGCTGAGCTCAAATGATCTGCGCTCAGAATGGAAGAAGTCGTTGTCGCCGGAGTCATAATCACGACCTGTCTTTTGGGACTTGGTACGTTTCAATTGCCAAGTGAGTTGGATATCTTGGAATGTATCCACAATCTGTTCCCCTGGATTGATTGACACAGATGTGCTTCTGTCCAGGTGCTTTGGATACCCTCAGCCGTTCAACCGAAGGGCTGATTTTCACACGCAAATAGATCTCCGATGCCTCAAACACTTGATTGATTGGCTGCCCATTGTTGGACTCATCAATGTAGAGAGTCATTTGGGATGAAGAGTAGCCTATAAGGCCTCCTAGTTTGGATATGATTTTCTCTTGGAGTTGCTTTGGTATAAGCTGGTAAGTAATGGACTGGACTTCATTGAGCACAGACCTGACCAGCATTGCTGAGGCAGTGAAAGTAGTGTATGTTGATAAAACTGAGGTTGTTGAAGGCATGTTTGGTAGAGAAGAAAACATGGTTCAAATTTTGTTTTCTAGGATTGTATTTTGGTTGTTTGCATGAATGCCCGTCTTCTTTGGGGAGATTGATTTTATAGAACAATTTTGCACATTATGATGATGTAAAAGAAGAAAAAAGGAAAGGAGAAAGGTGCCGTGAAGGTTTGTGCCTTTGTGGAGGAGATCTAGAAGAACCCACCTTCCTGTTTTTGGACTGGGGGGTCCGGTTTATACTGTTGTGGATCCACTTCAGGTCTATTTTAATGATCCGAGCTGTTACATTATAAATCTCATTGAGCAGATTATCCATGGGTAAAAAGTTAAGTTGATTGGACATCGGTAATCACATGATCGGTTTATATCTATGTAAAAAAAATTGACAGTTTATTTTTGAAATCGTAGTTAATCGTCCATTTTATTAAAGAGAAATTCGATTTAATGAATTAGTTTTTAATATCTGATTAATTTTTTTATTTTTTCATAAATGATCTATACAGTAGGTGCTATAATTTGGATCGAAACGGATTCAAAGTGTGCCCACAAAGGTAAAAACTGGATCCTCCGGTGCAAAAACTGAATTGGAGGCGAGATGGGTTCATTTGGAAAAAGCCAAAATAGCCGAAAGTTGAGCTTTTATTACTATTGTTGGAGATTGAAATGGAATCTTATTATTAGTGTATTTTGTTCTTACAGGTGCCTTAAGCATTAAGGAGCTTGAAAGTTGAAAGTAGCCTCGTGCAATCAATAACATGACAATTCCATTCTTTCTTTTTTCTTTTCATTTAGGAAAAAAAAAAAAAAAAAATACAAAGTTTTCCAATGGATGAGGTCCAGCTTAATCTTGAATAAAACCTATAGATATATAATAATTTTGAAAATCAATATAAGAGTGTTTGATATAACTTTTACTTATAATTTCTGTTTAAATAAGTTTAAAAAACTTATTATTGAAAAAATGACGGAGATGCTTTTTAACTTCTATTTTTAATTATTGCAAGAAGTTACATTAAGGTGTCGTTTGGGAAGTGGGCTGGCTTTTTGGTTTTTTTTTGCTATTTTAGCATTGACTAAAAAGCTTGGTTTGAGAAGGGCTTTTTGACTTTTTGGTTTTTTTGACTTTTTTTGTGAGAGAATAGTGTAATGATTATGGGTTGGATGTGATGTTTTGTTTTTTGTGGCTAAATAGCTTATTTTGTCTTTTGTGACTAAAATAGCCAAAAAACCCTGGTTTAGCTCTTCCCAAACGGTGCCTAAACTGGTCAAATGTCAATGGGAAGCTTTTTTAAAAATTTATTATTGTTCGTATCTTATATTGTAATTTATCATATAAATCTATTTTTGTTTTCAATTCTTTATACTAAAATTTTGGAATTATTTACAGCTTTTGAATACCTTTCAGAATTCGTGAAGCCCCTTTTTAGTGTGAACTTTTAAAAAAATAGAATCAATGTGTTTGGTTTTTGTTTCTTAAATTCATTTTTTTAAAATTGAGTTTTTTATTTTTCATGTTTTTTTATTTTTAGTGAATATTTTTTAAATTTTAAATAATTTTTTACTTTTTTAGATGCACTTTATTTAGATCTATCTAAATAGTAAAATATTTATGAAAAAATATTTTAAAAAATTAATAAATACACAAAAATATAAAAATGTACTAAATTTTCATTTTTTTTTTGTTGTATTTTTTTGGTATTTAGTGTATTTTTTAAAGTTTTTTTCACAAATATTATACTTTTTAAATGTGTTTATGTTAGGTATGTCTAAAAATTTTAAAAAAAAATTGCTTAAAATATTAAAAAATTCATTGAAAACGTTAAAATACGAAAAATAAAAAATTAAAATTTTCTAAAAATTGTTTTCTGAAAATTGAAACCAAACAAGTTTTTGTTTTGTTTTGTTTTTTTTTCTTGTGTGAAGGCCTTTTCTATAGTGACCCTTCTAAAAGAAGAATAAAACTGCATTATAATTTTTGATTATGTTCAAAGAGTTTGAGGTCTTTTTCATAATGTATATTTGAGCATAAAAAATCACTTGGAAAGAAAATTTTTTTTTTTATAAGTTTTTTTATTTATTATCCCACAGAACACTTCACTTGTAAGATGTTTCTCCCAGTTCTCTTTTTTACTAAAAATGTGCCCTAATTTTAGAACAAATAAAACTAAAAATTGCATATGGAATGGTCCATGGTCAAGGTTGCCGGCCTTGATTGTACTTAGGAGGTGAGCCCGTAGGTTCTACCCATGTCGCGGAGCTCTCTGACCAAAATAAATGTTGTTTTGAGAATAAACATTTGAATAAAGATTTGGACCTCGAAAAACTACTCCCCGAATCCCCCGAATCACTGAAACGACGTCGTTTCAGTGATTTTGAATTTTTTTTTTTTTTTTTCTTTCTTCTTCTTCTTCCTCCATTTTCGAATTGAACCAGAGGGGAGAGGGAGAGAAAGAGAGAAAGAGAGAGAGAGAGAGAGAGAGAGAGAGAAGAGAGGTCGCCAGCCGAGGTCGTCGGCCCAGTCGAGGTCGTCACAGCCTCCGACCGCCGCCTCCGAGCTCGCAGCCCCGCCGAGCTCCGACCGCCGCCTTCGGCCCCGCCTCCGCCTCTCCTCCCCCTGTGAGTAGGCCCCCTCCAGTCCTTCCTCCTCCTCCTCCTCCTCCCCCTCCCCCTCCTTCCTCCCTCTTCTTCCTTCTTCTGCTCTGAAAAAAAAAAAAAAAAAAAAATTGAATTCGGGGAATTCGGGGGACCCATTTTCGAGGTCCAAATCGGAACTGTAAACATTTTTTCAGTGATTTTTTTTTTTATATATTTTTTTTTATATAAAAAATGTGTAAAAAATTTAGAAAAAATTGACTTTCTTCTATATTAATTTTAATTTTAAATTGTTTAACTAAAATATGGTGTTGTCAAAATAACTGATTTAAAGTAACTTTAATGGAGAGATTAAATTATGTTTATTAGTGCAATGATAAAAGTGTAGTATAGGGAAATTTTAATATATATCCTTTTAAAAATAGTGTATTAAGGGCTTGTTTGATTCGCCAGATTAGGGGGGACTATCCACTATTTGGATTGTAATCCAAATAGTATTTCTTATCCGCCGTTTGATTTTTTTTTAGTCCGCCGGACTCCATGTCCGGCCGAACTCCTTATCCCCCATATGGGGGACTATTGTGTCTTGGGGGGGTATGGGATAGTTTTTTGGGGGACTATCCACTGTTGGGATTAGGTGGTCAAAATGATCATTTTGACCATCTACTATTTAATTATGTATTATATTTAATAAAATTCAATAAAATTTAAATGTCTCAATTTAAAAATAAAATAATTTTATTTAACTTTTTATTGATGTTTTATTTATTTAATTTTTTAAAATAATTTTTTATAGATATTTTATTGATGTTTTATTTTAAAATTTTGTTTATATTTTATTTAATTTCATTATTTAAATTTAATAGATGTTTTATTTAATTTCATTGTTTGATTATTATTATTTTAAAAACAAATTTATTTAAAATTTTAATTAAAAAAATAATATATATTTTTATTGATATTTTATTTATTTATTTATTTATTTTTAAAAAATAAATTTATTTAATTGTGTAAAAAATAAAATAAAATAAATTTTTATTTATTATAGTTAAAAATAATTAAAATATTAAAGATATGTTTAATATTGCTATTACTTAGTAAACAATTGAAAAAGGGTAAAATAGTATTTTGTTCATTTATCCTATCCAGTCCGTCCAACCAAACGTTGGATTCACTAAAAATAGTCCTTTCCAGACATCTAATCCCATGAAAAAACAAACACAGGATACATATCCAATCCAACCAAATAGTCCGAGGGATTCACAGTCCCAAGACTCAAGTCCGATGGATTCTAATCCCCCCTTATCCAGTCCGTCCAATCAAACACACCCTAAATGTATTCTTAATTATGGTATTTTCTTTTTAGTTATGATCAATTTTTTTCTTTAGTTATGATGTTATTTTAATTATTACTCATAAATTCTTTAGTTATATCTCATATTTTGTTTAGTTATAACATTTTTTTTAGTTATGACTTAAAAAATTAAAATTATCACTTTTTTTTAGTTGTAAGGTCCATATAGTATTTTCTAAATTTATGTTTTAAGGTTTGATTAAATTAGGGAAGTATGAAAAAAAGTCAATTTTTTTTTTTTTAAAAGTAAAGAGATAATCTAATTCAAATAAATTAATAAACTAATAAAAAAAATTTAATTGTCAAAATCAGCCTTAGAAGTGGGTTGACTTTTTGACTTTTTTTGACTATTTTAACCTGGGCTAAAAAGTTTAGTTTAGAAAGAACTTTTTGACATTTTGAATTTTTTAATTTTTTTTTTGTGAGAGAAGAGTGTAATAATTATGAGTTAAATGTGATATTTTATTTTTTATGGTTAAAATAACTTATTTTATCTTTTGTGACTAAAATAACCAAATTAACCCTTTCCAAACGGACCCTTAGTGGCAATATGGATATTGCAATAAAAATATTTAAAATTAAAATTTTCTCTGACACTCCTTTTCTCTCTCTCCCTGACTGAATGCTTACGTCACGGGTCACATCCCTCCCCCACACACAACCGTCTCTCTTATTTCTAATAAAAAATTAAAAAAATTATTTTAATCTTTTTCATTTTATTTTCCTAATATATATATACAATTTTTAGTATAAAATTTTAATTTTATAAAATTAATATCATTGAAAATATATCTTTAAAATGAGACTAATATTAAATATATTTAATAAAAATTTAAAATAAATAAAAAGTAATTATGATGTTTAGTTATGCTTTCAAATTATTATTTTTTAAATATAAAAATTAATTTGATCAAATAAAGACAGAAAAATCATATATTTTTTAAATTCTCAAAAACAATCTTCATTCCAAAGAAAATCTTATGAAAATAATGACTTTTAATGTAATTTTATTAACCAAACGAATTTATAATTTTTTTAAAAAGAAATAAAAAAAATTATATATTTGATTTACACCTATTGACATGGGTAAGCCCATAAAGGATATGGCCCACCACCTAACGTTCAATTCATGATTCAAATACTAAAGCATAACACTCGTGAAACCCAGCGTTACACTAAACACCAATGACATCTAAACACTTGGCAAGTAGAGAATCACCCACATCAGCAGACAAAGATCCTGCAAAGTTATTGCACCACACATCAGCCATTAATGAGTTTTCCTACAGCATTTATTACGATAACCCTTCCCCGTCGGGACAGAACGGCCTCACCATGAACAAGGTAAGCTAGAGCATAGACTTTCGGCCAAGGTGACAGGTCGGAAGGGACAACGAAATGATTAGCAGATGATATAAGTAGACATCGAAGATAAGGAAAGGGTTAAGCTTTTCTATCACTAATCTATCTCTACATTCAATCTCTCTTTCTAACTTGCTCGTCGGAGGGTTCACTGGGGGACTCCCCGTTCCCCGTTGAACTCTTGTGCAGGTCTTTCAGTGGGCTTAGTACCTCAGGCACCGGTTTAAGAAGCGTGGATCAATCCAACCCGTTCCATCTAGAATACGCTGTATCATCTGTTGGCGCCATCTGTGGGAAACCTTTTGCTCCGCGCGCCAGTTGTGCTCATTGTAGCCGGAGACCCCTTTCCAATAATCCCTTCCCGCCACCCACCAAGGTGGATGGTCACAACTAGATCCATGGCGTCTCACCACAATGTTGCAGACCACAAAGCTGACCCTCCCAATCCAAACAACCAGTTGCAGTACTTCACAGAACTTACCAATAGCATCAACCGCTTAGTAGAGCAAAACCAAGCCCTGATCAATGCTTTGCTTCAAAGAGACCTTCACATCCCTCCTCCTCTACCTCAAGATATCCCACCCAACCAAGAACGAGCCCCGAGCCATCTTATCCAACAGCCCTACCCACCCAACTTGGAAGGCTTGCGAACCCCTTCCCTAGATATGAACCCGTTACCCCGGGCCCCACATCCATCGGTCCAGGCACCCACCCCCGAGGGAGAGGCCAGTAGTGTCCAGCCTCCGTTGCATTCCGGTGGTGACAACGTTCCTCTCTGGGATGCAGAACTCCAAGCTATGAAGCTCTAGCTCCAAGGAGTCATGCAGAACATACAAAATAAACCATCTACCACAGCCAACTCACCGTTCGTTACCTCCATCAGGGACAAACCCTTACCTCAGAAGTTCAAAATGCCCTCGTTCTACTCTTTCGACGGCATAACAGACCTGGTCGACCATTTGGAAACTTACAAGACCCTCATGGTCCTCCATGCATTCCCTGACGAGATCATGTGTCGGGCTTTCCCCGTAACACTTAAGGGGTTGGCTCGACTCTGATTTAGTCAACTGTCAACAGACTCTGTCTCCACTTTCCAGCACCTAGGTGACTCATTTCTCAGCCATTTCATTGGTGCCCAGCGCCAGCGGCGTCCGGCAACCCAGCTCTTCAACATCCGTCAGACCGAGGGGGAGTCGCTGTGCAGCTTCGTCACCCGCTTCAACACTGAAGCCCTGCAGGTAGCAGAAAACGACGACAAGGTCATCCTCACAGCTTTCATGGCCGGTCTACAATCATCTGATTTCCTTGTTTCCCTCTCCAAAAACCCCCCGACCTCCATGGCAACCCTACTTTCCAAAGCCCAAAAATACATGAACGCCGAAGATTCCCTAGCTGCCCGACAAGATCCTACATCCAAAAACCCGACCCCTAGAGAGAAGAGAAAGGACTCCGAAACCAGAAACACCCAGTACACTCACCAAACACCTCAGTATACCGATCGACCAGCCCGAGCCGACCGGTTGGCACCAACCCAATCGCCTGGCCGGTTCAAACGATACACACCCCTCAATTCCTCCATGGAACAAGTCCTGAACCAGATCTAACGAGATTATCCCCTAAAATGGCCCCAACCGCCATGGTCTCCTTCCAACCGGCGAGACCAATCCAAATACTACCGCTTTCATCAGGACCACAGCCATAATATGGAGGAGTATGTTAACCTCAAAGACCAGGTCAAGGGCTTGATACGTCAGGGATGTCTCAGTCGGTTCACAGCAGCCCGCCCCCAGCAAAGCAAAAGGACTGAACCTATCAGAAATAACAACCGGCGCACCCCTCATCGACAACTCGCACAACCTAACCAAGGTCATGATAGGCCTCCACAGCAACCCCAGGCACAAGGCAACCCTGCCCCCCCTGTTGGAGAGATCAGACTTATTGCTGGCGGACTTGCTTGTGAAGGACCATCCCGCTCGGCTTAGCGGGCAGAACTCAGAAAAATAAGACAGGGCTCAGATAAAGAAGTTGCCACATTGGACCGCCCTTCCAAACAGCCCAAGCAGTGGATGGAGCCCATCACCTTTACGGAGGCCGACTGCACAGGTATCCATTACCCCCATGACGACCCCCTCGTCATCTCTGCCCTCCTCTCCAATTACAAAGTCAGACGAGTTCTCGTCGACAACGGTAGTTCTTCAGACATCATCTTCCTAAATGCCTTTCGTCAGCTCAAGGTCAGGAAAGAAAGTCTGTCCCCTCTCTAAACCCATTGGTCGGTTTTATTGGAGATCGAGTGACCTCCATAGGCTCCATCGATCTTCCTATCACAATCGGAGAATACCCGTGGTAGACCACAAAGTTGCTCACTTTTCTCGTCGTCGACTGTCCCTCTGCTTACAACATTATCCTCGGTCGTACCGTCCTAAATTCTTTCCAAGCTGTTGTAGACACCCCATTTTTGACCGACCTTAAGACTCAGACGTCACCGATTGAGCGCTTGGTGATGTTGCACATTGTGCTCGTTCTGAGGTTGCGGAGTCACGGCTGGAGCATTATACATACAACCCTCCTATATCTATCTATTCCAAGCCTCCAAACACCTTGATCCTTGGCCATTTTCCCCTACACCTCATAGCCTACCACCTCCACACTCCATTCCAGCAACTTGGAGGCCATTTGCAGAGGTTGAAAGCTCAAAATCTTGGACCAAAAGCTGCTGGAGGTCGGCTCTTCAAGGATGAGTCCCTATTTTTCCCATTTTTGCATCTTTTTGCTCTATATCTTAGCCCCTTTTGCTTGCATTTTTGGGCTTCGACCTGAACTGGAAATAGTCTTATTTTGAGCTCATCTTCATGTTTGATCAAGGACTTTTTCCTGTTTAAGGTCTTCTACTCCCCCTTTGCGCTTTATCTCCCTTTTAGGGCTTATTTTGCATCATATATTAGCCTTGTTTGTGAGCATTTATGGGCTTCGAGCCAAACTGTAAAGTGCCTTATTTTGAGCCCCTCTTCAACTTTGTTAAAGGGCTATTTGCTGTTTGAGACCATCTGCTGCCCCTTGTCTTTTATCTCTCTTTTGGGGCTATTTTTGCATCATGTTTTAGCCCTACTTGTGAATATTTTCGAGGCTTGGTATAAACTGGAAAAAGTCTTGTTTTGACCTCCTATTTAAGTTTGTTTGAGGTCACTTTTCTGTTTGGAGTCATCTCCTTCCTTGCATACTTCATTTCTACATACTTTGAGCCATACATTTGAGCATTTGCCTTGGCCTTGTTTTGGCCTCTTAGCTACTGAAATCCAGTAGATTTTCAGTGGCTTTGATGAGGATTTGAGCTTTGAAATCATAGAGGGGTGACCCTCTCACCCTTCATTCTCCTTACTAGCATGTTTGGCCTTTCAAAGGGACCCTATTTTGCATACATTGAAGTCACTTTTCAGGCTTTATTCTGAGGGTTTTGAGGTCTGCCTTGGCTCTGTCTGAGGCCTCTTTGGCCGTATTTTATGTCTATGTTGCATGTGTAGAGGAATCCCATTCAAGACCTTTCAAAGAGGCATTTCTTTGCATGTTTCCTAGACCCATTTCAGGCCCAATTTGGTGAGTTTTAGGGCTGTCATAGTCCATTTCCAGAGGTGGTTTTGCTATGCTTCATGTCTATCTTGTATGTGCTTAATAACTCCTTGCATGACCCTCTAAAGGAGCTCATCATTTTTGCACATGTTGGCTGCATTTCAGTGATTATTTGGGCATATTTTCACATATTTTGTTCACTGATTTTTGCTAGTTTGATGAGATCTCACACGCTTCACATACATGCCATGTAAACCATGTTTGCTAGTCAAAGTTGCATGCTATTTTAGTCCATCATGCTAGCATCTTTTGATCATGCTTTGAACTAGAAATGTTCATGTTTTGGGACTGCCTTGGCTCTATCTTTGTGCTTTATAGTCAAATAATGCATGCTTTGTATAGCTATAAGTCAATACATGTGCCTAGTTTTGAGTTTCGGGGCTCATCTCATGCATCGGGTGCCATGTTTCCATGTTTCAGGGCCATTTAGTATCATGTTTCAGTGCTGGAAATTACATGCTTGTATGCCATATTTCATGCCTTGCCATGCCTTGTTAGAGTGGCATTTGGTGCCTTAGGTTCGGTCCTCGGTTTGCGTACATGTGTGCACGCATTTCGATAGTCTCATTTTCATCTTATGGCCACTGATGTGAGTGTGGCTGAGGTCCACTCATATTGGTGTAAGTCCATCGTGCATTGTGCCATTCCATTTCATAGCATTACGTATGCTAAGTTGTATGTTAGAGTATTGTGTATGCCATGTTACATCAAGCATTGTGTATGCCATGTTACATCAAGCATTGTGTATGCCATGTTACATCAAGCATTGTGTATGCCATTTCATAGCATTGCGTATGCTAGGTTGCATGTTAGGATTGCATTCATGCATGTCACGCATATTACATTGTGTTTGGGATAGGAGTTAGCCCAAACACGGGAAACGAGGGACGTTTCGTACTCTAAGTGACGGAACGTGTCTCAATTCTCGGTCACCGACACTCCGTATTAACCATGATGGAGTCTCGGTCTTGTTGTGTTTATATGTGCATTCATTTCATATTGAGTCGTGCAATTCGACTCCTCGGTCATCATGCATCGAGATGCGTGATTGGTGGCACGAGGATCGAGGCGTGCATACATATGTGAAAATACTTTGCCATGCCCCTTTCTTGCTCTCTGTTGCAGCAAGTCAGAAACCGGCAGTCTTTTGGAGCTTCGCACAATATTTCGGGCTTAAATGTAAACAGAGGCTAATCGGGGCATCGCAATGGATTTCTGTGCAAGGTAACTCAAGCATGCATCATTCATCATCCGAAGTAGAGCCGAGGCAGTCCATAGGCTTGCATGCTAATTTACTGCTTTCCTAAATTAATTTGTTAATTAATTAGGGTTTTGTACTTATTCGGACTATATTACTTATTTGGGACTATATTATTTATTCGGACCCTCCGAGCGAGGGCAATGTTGTAATAAGTGTGCGTGCGTGTGATGTATGTCTTCCAACCCCACGTCTTTCTCCCTTTTATTTACCAGCTTATGATGGTTAGATTAGGGCATGTTTCAATTAGCATACAGTATAATAACATGTTTGCATTCATTCATCTGTTTTGCATGCACCAGGCTCGGCGCATCATACTCACTGCATTGTATTTCAATTCCGAGTTGAATACATGTTAGCTGTAGCATTTCATATGCCATGTTTAGAATAGCCGAGCCTATCTTAGTTGCATTTTGCATGTGTTGCATTAGGCATTTCTGTATAGTTAGGATCATGCGTGGATTTCTAACATAGCTTCTGTTTTGGCTTGGAGTACTCGGTAAGTTTTATGCTTTAGCATCCTTGCATGTGTGTGAGTGACTGCCATGATAGCATGCTTACCATGAGGCTATGTGCTTATGTGATATAACTGCCTGAATGTCTGTGGGTGAAGGTTGGGTTATCTGAATTGGAATAATACATTGACTGTGAGTCTTAAGCCCACTAGATAGTGGCAAAACCATCTTTTCTAAGCCCACCTGAGGGTGGCAAAATCTGCATTTTAAGCCTACTTGCGAGTAGCAAACCACTTTAAAAAATAAACAGGAAATGTTTTGTTCCAATTCAGGCGACCCAGTCTATACTTGTATGCTGTGCGCATCACATAGTAAATCTAGGCTAATAACCGGAATAAGAACGCATAACGTTTTCAAAACTAGATATCATGATTAGTAGAGGCCGATCTTTGATCGGGCGAGCGGGGGTGCTCACGAAGTGACCTTCCCCAATCGTACCCAAGTTCTCGAGCCGAGGCAACTTTGGTGATGACGGACACGTGGCCTTAGGCAACGAGTCAGGGTTTCCTAAATTTCCCAAAATAAAATATTTAGGTGGCGACTCTGTATCTGGAAAAGCAGTCCATGTTTGGCACTTCTTTCAAAAAAATCTGTTTTTCTCAAAACGATTTGTCGGATTTGGACTCTTTGGTTCAGATTGAGAACCGTGACAATTCGAGTCCGAACTGTAGTGAGCCTAAAACGAACAAAATGGGACTCATCCCTCCCGGGGCGTTCGGGGACGTCTACAGCTGTCACATCCACTTTCCATCTTGCTGTCAAATTCCCCACCGACCTTGGGGTCGACACGTTGAGGAGAGAGCATACCGTGGCCAGAGAATGTTACGTCGTTTCACTTAAAGAGGTCAAGCTAAAAGAGGCTATGATCATTGAGGGACTCGACGTCGGAGACGAAAACGAGCTGGTCAGAGGGGAACCAGTGGAAGAGCTTGTCGAGGTCCTCATCGATCCCACCAACCCAACAAAAACAGCCAAGATCGACAGCCAACTATCTCCTCAATCCAAGGCCAATCTTATAACCCTCCTGACTGAACACAATGATGTGTTTGCTTGGACCCATTCCGACATGCCGGGTATCGATCCTTCCTTCATCACTCATCATTTGAGTATCGAACCCCATTTCTGACCCTTTCGCCAAAAACAGCACATCTTTCACCCGGAACGCAATGCTCTTATTGCCTCTAAGGTAGATAAGCTACTAGAGGCACAGTTTGTCAAGAACGTAGACTACCTCAGGTGGCTGTCGAATGTGGTCTTGGTCCGTAAAAACAACGGTAAATGGCGACTCTGCGTCAATTACTCCGACCTCAATCAAGTTTACCCCAAAGATAATTATCCCCTTCCTCACATAGATCTGCTTGTTAACACCACGGCCGGTCATCAAATGCTCAGCTTCATGGACGCCTTCTTTGGGTACAACCAAATTCTGATGCATCCATCTGATCAGGAACACACCTCCTTCATCACCGACCGGGGAACCTACAATTATCGTGTCATGCCATTTGGGTTGAAAAATGCCGGAGCAACTTCCCAACGATTGGTCAACGCCGTCTTTCATCATCAGATAGGCCGAAACATGGAGGTATACGTCAATGACATACTAGTCAAGAGCAAACTCTCCTCTGATCATCTGACCGACCTGCGAGAGACCTTCGGCACCCTATGAAAGTATCAAATGAAGCTCAATCCAGAGAAATGCGCCTTCGGCGTAGGATTTGGGAAGTTCTTGGGTTTCATGGTCAGTCAGCGAGGCATCGAGGCTAACCCCGAAAAGATCAAGGCCTTGATAGAAATGCAATCACCCAGAACGGTTAAGGAGGTTCAGAGGCTTACTGGCAGAGTCGCCGCCTTCAACCACTTCATTTCCCGCGCAATGGACAAGTGCCTTCCCTTCTTCAAAGTTCTTCGGCAGGCTTTCGAGTGAACAACCGAATCCGAAGAGGCTTTCCAACAATTGAAGCAGTGCATGGCCAACCCCTCCTTACTCTCCCAAGCCCTCACGGGTGAGCCCCTTTTGCTCTATTTAGCTGTATCGAGCACCGCAGTCAGTGCGTCCCTCATCAGGGAGGACGGTTCAGTACAGTGCCCAGTTTATTACATTAGCCGGGCTCTCAGGGGCGCAGAATAGAACTACCCATTGCTAGAAAAAATGCCCTTGGCCTTGGTCACCGCCTCAAGACGACTCCGTCCTTACTTCCAAACCCACTCCATAGTGGTCCTCACTAACCAACCTTTGAAGAAGATAATGCAATAACCAGAGCTGTCCGGCAGACTTATGTAATGGTCAGTCGAGCTCAGCCAATTTGATATCTCCTACCGACCTCGAACGACGATCAAAGGACAGGCTTTTGCCGATTTTATCCTGGAATTCACTAATCCCACTCCAACCACGGCCCCCCCACCCCCGTAATCCCACATGGAGGCAAAAGACTCCCACTCTTGGACCCTCAACGTCGACGGATCATCCCGTAAAGAAGGCAATGGGGCTGGTCTCATCTTCACCGCCCCCAAGGGTGGTTATTTCAAGTGTGCTCTCCGTTTCTTGTTTGACGCAAGCAATAATGAAGCTGAATATGAGGCATTGATAGCAGGTCTCCGCCTAGCCAGAGACATTAGTGTCAGCCATATCCAGGTGTTCAGCGATTCCCAGCTCATTGTCGGACAAATTACGGGGGAATTCGATGCCAAGGAAGACACAATGCGGGCTTACAGGGATATTGCACTCCCCCTTGCTCGCCTCTTCAACACTTTCCACATCAAGCACATCCCTCAGATGGAAAACTCCAAGGTAGATGAAATGGCTCAATTAGCTTCTGCTGACCAATCAGACCTCAGCCATGGCGTCCGCCTTGAATACCTGGCCCACCCTGCCATTTCCCCACAACAGCAGCAAGTCCACTTCCTCCAAAATGAACCTATTCCATGGGCGGCAAATATCCTACTATTTTTGACAAATAGGGAATTGCTTGCCGACAAACACCAGGCCGCCAAAGTCAGGGCCCGGTCGTCCAACTACATTCTTATCAACGGCCTCTTGTGCAAACGTGGCTTTTCACACCCATACCTGAGATGCCTCAATCCTACTCAAGCGACCTACGTGATGAGGGAAGTCCACGAGGGTGTATGTGGTAATCATTCGGGTGCCAGGTCACTAGCCCACAAAATACTTCGCACCGGTTGCTTCTGGCCTACTCTCAATCAAGATGCCACTGAATTCGTGCTTAAATGTGATAAGTGTCAACGCTTTGCCAACATCCCTTATGCTCCTCCTACAAAACTAATTACACTTTGCAGTCCTTACCCATTCACCAAATGGGGGATCGACTTAGTTGGCCCATTGCCCACCGACCGAGGCCAAACCAAATTCGCAATCGTCACCATTGATTACTTCACTAAATGGGTAGAGGCGGAACCCCTCGCCACAATTACTGAGCGGAACACAACCAGATTCATCTGGAAGTTGATCGTATGCCGATTTGGCATCCCTCAAGCCATCGTTTTCGACAATGGCAAACAATTCGACAATGCCAAGTTTAGGAAATCCTGTGCAGAACTTCAAATCCAGCCATGTTTCTCTTCCCCAGGTCATCCCCAAGCTAATGGCCAAGTTGAGGTTACCAACCGTTCTCTTCTGAAGATCATTAAAACTAAGTTGGAAGCTGCGAAGGGACTCTGGGCTGAGGAATTACCAAACGTACTTTGGGCCTACCACACTACCGCCCAAACCCCCACTGGGGAGACCCCCTTTCGCTTAACATACGGCGCTGAGACGGTCATCCCAGTAGAAATCGGTTTGCCTACCCCGAGGGTTCTACACCCGAATCCAGAACTAATTGAAGAACTGTGTCGGGCAGACTTAGACCTAATTGAAGAGCTTCAAGAGACCACTGCTGTCAGGCGGGCCTCATATCAACAGAAAATGAGAACACACTACAATCGCAAAGTCTGACCGAGGGAGTTCACCGTGGGGGACCTTGTTTTGCACAAAGCAACTCTTGCGACCAAAAATCCGGCTGAGGGCAAGCTGGCAGCCAAGTGAGAGGGACCTTATGTTGTTAAGGCCAGACCTCGTCCGGGCACTTACTGACTTCAGGACATGGAAGGTCGAGATCTCCCCCATCCATGGAACGCCGAGCACTTGAAGCGTTATTTTCAATAAAACCCTATTTTTGTATTGATCAATTGCTGTATGTTCTTTTTGACAATCTACACACTTAGATGCTTTTGTCCTTTTCTCATATGGTGTAAATTTGTGATCAATGGGCAACGCTTTAAATGACAACGATCTTATATCTCAGTTATCTGCGTGGTATTTCAATAACACCCTGCTTGCAGCCTCAGCTAGACTGAGTAACTTAAAGCCTCAGCCAGACTGAGCACGAAGGGCTCAGCCAGACTGAGTTACTTAAAGCCTCAGCCAGACTGAACACGAAGGACTCAGCCAGACCGAGTTACTTAAAGCCAGACTGAACACGAAGGACTCAGCCAGACCGAGTTACTTAAAGTCTCAGCCAGACTGAGCACGAAGGGCTTTGCCAGACTAAGTTAATTATGGCTCAAGCCAAACCGAGCACGAATGAAGAGTTCGGCCAAGGCCATTCTTGCAACTTCATGATTGTAGCATAGTTGCCATACTTAGTTAAAATCCAGGTCCATGCTTTTACATCTCTTAACATTCTTTACATTTTTAACTTTCATTTTTAATTCCATTACAATCCACACGCCTCGTCGCCCAACCCAATCTTTCATTTCTCAACACTCTTACAACATGATTTAAAACTTCACACTTTAAGACCTTTACATTTCAACGTTTTTATTGTTAACATTCTTTGCGTCATGGTTTTCTCACAAGTTAGACTGGCCCCCTACTTCTCAACTTTTACTACGATTTATACATAAGCCTTATTTAAATGCCCATTCTTATTCTTTTCAGATCTACAAGAAATAAAGACAACAGTACGAAAAAGCACAAATCATTATTTTATTTACAAACTTACACATAAATTCACTACAGAAATTACACGACCAAAAAAAAAAAAAACAACTACAACAACAACAACAAAAATTTTATTTACAAACAATAACACGCAAAACGCCAAAATTTTACATCAATCATTCATCCTCGCTCGAGGCCAGGTCTTCTTCGTCAACCCCCTCATCTAGGGGGGTCTGGGCCACATCGTCTTCATCTATTCTCACATTGCTGAAGTCCAAGTCTGGGAACAACTCTTCTGCTTTACGTTTAAAAGTCTTCCAGCCGTTGTCCCAGAACTCATCCATCTCATGCTTGTAGAAGTCCGACCGCTGGAAGCTCTGGATCACTTCCTCTTCACTCTTACTTCCAGCGGTCGCTCCCGACGGGCCAGCCCCCCTATTCCCCTCTCTCGCCAAGCTACTGGCGATGGCGGCATCAATAGCCATCTGGAAGTCGGCGGACCCCTTGAACTACTCTACCGCCGCAACACATAGATCGGGGTGCGCTGCCCTCTCAAATGCCAACTTGGTCCTCTCCTCTTTCAAGGTCTTCTCCAACCCTGCCTTCTCAGCCACTGACTTAGCCCTCTCGCCGACCAGGGCCTTCTCCATCTCTGCCCTCTCAACCGCCAGTCTAGCCCGTTCGTTCGCCAACGCCCTCTCCAACTCAACGATCTTCTGATCTGCTTCTTCCTTTTCTTTGATCGACTAAGCGCATAGATTTTCATTACAGACCATGGCCTCATCCCACCTTTCGTTGGCGACGGTGCAGGCTTTCTGGGCCTCTTCCAACTTCTTCTGCTCGCCAGCCAACTGGAACTCGAACGACACCACCTTGCAGCGTTCCGTCTCCAGCTCTAACTTGGTCGCGAGCAGCTCAGCATTAGCACGGTCTGCTGAATAGCCCTGCACCATCACCAACACCTCTATCTTCTTAGCGTTCTAGGCATACTCCAGCCCCCTAACACACGCACTCCGCGCGGCTTTCCTCCAGCCCCCGGTCTCCCTCCTTAAACTTTCAAGCTGGGCTTTCACCTCCTCCAACTTCGCCTTTTGCGCACGCCGCTTTGTTCAGTAAGGCTCCTGCTAAGGCCGTCGCCTCTATCTGGGCCGAGCACAGTGCCCTTAGCAGTTCGGCCTCTGTGAAACTTGCCATCGAACGCACAGCCGTGTCCTCCACTACTCCCAAGAGCCGATCTGCAGCAGTCCTAGCTTCGCCTCCTTCTCCCTCCAGTCGCCTGGACACTGCTAAAGCGTAGTAAATGGCGGTCTTCAACTTGGCCCTCTCTCCTTCTCTTTGGGGCACAAGACCCCCCTTGGGCTGTTGCTCTATCTCCTGCTTAGGGCCAGTCGCCCCACCTTCCACTTGTGTTTTGGGGCCCAGGGCACTCTCCATCCCCTTCGCTGTTCCCTCCAACTCCACTCCGGGGCTCTCCTCTGCAATCTCCTCCTTCGTCCTCTTTAAAGCTGGCCCCTCTTCCTTTTCTTTTACTCTCTTCTTCTTCTTCAGCACAGCCTCCACCTATTTTTTACTCTTTTTCTTCAGAGGATCCATTGGAGGTGGTCGTGGCTCAAAATCGCTCAGGTCCTTCTCCCCTAACGGCTTGGGGAGCGGTCGAACTCGTTCCCTGACGATCGTTTTGGGCGGGCGGCCTAACTTCGCCTCTTTGTACTGATTGGCCTTGGTGAAGGTGGTTCTGTCTTCCGCCTCTTGCCTCTTCCTCCTCGCGTCTAGTTCTGCCGGTACAAGATCTCCACCGGTCGGCTGAGGGCCCAGCCTTGAGGTAAACAAGGCTAAGGGCTGAACGAGGTTGTCCCACTTGGCGCCCTCCTTCTCCTTCCATGCCTTCACCTTTTTCACCCTGTCCTCTGCCTCCGCCTCCAACCTTGGCTCAACCGACTTGGTTGGCACCTTCCACACCATGTGCACTCCTACTCCCCCATTGGCAGACACATAGAACCACTGCGGCCTCTACCCATTCACTAACGACGATAACCCCGCCATCAGACCCTTTCTTGCCGTCGCTTGTAAAGTGACCCAAGTCTCTTGCTGGCCCGAAGCCTTGTAGCATGCAAAAAACTCATCCACCATCATTACAGCCCCCTCGTTTGCCCGTGCCCACGCGCTTGCACAGGCCAATAAAATCTTCCACGCATTGGACATCAGTTGGCCCGGAGCCACCTCCAGCCGATTCAACAAGTCCACTACTATCCGGGGAAGCGGCAATCTCAACCCCCCCTTTAGTGCCTCTTCATAGAGGGCAAACTCCCCCGGTCGGGCATCGGATGGCCTCTCCTTTGACGTCGGCAATTTCAACTCTATCTCCGCAGGAATTTGATACCTCTCGCGCATCTCTTCCAACTCCTCCGCCGTACGTGTCGATTTATCGGCCTTCGTGTGCCAGTGGTCTGGCCCCACTTGACTAATAGGTTTCGCGGCCGTAATCATCGTCATAGGACGAGCCCGCACTGCTTGACTAGCTACCCCCCCTCCCTTCACTCCGCACGGTACTATTCCGCCAACTCCACCGCATCGTCGTCGCCTAACGAATCAAGCCTTGTGGTTGCTACTTCCTCTTGGGCCATTTCTCTTGTGTGTCTGCGAACGGCTTCAGGCGCGGGCACAGGAAAGTTCACAAAATGTTGCAGAGGTGTATCACTAAAAACAAACGAGTTTACTTCTAGGACGTGTTGGTTTTTTGCACAAAGATAGGTAAAACAGATAAAACCAAACGCCCAAGGCTTGCCTGTATTCCAAGGGTCAAGGTCAAATTTTGCCAGTTTGAAAATTTTCAAAATTTTTTCAAAACCACCTTTTTAAGCACCCTATATTGACCTATCCCTTTGTTTCTTGCTCAACGCCTAACCTTCCCCATTACGGGATTCCGCCACGTGTACGACCACGATCCACTGCCCCCTTTCCCTACCCTGTCTTTTCCACTTCAAATCATCACGTGCCCTGCCACTCCTCGAGCCTCGCGCATCGCTACATCTACCTCCACTCGGTCACCCTTCGCAGTTGGCACTCCTCACGGTCTGTCCTTCCACTGGGTCACCCTTCGCGGTCGGCCCTCCTCACGGTCGGTCCCTCCACTCAGTCACCCTTCGCGGTCGGCCCTTCTCACGGTCGGTCCCTCCACTTGGTCACCCTTCGCAGTCGGCCCTCCTCATGGTCAGTTCCTCTACTCGGTCACCCCTCACCATCGGCCCACTTCTCGGTCGGTCTTCGCCCCACCGGTCTCTCACAACCCTCATTTTCTTCATTATTCCCTTCGTTGCACTAAAGCTACATTTGGGAATGGGAGACTACTGACATGGGTAAGCCCATAAAGGATATGGCCTACCACCTAAGGTCCAATCCATGATTCAAATACTAAAACCTAACACTCGTGAAACCCAACGTTACACCAAACACCAATGACATCTAAACACTTGGCAAGTAGAGAATCACCCACATCAGCAGACAAAGATCCTGCAAAGTTATTGTACTACACATCAGCCATTAATGAGTTTTCCTGCAGCATTTATTGCGATAACCCTTCCCCGTCGGGATAGAACAGCCTCACCATGAACAAGGTAAGCTAGAGCATAGACTTTCGGCCAAGGTACAGGTCGGAAGGGACAACGAAATCATTAGCAGAGGATATAAGCAGGCATCGAAGACAAGGAAAGGGTTAAGCTTTTCTATCACTAATTTATCTCTACATTCCATCTCTCTTTTTAACTTGCTTGTTGGAGGGTTCGCTGGGGGACTCCCCGTTTCCCGTTGAACTCTTGTGCATGTCTCTCAGTAGGCTTGGTATCTCGGGCACCGGTTTGGGAAGCGTGGATCAATCCGACCCATTCCATCTGGAACACGCTGTATCATTACCTATGTATAGATTTATTTTGTGTTTTAAAGAAAATGAAAAATTTACATCTATGCACAGAAGTCATTATTTTCATATATTTTTTTTGGAATGAAAATTGTTTTTGAGAATTTCAAAAATATATGATTTTTGTGTGTTTATTTTCATCAAAATGATTTTTATATTTTAAAAATAATACTTTGAAAGCATAACTAAACATAGTAATTACTTTTTTATTTTAAATTTTTATTAAATATATTTAATATTAGTCTTATTTTAAAAGTATATTTCCAATGATATTAATTTTATAAAAATTAAAATTTTATATTAAAAATTATATATATATTATGAAAATAAAATGAAAAAGATTAAAATAGTTATTTTTTATTAGAAATGTGATAGAGAGAGAGTGTGTGTGTGTGATTTTAATTTTTTATCAGAAATGTAATAGTGAGTGACAGAGAGAGAGTGTGTGTGCTGTGAGTGTGTGTGTCAGTGAGAAAGGGATGGAGAGAGTGTATGTGTGCTGTGAGTGTGTGTGTCTGTGGGTGTGTATTTTTTTTTTTTAAAGAAACAAATTTGAGCTATTTATTTTTTTGTGGGTGATGTGGTTTTATCTGAGCCATCTCCCGGAGGAACAGCTAGAGAGGATCCTAACTCTGCACCTACGACCCCTCTCTGTGGAGAAGTTATTTATTGGTCTTAGGATACCGTTATGTGATGTTATAATATTATTATGGTTGGTGGAAGAAATGAAACTCATAAATTTTGTTAGGTAATTGAAAAATATGAAGAGATATAATGAATTATAATTTGTGAGGAACATAAACACGTAACTTCCCTGGAGCAATCAATAATTTTTCTCTCTCTCAAATTTGTGAATTACTCAGTTAAAAACATGGGAGTATCAGAGAAAAAAAATTACAAATTAATAAAAAATATATATAATATTAATTATTAAAATTTATAATAGTTTTCACTTTTAGTAAATACAATTTTCTGATATGGTCATAGGCCTCCCTAAAAACAGTAACATCTGAACACTTTAAGCTAACACTTCGGAGTAATTTTTGCCATTTAACTCAACTAACTGCAAGCGTTATAATAATATTGGTCAAGAATAATGTGTGAAACCACTAAAATAGCAGTTTTAAAGCTACACTAATAAAGTGGTATTGTTATGGGTCCTATCTTGATGTGATAGTTTGACCTTTGTTTGTTTGTTTGTTTTTTTTTTTTTTTCTTACACTGCCAACTCATTAGAGCTGGCATTAGTACTCCTAAATTAGTGGTCTGTATCACCACTATATTTGTCAATGTTATAATTTAGCAATAAATATTAGTAAATTGTCAAATTATAATAATGATGTTTTAATGGTCACATGTCATTTTGACAAATCACAACTAACTTTTCCTCTAATTTTGTAAGTGTTGTTTGGATATAAATTTTTTAGTGAATTTTTTATAATTTATTTTTTTGTCTTTTATGACATTTTTAAAACTTTTTTCTACAAAAAATTAAATATCTGCATTCTACCTGACTAGACAAATATAAAAAAAATTAAAATAATTGAAATAAAAAATATAAATATAATTCACCCCATCCATTATTCATTCACCATTTATTCACCAACAACCACTTACCAATAATCATACATTAAACAACATTATTCATTCATCAACAAACACCCACCAATAACCACCCATTATTCATCCATTATTTTCTTTATAAATTACAACACAAAATTTTCTACAATTTTCATATTCATCCATCCGCCATTTTCATTTCTTCTAAACTCTCTCTTTCTCTAAACTATTACAATGAACAATTTTAATAAAGATTTTGATGAATCTTCATTATCTAATGATGATATAATGATAATGCAACTGTTAATAGCACAATAACAAAGAATACAAGCACTAACCCTAAACCATTGAACTAGACATGTTGGTTTCACAAGTGGTCGCCGATACATTAGTCGTAAGAGGGTCAAAGGCGACGAACAAATTTATAGAGATTACTTTGCAGATAATCCTATCTATTTAGAAGAATATTTTCGAAGACGTTTCCGAATGAGGTGGTTATTATTTCTTAATATCTTATATGATATTCAACAAGTCAATCAGTATTTCATCCAAACCCCTGATAGCATCGGTGCTCCTACATTATCCAGTGTACAGAAGATAACTGTTGCACTTCAAATATTTCAATATGGCGTACCTACTGATACTGTGGACGAGTACATCATAATTGGAGAAACTATTGCAATTGACTCATTGAATTTTTTTTACCAGAATGATTGTTACTATCTATGAAGGCGTATATTTAAGATCCCAAATAAGACAAATGTCGCTAGATTATTACGAGAGAGAGAGAGAGAGAGAGAGAGAGAGAGCAACATGAATTTTTTAGAATGTTCAGGAATTTGAATTGTATGTACTCGTGTTGAAATATATTGTGTTAGGTACTCACTGTTAAAAGGACAGTAACATCTGAACCATTTAAAACTTGAGCTAACACTTCCTTTGGAGTATATTATTGTGCTCTTTTAACTAATTAACTCAACTAACTTGTTACACAAAGTCCTATTTTGATAATTGGATTAAAATTCAAAAAGTTGACTTTTTTATTTTTTTGAGGTCACATTACCTCTTTATTTTTTTACATATTTTTTCAAAAAAAAAAAAAATCTAAAAAAGTCAAAAAATTAATTTCTAGCATACTTCCCAAAATAAGTCAAAAATACACATAAATGCAACGATGTTCTAAGAGCATCTCCAATACAAATGTTAACTTTGTGTGTTATTAATTGGTAAAAACTAGTAAATGGAGTACGATTTCATATTAATGTTGTTTAATCTAATAACTATGCGAGTGTTGCAATAGAGATGTCAAGTATGTGTGTATTGATATATTGCGTGAACTCGCTCTCTCCTTTTTTCTTTCTTTCTCACTTCCTTTCTCTCTCTCTTCACAATTAACATCACACTTGACATTTGATTATTTTTCATCTGCAAACTTACCCATTAATATCTCCAATGGAGCATGACAAAAGAGAAGAAATTTGTTGCTGTTTTTGGATATTAGATACGTATAGATGTGGTTGGTGTTCTTTATTTTGTGCTAATGGCATGCATTTTTCATTGCCTTTAAACTGTTTTGACAAAATGCCCTAGTGTGAGCTCTCAAAATTTCTTTGTGATTTACATTCTCAGTCTCTTCAACTCAAGATGCTTTGCAAGTTTGCTAATTAAAGCAATGAGTTGAATTCATTATGTCTTTGCACGTTTGCTGGTTGGAGGATTCCATTGGTTTAAGGTTTTTAACCGTCTGTTGTATCTGTCACTTTGTTGGTTTATCAAATTCTCTAATATTTTTTAATTTAGTGCGGATTTAAGCAAAATTCAAAAGTTTGAATTAAATTTGGATGGGCATAAACAAAGACACTGAACAATCTGACCAATCCGAAGTCTGAATTATATATATATAAAAATATAAAAATATTAAATATACATATAAATAATTAACTATTGGATGATGTTAAAGTAATCTAAATTGTTACATCATATTGAATATACATTATATACAAAAGTAACCCGACACAAAATCTTATTTTTTTCGTTTCTGACTCTGAAATTATAAAGACCACTATAGCTGTTTTTCAATCGATTTTCCTAGCTATGTAATGGCAATCAGGGATGGACCTACTTTGAGACCATCAGGGGCCATGGCCCCCTGCTATGTTGGAAAGTCCTACATATATTATACTACTTTCACAGTTAATATGTATGTCTAGTTGGATTGGCCCCTTGCATGATATTGGTCGCGAGTACTTTGAATTAATAAGAGGTTGATCTCATGGGTGATGTTGAATATACTAAATAAAATATAAATCGGGTGATTATTCAGTAGTTTGAGATTACGGTTACGTAATGTTTTATGATAATATAATTGCTAGAAAAGATGAAGTATTTAATTATTTGTATTGGGTGATTAAGAAATATAAGAAGTATAATAAATAGTATTTGGTGAGGGAGTATAGCCGCATGGTACTCCGGAACTATTGTATAATTTTTCATAGAAATCTATTGCATAAGAATTTTTTCATTAAGTATAAAAATATAATACAAAAAAAATCTTTTTTACGTACGAAAATCTAATACATAATGTACAAGAATTATACATGTTGATCATCAGATGTCTCTTTTTATTTTTATTTTAAATTTTAATTAAAAAAAGTAGAAGATAGAGATGGTCAATCTCAATTAAAATGTACATTTCCAAGAAAAATATAAATGTTTGTGATGTGTATTATTTCAATTAGTGATAAAAGATAAAAATAACAAAATTATGATATGCAATCCGATGGTGCTATATACACCAATTAGTGTACTAACTAGTGTACCAACACTAGTTATGACATTACTATTGACCCCACTCATTAATCATATTATAAATACCAAAAACCTCTTAAATTATGTCACATCATCAATTAATTGATACATATAGTAGTATTCTATGTAACCTAATGTGAAAGTCACTTTTTTAGTAGTGAGTAAAAAGTTATGTATATATATATATTTTTTTTGGTGAAAAGAAAAGTTAAGTCATTTATAATTATTTATGTTTCAAAATTTTGTAGTATTGTTATAAAAGATATACTATATGCACTCTTTTAGGGATGCACACAATATCCTTACCATTAGGGTGTGTTT
>CM069904.1:174272255-174561748 GCA_036172215.1 Camellia granthamiana
TAGAAATGTGATAGAGAGAGTGTGTGTGTGATTTTAATTTTTATCAGAAATGTAATAGTGAGTGACAGAGAAGAGAGTGTGTGTGTGCTGTGAGTGTGTGTGTCAATGAGAAAGGGGATGGAGAGAGTGTTACTGTATGCTGTGAGTGTGTGTGTCAGTGGGTGTGTATTTTTTTTTTTTTAAAGAAACAAATTTGAGCTATTTATTTTTTTGTGGGTGATGTGGCTTTATCTGAGCCAATCTTCCGGAGGAACAGCTAGAGAGGATCCTAACTCTGCACCTACGACCCCTCTCTGTGGAGAAGTTATTTATTGGTCTTAGGATACCGTTATGTGATGTCCACAGAGAGTTGGTCGTAGGATACCGTTATGTGATGTTATACTATTATTATGATTGGTGGAAGAAATGAAACTCATAAATTTTGTTAGGTAATTGAAAAATATGAAGAGATATAATGAATTATAATTGGTGAGGAACATAAAAACGTAACTTCCCTGGAGCAATCAATAATTTTTCTCTGTCTCAAATTTGTGAATTACTCAGTTAAAAACAGGGGAGTATCAGAGAAAAAAAACTACAAATTAATAAATATATATATATAATATTAATTATTAAAATTTATAATAGTTTTCACTTTTGGTAATACAATTTTCTGATATGGTCATAGGTCTCCCTAAAAACAGTAACATCTGAACGCTTTAAGCTAACACTTCGGAGTAATTTTTGCTATTTAACTCGACTAACTGCAAGTGTTAAAATAATATTGGTCAAGAATAATATTTGAAACCACTAAAATAACAGATCTAAACCTGTACTAATAAAGTGGTATTGTTATGGGCCCTATCTTGATGTGATAGTTTGGCCTTTGTTTATTTGTTTTTTTTTTTTTCTTACACTGCCAGCTCATTAGAGCTGGCATTAGTACTCCTAAATTAGTGGTCTGTATCACCACTATATTTGTCAATGTTATAATTTAGCAATAAATATTAGTAAATTGTCAAATTATAATAATGATGTTTTAATGGTCACATGTCATTTTGACAAATCACAACTAACTTTTTCTCTAATTTTGTAAGTGTTGTTTGGATATAAATTTTTTAGTGAATTTTTTATAATTTATTTTTTTGTCTTTTATGACATTTTTAAAACTTTTTTCTACAAAAAATAAATATCTGCATTCTACCTGACTAGACAGATATAAAAAAAAAATTAAAATAATTGAAATAAAAAATATAAATATAATTCACCCCATCCATTATCATCCACCATTTATTCACCAACAATCACTTACCAATAATCATACATTAAACAACATTATTCATTCATCAACAAACACCCACCAATAACCACCCATTATTCATCCATTATTTTCTTTATAAATTACAACACAAGATTTTCTACAATTTTCATATTCATCCATCCGCCATTTTCATTTCTTCTAAACTCTCTCTTTCTCTAAACTATTACAATGAACAGTTTTAATAGAGATTTTGATGAATCTTCGTTATCTAATGATGATATAATGATAATGCAACTGTTAATAGCACAATAACAAAGAATACAAGCACTAACCCTAAACCCTTGAACTAGACATGTTGGTTTCACAAGTGGTCGCCGATACATTAGTCGTGAGAGGGTCAAAGGCGACGAACAAATTTATAGAGATTACTTTGCAGATAATCCTGTCTATTTAGAAGAATATTTTTGAAGACGTTTCCGATGAGGCGGTTATTATTTCTTAATATCTTATATGATATTCAACAAGTCAATCAGTATTTCATCCAAACCCCTGATAGCATCGGTGCTCCTACATTATCTAGTGTACAGAAGATAACTGCTGCACTTCAAATATTTCAATATGGCGTACCTGCTGATACTGTGGACGAGTACATCATAATTGGAGAAACTATTGCAATTGACTCATTGAATTTTTTTTACCAGAATGATTGTTACTATCTATGAAGGCGTATATTTAAGATCCCCAAATAAGATAGATGTCGCCAGATTATTATGAGAGAGAGAGAGAGAGAGAGAGAGAGAGAGAGAGCAACATGAATTTTTTAGAATGTTAAGGAATTTGAATTGTATGTACTCGCGTTGAAATATATTGTGTTAGGTACTCATTGTTAAAAAGACAGTAACATCTGAACCATTTAAAACTTGAACTAACACTTCCTTTAGAGTATATTATTGTGCTCTTTTAACTAATTAACTCAACTAACTTGTTACACAAAGTCCTATTTTGATAATTGGATTAAAATTCAAAAAGTTGACTTTTTTATTTTTTTTTGAAGTCACATTACCTCTTTATTTTTTTACATATTTTTTCAAAAAAAAAAATCTAAAAAAGTCAAAAAATTAATTTCTAGCATACTTCCCAAAATAAGTCAAAAACACACATAAATGCACCAATGTTCTAAGAGCATCTCCAATACAAATGTTAACTTTGTGTGTTATTAATTGGTAAAAACTAGTAAGTGGAGTACGATTTCATATTAATGTTGTTTAATCTAATAACTATGCGAGTGTTGCAATATAGATGTCAAGTATGTGTGTATTGATATATTGTGTGAACTCGCCCTCTCCCTTTTTTCTTTCTTTCTCACTTCCTTTCTCTCTCTCTCTCCTCTTTGTTATTTTACTCTTCACAATTAACATCACACTTAACATTTGATTATTTTTCATCTGCAAACTTACCCATTAATATCTCCAATGGAGCATGACAAAAGAGAAGAAATTTGTTGCTGTTTTTGGATATTAGATACGTATAGATGTGGTTGGTGTTCTTTATTTTGTGCTAATGGCATGCATTTTTCATTGCCTTTAAACTGTTTTGACAAAATGCCCAAGTGTGTGCTCTCAAAATTTCTTTGTGATTTACATTCTCAGTCTCTTCAACTCAAGATGCTTTGCAAGTTTGCTAATTAAAGCAATGAGTTGAATTCATTATGTCTTTGCACGTTTGCTGGTTGGAGGATTCCATTGGTTTAAGGTTTTTAACCGTCTGTTGTGTCTGTCACTTTGTTGGTTTATTAAATTCTCTAATATTTTTTAATTTAGTGCGGATGTAGGCAAAAATTCAGAAGTTTGAATTAAATTTGGATGGGCATAAACAAAGACACCGAACAATCTGACCAACCTGAAGTCTGAATTATATATATATATAAATATATAAAAATATTATATATACATATAAATAATTAACTATTGGATGATGTTAAAGTAATCTAAATTGTTACATCATATTGAATATACATTATATACAAAAGTAACCCGACACAAAATCTTATTTTTTTCGTTTCTGACTCTGAAATTATAAAGACCACTATAGCTGTTTTTCAATCGATTTTCCTAGCTATGTAATGGCAATCAGGGATGGACCTACTTTGAGACCATCAGGGGCCATGGCCCCCTGCTATGTTGGAAAGTCCTACATATATTATACAACTTTCACAGTTAATATGTATGTCTAGTTGGATTGGCCCCTTGCATGATATTGGTCGCGAGTACTTTGAATTAATAAGAGGTTGATCTCATGGGTGATGTTGAATATACTAAATAAAATATAAATCGGGTGATTATTCATTAGTTTGAGATTACGGTCACGTAATATTTTATGATAGTATAATTGCTAGAGAAGATGAAGTATTTAATTATTTGTATTGGGTGATTGAAAAATATAAGAAGTATAATGAATAGTAATTGGTGAGGGAGTATAGCCGCATAGTACTCCTGAACTATTGTATAATTTTTCATAGAAATCTATTGCATAAGAATTTTTTCATTAAGTATAAAAATATAGTACAAAAAAAATCTATTATATAAGTTTTTACATACGAAAATCTAATACATAATGTACAAGAATTATACATGTTGATCATCAGATGTCTCTTTTTATTTTTATTTTAAATTTTAATTAAAAAAAGTAGAAGATAGAGATGGTCAATCTCAATTAAAATGTACATTTCCAAGAAAAATATAAATGTTTGTGATGTGTATTATTTCAATTAGTGATAAAAGATAAAAATAACAAAATTATGATATGCAACCCGACGGTGCTATATGCACCAGTTAGTATACTAACTAGTGCACCAATACTAGTTATGACATTACTATTGACCCCACTAATTAATCACATTACAAATACCAAAAACCTCTCAAATTATGTCACATCATCAATTAGTATACTAATTGGTACATATAGTAGTATTCTATGTAACCTAATGTGAAAGTCGCTTTTTTAGTAGTGAGTAAAAAGTTATATATATATATATATTTTGTTTTGTGAAAAGAAAAGTTAAGTCATTTATAATTATTTATGTTACAAAATTTTGTAGTATTGTTATAAAAGATACAAAAATGCCTAAGACCCCCAGTGGGCGTCACTGGGGGTCGTGTGTGTTGGCCCCTCATTGGCCCAAAAAAAAAAAATTGTTTTTTTTTTTTTTTTTGATTTCAGCGAATGGTGTACTGCCACGTCACTGGGGGTCGACCCCCAGTGGAGGTCTGTAGCAGCGCTGTAAAAGATATACTACATGCACTCTTTTAGGGATGCACACAATATCATAACCCTTAATTTTTTATGTATTAATTTAGTATTAAATCTTAATTTATTTTCAATTTTGAAATGGAATATGATAGTTTAGATTAATTAACAGAGAAATTATATTCATGTCATGTCTTGGCCCTGACGGCAACCCCACCAGTATCTTCTCTGCTATTGCTTGGTGAATTCGGCTTCGATTCCTCCTTTCCCTTTTCTTTAAGAAACCTCACAGCACCTCGCTCTCTCTTTCCTTTTCTCTTTTACAAAGCTGTAAGGGCTTTCTTCCTCCTCTCTTTCATTTTTCTTTTACAAATCCTTAGGCTATTTTTATTTGGACAGATATGACTTGGGATTGGATTAATAATAATACAAAATGTATAATCCGATATTTGATGAATATAATCCATTTGGATATAGTATTTATAGGAGACCAATCGGTAATGTCATATAAAATTGATAAGCTTCTTATAATCCAATCTAAACATCAAATAGAATACGCAATCTAAAGGGATTGATAATAACAAACTATGAGACTCAAGTCCGGAATACAAAATGGGTCGGGCCAAAACCAGAAATGCTATAAAGATGCTTTGCAAGTTTGCTAATTAAAGCAATGAGTTGAATTCATTATGTCTTTGTACGTTTGCTAGTTGAAGGATTCCATTGGAATTTAGATTTTTAACTCCGTTGTGTCTCTCACTTTGTTGGTTTGTCAAATTCTCTAATATTTTTGAACATGGTGCAGGTTTAGGCAAAAATTCAAAAGTCTAAATTAAATTTGGGCAGACATGAACAAAGACACCAAACAACCCAAGCATCCCGAAACCTGAATTATATATAAAAATATTAAATATATATATAAAAATAATTAGCTATTGGATGATATTAAAATAATTTAAATTGTTAGATCATATTAAATATACATGTGTGAGTGAATTTCTGATCACACTGCCCTCCTTAGTAATTCAGCTGGAGAGCACAGGCAGAACGGATGGCACCCTGTTATCCTGCACAGAAAGAAAAGGCTCCGGCGGTGGTTCTTCCACCCGGGAACACTCCGACGATCAAGTCAATATCTCTCAAAGATAATTCAATACGTAAAGTACTGCTCAAGGCTTAAAATTGCGTACCTTAGACCCGCCGGGGGTGCCCTTCTTTTATAGTTTAACTCGATCCCAGTCCCACTAGAAGTCTGACTTCTATGGACTCTTATTCTGGATTTTCCTTGGACTCTTCAAGAGATAAGGATAGATTCCCTAAGAGTATTACCGATATCCATCTTGCAATCTTTCTTCATTCTAGGACTCCTGTCCCTTATCCGCTTATCCCGGATTCCTGTATTCTCGCAGATAACCTCGGCCTAGCCGAGATCATTCTGGTATCTTGACCAGGACACGTGACATCTCGGCTGACACTTCGGTGTCACCTCGGCCACGTGTTGGTACTCAGAAAATACATCCCCACAACTGCCCCTAGGTTCTATTACCTCGGCCATCTGAGGTGATGGAACCTACATTGGCACTCTTGCTGAACATCGGCTCGAGAACTTCCCAGCCGAGATCATTTACTTTTAGCCCGACATGCTCTCTTCGGAGAACAAGAACTCTAGTGAACTCTTTCACGCGCATGAGCTGTCATGCATCACTTTCTAGTCAATTCACTTACGCGTTCTGTCTCCATTGGCTCGTGCCTGTGACGCGCTCGCAAGCCGCCTTTTATCTGTTTACGCCGTCTGACGTCCGCGTTACCCCAGGCGCATTAAATGCTTCTGTTTTGCCGCCGTTTCAAATTTTGACAAAACTTTTGCCTCTCTCTTTTGGCTCTTCACTTTTGCATTTGACCTCCGTGTTTTCTCTCTCTCTAAACTTTCTTATTCGAAACCGCCATTGCTTCAAGCTCCAAGCTCTGCGATTGTCTTTCCTTCTCCTCTCTCGTGAAGCTGTCATTATCTCGTCACATCTGTAACTGCCGTCGGACCTCGGCAAAACTCATTCCGGCTCTATTTCTCTGGTAAGCTACTGTTCCCTTCGCTTTCATTTCTGTTGATATTTTTTGCTCCCATTTTTGTTTCAAATCTTGTGTCTCATATATCTGAGAGTATTCAAGTGAATTTGATTCATGTCCATACACTGTTCACCACTTTCTTGTACTCTTGTCACTGTTCTTGACCGTATACTCCATGTATTTTATGCTTTTGATAGCCCTACCTCTGTTCTTGATTCTGAAACTTCGTTCTTGCTTTTCTGTTTTCCAGATTTCTGCCCTCCATACTTGTTCTTCATAGATTTAGGTTTGGGATTTGTCTGTAGGACCTATTAATTCATAGGAAAACTGAAAAGCCGATATCATGGGCATGTGGAGACACAGGGTGAACACCCCAACCAGATTAGAATATTTTAGGCAAGAGTTCTCTATTCCCCACGATGTCCATCTGAGACTTGCCGGGGATGATGACTCCATTATGCCCACTGACAACTCAATGCCCTTTCCCATAGTAGCTTTTGCTGAGTGTGGACTTCGGCTGCCACTTACTACCCTTTTTCGTGAGGTTCTCCACTTCTATAAGTTGAACCCTATGCAACTTACCATTAACTCCTACAGAGTGATTAATGGTATCATAGCCCTGGCTAGGTGTGAGAATGTTAGGATTACCCTGGCCGATATCCAGTTTTGTTATACCATGTGCGCCCTGGACTTAAAAGACAAAGGCTTTGTCTATTACCTCAAGCCGAGGTCCACTGAATTCAAAATTATAGCCGACCTCCCAGACTCCAACAAAGGGGCTGGAGACGACTACCTGATTGCCTCTGGAAACTGGGAGTTTGCCCCAGACGATGATGTCCACTTATACCCTCTTCCTCGAACTATTAAGGAGGGCAAGGGTAAGAGCCCACTATCAATCACTTGTTTCTTTTTAAGTCTCCAAAACTTTGTCTTTTTCTAACACTAGTTTTCTATTGCAGATCTTCATCAGCCACCGAAAAATTTTCGCCAATTCTATGCCCCCAGTGAAGACCTAAAAAGACTTCTGGATCTCCCTGTGGCCAAAAAGAAAGCTCCTCTGTTGTTAAATTTTATCCCAACGTACAAGTCCGTTTTGCCCGACGTCCCCAAACGAAAGAAGAAAAGCCACTCTCCACCCTCTGTCACAACCCAGACTGCGTCCTCATCACGAACAGACCAAGGATCTACGTCTGACCCAGCGGATTTGCCATCCACTTCGGCACCATACTTGATCCCTATTCCTGAACGAAAACATCGGCGACGACTTGTCAAAACTGCTGAGATGGTTCGCCGAAAACCCGTGGCTCAAGATCTCCTGGCCGACCTTCCTACCGACGTTGAGGCTCAGCCGACGTCCACCATGCCCCCACCAAAGCCAAAAAAGACCAAGAAAGCTCAGCCGAAGGCCACGGCCACCCAAGTTGAGACTGAAGACACACTGCCAATTTCGCAATTGGCTGGGAGCCAGAAGACCGCTTTTGTTCCTGAAAAAGGATCTGCTGAAGTACAGCCATCCCCTTCCTCAAAATCAAAGAAGTCGAGGTTGTCTTCTGGCTCAACCTCTAAGTCGAAAAAACCCTTAGTCCCCTGGGAGCCAAAAATTACTCTGGAGGACAAGCCAATCTTCGAGAGTGACAGCGCCGAGGATATTAATATCGGCGTTGCACTCAGTACTGCCCTCCTGCTCCCGGGTGATCTTGAGCGGAACGCCGAGATCAGTGAGTATGAGAACTACTGTCTCATGCTTCAGCATTCTGTTCAGGTAAATGTTCCTACTTGGAACTTGTTACTTCCTTTCTGTTTCTTACTTAGAATATTTTCTAACACTGTTTTTTGCCTTCAGGCCATTCAGCATGCCCACTCCTTTTCTATGCAGTCGTTTGAAAACCGGCAGAGGCTTACCGACGCCAAGAGGGAGGTCACTGCCCTTAAAAAGTCCCATAAAGGACTTGAAACAAAGATAAAGAAATTGGCAGATCAAGCCGAGGCTGCTATAAAAGCCCAAACTTCTGCCGAGGAGAAGGTCGGCGCTACTGAGGCTATAAACAAAGTTCTCCAGGCCCAGTTGAAGGAAGCCGAGGATAGAAGGGCCCAGGCTGAGAAGGAGCTTCAAGAAGCCCTGGCCACAAAAAAGGCCGAAATTGAAGAGGCTGATGAAAAGGCATATGCTCAAGGCATGGCCGATGTCGCTGAGAACTACAAGCTTCAAGTCAGGCAGGCGTGCAATAGGGGCTTCTCCCTTGGTTGGATGGCTGCGCTGAAGAAACTTGACATTCCGGCTGACTCGCCTCTGAGGAATGCCGATCAAATTCCTGTGCCATGCCCTCTGCCTCCTCCTTCAAGTCAAACTGAGAATGATTCTGAGTCTGAATCAGAAGAAGAGGAAAAGGATGATGATGAGGCCTTGGTCAGGAAGCCCAAGAACGCCACTGGGACTAAGTCCCTTCCTCAGGATGATCAAGTCCTGGACTTGACTCATGATGAAGAGGATGAAGTCGTTACCAAGGAGGCTACTCCTGAACAGGCGCCATCCGACATTCCTCCAACTGAGAAAGACCTCGAGGAGAGACTTGCAGAGATTGACGCCGAGATCGAGGCGGAAAAGTCTGCCGAAGTAGTTCCTTAGGGATCTGCCGAGGTAGTTCTTCAGGAAGTGGCCGAGGTTCAAGCCCAAACTGCTCCTGAAACTGAAGAAACACAACCGTGATGCTTTTTTTTTTCTTTTTCTGTCTTTTTGTACTTCTTGTACGTTTTTGTTTTCAGAACAACGTAAACTCTGTGCCTGGCCGATGTGCCTTTTTCCATTCTGATGCTAAATACAACTTTCTGTTACTGAGTGTTTGTATTTTTGTATTCTTATGACTGCTTCTGCATGATTCTATACTTAGAATATTTTGCAAGTCTCTCCTCCTTTGTAAAATCTCCTCGGGGAAAAATACCTCGGGTATGTTTGCCCAGAAATTTATCTCGGCAAGAATTTCACCTGTAAATTTTCCATAACTTTCAACAAGTATACAGCATATACAATTTTGACTGGCAAACTTTTCTCAAGTTTTAACAAGGGTTTGAATCAATAAACCTAATTTAACTTCATCTTGTAAATTGCTACAAATTTCAACAAGTGAAGATAAAGAATTTATCTCGGCTTAACTTTAACTTGTAAATTGCTACAAATTTCAACAAGTAAAGATAAGGAATTTATCTCGGCTTAATTTTAACTTGTAAATTTCTACAAATTTCAACAAGTAAAGATAATGAATTTATCTCGGCTTAACTTTTACTTGTAAATTGCTACAAATTTCAACAAGTAAAGATAAGGAATTTATCTCGGCTTAACTTTAACTTGTAAATTGCTACAAATTTCAACAAGTAAAGATAAGGAATTTATCTCCGCTTAACTTCGGTTAAGCATAAACTCCGGTTAAACTTTATCTTAGATTAACCACGGTTAAACATCTCGGCTTAACTTCGGCTAGGCATTACTGTCTTCTATCTGCCCCCAATGTAAACCTAAGTTCCACTTGGGTTCTCATTATTCAAAAAACAACATTATGCATAGTTTCATAAGTTCTGGAAAATTCTGCTAAGATTTCATTGATCATATCGGCAAAAATCAAACAACATCTAATGATAAAAAACTTTAAATTACAAGTGTTCCATGGTCTAGGCAATGCTTTGCCTTCACTATCTTCGAGCCGATATGCCCCATTTCCTAACACCGAGGTAATTCTGTAGGGCCCTTCCCAGTTTGGGCCAAGCTTGCCCTCTCTGGGATCCTTCTTATTGCCGACGACTTTCCTCAAGACTAGGTCGTTGACCTGAAAATCCCTTGGATTGACCTTCTTGTTGTAAGCTTTGGCAACCTGTTGCTGGTATGCTGCAAGCTGGATTGCAGCTTTCTCTCTTCTTTCTTCTAGTAGATCCAGATCTCGGGCTAAGAGCACATCGTTAGTCCCGTTCTCAACTCCCTGGGTTCTGATCCCTGGGATGCCGATCTCCAATGGAATGACTGCTTCTGTGCCATAAGCCATGGCGAAGGGGGATTCCCCTGTTGATCTTCTTGGCGTAGTGCGATATGCCCAGAGCACATTGGGCAATTCGTCTACCCACTTTCCTTTTACTGCCTGCAGCCTCTTCTTTATCCTGTCCAGAATTACTTTGTTGGATGCTTCTGCTTGCCCATTACTTTGGGGAAAACTTGGTGTTGAAAAGTAATTCTTTATCTTGAATTTTGCACAAAAATTCTTGATGAGTTTGCTGTCAAATTGTGTTCCGTTGTCGGCAACTATTGCTCTTGGAATCCCAAATCTGGTGATGATGTTTCGCCAGATGAAGTTCTTCACATCCACATCTCGGATTTTGGCAAGAGGCTCTGCTTCTATCCACTTTGTGAAGTAGTCTGTTGCTACCAGTAGGTACTTCTGGTGCCCAGTTGCTTGGGGCAATTGTCCAACGAGATCCATGCCCCATTGGGCAAATGGCCAAGGGCTGGAAACCGGGTTCAGGTCGGCAGCTGGCTGATGTATCAAAGGTGCAAACCTCTGGCATTGTTCACACTTCTTCACATAGGCCTCTGCATCTTTTTGCATATAGGGCCACTAATACCCCTGGGTAATGGCCCTGTGAGCTAATGATCTGCCCCCTGCGTGGCTTCCACAAACTCTTTCATGAATTTCATATAAAAAGTCTTCGACCTGAAGAGGGTGTACACACCTCAAAAGAGGTCCAGTGAAGGATCTTCTGTAAAGATGTCCTTCTGCTGTCAGACTGAATCTTGCCGACTTCAATCTGACCTTGTGTGCTTCTTTTCGTTCTTCTGGCAGCTTTCCTTCTTTCAGGAATGCGATAATTGCATCCATCCAGCTTGGTCCCATGTCCACACATAATGCTTCTTGCATTGTGTTTGGTGGCTCTATGCTTGGGCCTGATAGGTAATCGATCATTATTGTCCTTGTCTTTCCGGTTTGCATTGAACTTGCTAAATTGGCCAACGCGTCGGCGTGGCTGTTATCATCTCGGCTAACCTGAAGAAGTCGGCAGTTTTGAAACATGGCTGCCAGCCTGATGACTTCTTTTGCGTATGCCGACATCCTTTCATCTCGGGCAGCAAACTCTCCTGTAGTTTGATTCACTATAAGTTGTGAGTCACAAAAAACTATTACCTCATCTGCCTCTGCTGCTACTACCAGCTTCAGTCCAGCAATCAATGCTTCATATTCCGCCTCATTGTTCGAGGCTTTGAACCCCAGTCGAATGGACTGCTCCAATATCTCTCCATCGGGGGAAATTAACACTACTCCTGCCCCTGCCCCCTGCCGGTTTGAGCTCCCATCAACAAAAAGTTGAAAGGAGTCACCGATGTAAATGCTGCAGGGTTTGAGTTTTTCCTTCCTTGGTTCTTTAGCCTTTGGCTGGGCTTCTCCTTCATTGGTTGGACATCGTTCATCTCGGCTCAACGGAGCCCGATGTTCGATGTATTCTGGCGAGAACTCGGCCACGAAGTCGGCCAAGACTTGGCCCTTAATTGCTGTTCTCGGCCTGAATTCCAGGTCGTATTGGCCCAAAACTACGGCCCATCTTGCTATTCTTCCAGTTAAGTCTCCTTGTTGCAACAGGGATTTCAGTGGGTGTTCTGTTAGTACCACTATCTTGTGAGCCTGAAAGTAATGGTTTAGCTTTTTTAAGCCATTACCAAGGCCAGCATTAATTTCTCCAGTGGTAAATACCTTGTTTCTGCATCGGCCAAGGTTTTACTTACATAGTAAACAGCCTTCTGCTCTCCCTTCTCTTCTCGGATTATTACAGCACTTACTGCGTGCTCTGAAACTGCTAAGTATAAAAACAGTTCCTCCCAAGTTGAGGTGCTGAGAGGACTGGAGCCGTGGTAAGATATTTCTTCAGGTCGGCCAAAGCGGCCTCACATTCCTCTGTCCATAGAAAATCCGTGGCCTTTTTCACCAGGTTGAAAAAAGGTTTACATTTGTCCGAACTTCGGCTTATGAACCTGTTTAGGGCTGCGGCCCTTTCAGTAAGCATTTGAACCTGTTTAGCCGATGTCGGACTCTGTAATTCCAGGATGGCCTTGATCTGATCTGGGCTGGCTTCAATGCCCCTTCTAGTCACTAGGTATCCCAAGAACTTACCGGATCCGACTCCAAATGCGCACTTCGATGCGTTGAGTCGGAGCCGATATGTTTTGAGTATGTCAAAGACCTCTTTTAGTTCAGCAAGATGATCTTTTGGTTCCTTGGTCTTGACGACCATGTCATCAATGTAGACTTCTACTGTTCGGCCAATCAAGTGTTTGAACATCTTGGTTACCAGCCTTTGGTAAGTTGCTCCTGCGTTTTTCAACCCAAAAGGCATAACTCTGTAACAATACAGACCTTTTGGGGTGATAAACGCTGTCTTCTCCTCGTCTGGGGGGTACATGGCTATCTGGTGATACCCCCTATAAGCATCCAAGAAGCTCATCCTTCCATGTCCAGATGTGGCGTCCACCAACTGGTCGATCTTTGGTAGAGGGAAGCTGTCTTGGGGACAAGCTTTGTTTAAGTTTGTAAAGTCTACGCAGACCCTCCACTTGCCATTCTTCTTCTTTACTACCACTGTGTTTGACAACCATGTCGGATAATTGGCTTCTCTGATGGCCCTGACCTCCAGAAGTCTGTCTACTTCCTCCTCCACTACTTCGACGTGCATCAACGTCGGTCTTCTGGCCCGTTGTATTACTGGTTTGGCCGACCTGTCAACGTTGAGTCTGTAACATGTCACCTCGGGGTCAATGCCAGGCGTTTCATAAGGTGTCCAGGCGAACACCTCAATATTTTTCCTTAGAAAGGCTTCCAGCTCCCTTTCATCTTCTTCGGCTAATCCTGTGCCGAGAAGAAAGAATCGTTCCTCATCGCCCTCCTGGACGAGGATTTTCTTTAGTGCTTCTTCACTTTTCTCGGTTGGCTCCTTGCCGACATCATCTAGGACCTTCATGTCCTCTTTTTCAACTTCTGCCTTCTCTGGTTCCCGAATGCTGCAGGTTAATTTCATTGCTGCCATGGAGCAATTTTTTGCCTGCAACTGATCTCCTCTGACTTCCTCAATCCCATGTTCTGTTGGGAACCGTAGCAGTTGATGCAATGTTGAGGGAACTGCCCCCATTGCATGCAACCACGGCCTCCCCAAGATAATGTTGTAAGGCGAGGGCGTGTCAATCACAATGAATTCTGTCTTGATCTTCTTCGTGCCAGCCTGTACCTCCAAGCTTGCTGCGCCTAATGGCCATGTCGGCGTTCCATTGAAGCCGACCATCGGGCCATTTGACTGTTCCATGTCATCAGGGTGAAGGCCTAACTCCTTGTAACATCTGACATACATGATGTCGCAGGAGCTGCCTTGATCAATCAGGATGCGTTTCACCTGGCACTCCCCAACCTGGAGGGATACTACCAAGGCATCATTGTGCGGGTGTTGGACCATATCTAGGTCGGCTTCTGTGAAGGCTATCATCGGTCCTTGGCACTCTTCAGGCCGAGGTCTTTTCAGTCCAACCTGGTTGACGTGCTGCAGGTGTTTTATCCTCTGTGTCTCCCCCCGTATGTCGTTTTCATTCACTTTTGAGTGGATCACATTAACGACCCGAGGTCCGCCTGCCTGTGGTTGCTGCGCTGGGGGAGGCGGGGCTGCTGGTGCTTGAGGCAATCGTGCCTGTTCTTCCCTTGTTTTGGCCTCATCTACAAGGTCTCTCAGATGGCCTTGCCTCACCAAATCTTCTAAGTGTGCTTTAAGGGCTCTGCAACCCTGAGTTGGGTGCCCCTCCTCGTTGTGGTAAGCACAACGCCTACCAAGGTTTCTTTCCATAAATTCTCTTGGTGCCTTTGCCGGCGCTCTGAAGTAGGGCTGATTTCGAATTTGATCAAGGACTTTGTGGACTGGAATTCGGAACACCGTTGTCACTGCCTGCTTAGCCTTCAACTCTGTCTCCTGTTTGCTGGGTCCATTGTTACCTCAGACTCGCTTCGGTGAGCTGTTGCCTTTTTCTGGCTTTGTCTCCTTATTCCCCGATGTATCTTCCTCGGCTCTGGCATACTTCTCGATTCTTGCCATGAGCTCTTCCATGCTCTTTGGCAATGTCTTTGCCAAAGACTTCCGCAGAGGACAGTCGTCCTTCAGGCCGTTCTTGAAAGACACGACCGCCACCTCCTTATTGCATTTAGGTATTCGATTGAACACCTCATAGTACCTCTTTGCATAGGCCCTAAGGCTTTCATCTTTGCCGATCTTCAGAGCCATCAATGCATCCACCCTTAATGGCTGCAGCTTGTTTGTTATGAACCTGGCCACAAACATCTCGGCCAGGCCTTCCCAAGTCTTCACGCTCCCCTTTGGTAATTTGTGGAACCAATCTGATGCAATCTCCCCGAAGGATGAAAGGAACACTTTGCAGAGCAACGGCTCGTTCCCACTATATAATGCCATTGAATTAAAAAATAATCCAACATGGAAGTTAGGGTCTGACTTACCATCATATATTTGGAACCTCGGCATACTGAATCTTTTCGGCGCGACGAATTTGTCCAATTCCACCGAGAATGGTGTCCTTGGCTTAACCGGGGAGGTTACTTCGATTCCGGCATTCTCTTGCTTCCTCTTGAGGTAATCTCTCAAGTCTTCTTTACTTCTCCCTGTAGCCCGGCTGTCTTTGGACTTCAGCCTTTTCGGCGCACTACTCTCGGCCTCATGGTGGCCTCTTTTCGACCCTTCCCCGCAGGATGCATCGAAACACAATACCTGCCCCTGAACATGCCGATGTTCTTTGGGGTCTGCCTCCTTTTCGTGATATGTCCTTCGGGACTCTTCTCTTCTCGGTTCTTCTCGGCCGACTTCCCTGGAAGGTCGGTGAGAGTGTCTTCCACTCCTCGTGTGCTGAGGGGCTTCGGGGATTACTTTCTGCCCCTTCTTCTGGGTGTTTGCTGCTGGCATTGGTGTATCCTGCAGCGGGTATGGCGGCTGCACGACATTATTTTGCATCATGAAATTGACAACCGATTGAAGGTCTGCCAATTTGTTTGCCATCTCCTTTACTTCCTCATCCCTCCGTAGGCACCTATCATTCCATACCTGGAGGTTATCTTCGTTGTAGTATCTGCCCTGGTCTGTCTTCTTTGAAGTGTCGCCCTCCTCGCCGACGTTTTTCTCTGCGTGATTCTGATCACAAGTTTCTTCGTTGTGGTTTTCTCTTTCAACGTTAGGGTCGACGGGTCTTCCACTCCCAGCAGGAGTGTCGTCCCCAATCTTTTCCTTCTGCATGTTACTGGCCATCTATGCTTCTTTCGCTTCCCACAGACGGCGCCAAATTGTGTGAGTGAGTTTCCGATCACACTGCCCTCCTTAGTAATTCAGCTGGAGAGCACAGGCAGAACGGATGGCACCCTGTTATCCTGCACAGAAAGAAAAGGCTCCGGCGGTGGTTCTTCCACCCGGGGACACTCCGACGATCAAGTCAATATCTCTCAAAGATAATTCAATACGTAAAGTACTGCTCAAGGCTTAAAATTGCGTACCTTAGACCCGCCGGGGGTGCCCTTCTTTTATAGTTTAACTCGATCCCAGTCCCACTAGAAGTCTGACTTCTATGGACTCTTATTCCGGATTTTCCTTGGACTCTTCAAGAGATAAGGATAGACTCCCTAAGAGTATTACCGATATCCATCTTGTAATCTTTCTTCATTCTAGGACTCCTGTCCCTTATCCGCTTATCCCGGATTCCTGTATTCTCGCAGATAACCTCGGCCTAGCCGAGATCATTCTGGTATCTTGACCAGGACACGTGACATCTCGGCTGACACTTCGGTGTCACCTCAGCCACGTGTTGGTACTCAGAAAATACATCCCCACAATGCATTATATATAAAAGTAACCCAACACAAAATCTATCTTTTTTGTTTCTGACTCCGAAATTATAAAAGACCACAAAATCTATCTTTTTCAATCCTAACTATGTAATGGCAATCAAGAACGGACCTACTGTGACAGAATGAGGGGCCATGGCCCCTTTAGGTTGGAAAGTCCTATATATATTATACTAATTTCACAGTTAATATGTATGTTTAGTTGGATTGGCCCCTTGCATGATATTGGTCGTGAGTACTTTGAATTAATAAGAGGTTGATCTCATGGGTGGTGTTGAATATACTAAATATAATATAAATCGGGTAATTATTTGGTAGTTTGGGAGTATAGTAATGTGGTGTTTCATAGTAGTATGATTGGTGAAGAAAATGAAGTATTTAATTATATTTAATTATATATGTTGGGTGATTGAGAAATATGAGGAGGGCATAATGAATAACGATTGGTGAGGGAGTATAGACGCATGGTACCCGGAACTATTGTATAATTTTTCATATAAATATGTTGCATAATAATTTTTTCATTAGATATAAAAATATAGTACAAAAAAATCTACTATATAAGTTTTTACGTACAAAAATCTCAATACATAATGTACAAAAATTATACATGTTGATCATCAGATCTCTCTTTTTATTTTATTTTTTATTTTAATTAAAAAAAAGTAGAAGATAGAGATGGTCAATCTCAATTAAAATGTACATTTCCAAGAAAAATATAAATGTTTGTGATGTGTATTATTTCAATTAGTGATAAAAGATAAAAATAACAAAATTATGATATGCAACCCGATTGTGCTACGTGCACCAATTAGTGTACTAACTAATGTACCAACACTAATTATGACATTATTATTGACCCCACTCATTAATCACATTACAAATACCAAAAACCTTTTAAATTATGCAACATCATCAATTAGTACACTAGTTAGTACAGTAATTGTTACATATAGTATTATTCTATGCAACCTAATGTGAAAGTTATTCTTTTAGTAGTGAGTAAAAAGTTATATATATATATATATTTTTTTTTTTTGTGAAAAGAAAAGTTAAGTCATTTATAATTATTTATGTTACAAAATTTTGTAGTATTGTTATAAAAGATATACTATATGTACTCTTTTAGCGATGCACACAATGTCCTTACCCTTAATTTTTTATGTATTAGTTTAGTATTAAATCTTAATTTATTTTCAATTTTGAAATGCAATATGATAGTTTAGATTAATTAATAGAAAAATTATATTCATGTCATGTCTTGGCCATGATGGCAACCCCACCAGTATCTTCTCTGCTATTGCTTGGTGAATTCGGCTTCGATTCCTCCTTTCCCTTTTCTTTAAGAAACCTCGCTCTCTCTTTCCTTCTCTCTTTTACAAACAGTCTGTAAGGGCTTTCTTCCTCCTTTCTTTCATTTTTCTTTTACAAATCCTTAGGCTATCTTTATTTGGACAGCTATGACTTGGGATTGGATTAATAATCCCACAAAATGTATAATCCGATATTTGATGAAGAAAATTTGGGTTCGGATTAATAGTCCATTTGGATATAGTATTTATAGGAGATTAATGGGTGGTGTCATACAAAATTGATAAGCTTCTTATAATCCAATCTAAGCATCAAATAAAATACATAATCTAAAGGGATTGATAATATATAGTCTTAGGCATGGTAACCCAGTTTAATTCGGTCCGTCCTAACAAACATGGCCTTACAACGTGTTCCAAGGGTTTGTGAAAGAAAGAAAGAGGGAGGAAGGTGCTGTGACAAAGGTGTAAAGAGAACTGTTGTTTTGGAAGCTCATTACTGAAAATGTTCTATAAAACCCAACTCGATGAAGTGGACAGGACTCAGAGCAAACCAAACCAAACCAAACCAAATACACAATCCTAGAAACAACGAAGCTTGAACCATGTTTTCTCTATCATACATGCAACAATATCTTCCATTTTGGCCCAGCTGGATCCCTTCAATATCAATACCATCAGTTTTATTCACTGCCTCAGGAATGCTGGTCGGGACTCTGCTCAGTGAAGTCCTGGCCATCTCCAAAAATATTATACCACGGCAACTCTATGATAAAATCTCATCCAATCTGAATAGCCTCATTGAAAACTATTTTTCTCAGATGACTCTCTTCATAGATGAGCCCATTAAACAGCTCTCCACCAATCAAATGTTCGAGGCATCCGAAACCTACTTGCGCTCAAAAATCAACCGTTCAATTAGACGGCTTAACATATCCAAGGAACCGGGAGAAAAGGACATCTGCGTCAGCATCAAAGAAGGAGAAAAGATTATGGATACATTCCAAGGTATCCAACTCACTTGGCAAATGATGAACCGTAGTCCAGAAAGGTATCCACCAACTCATAGATCAATTGAGCTCAGGTTCAACCAGAAATACAAGGAAAAGGTACTGCGCCATTACTTGCCACATGTATTGGAGAGGTCAAAAGCCATGAAAGCAGAAAACAAGGTACTGAAGCTCTACTCATATGGGGGACAAAATTGGAGTTCAGTCAATCTAGACCATCCATCCACTTTTGACACATTGGCAATGGATCCAGCACTCAAGAAGGAACTGATGGATGACTTGGACAGGTTTGTGAAGAGACGAGACTTCTACCGGACAATTGGGAAGGTGTGGAAACGGGGGTACTTGTTGTACGGGCCCCCAGGCACGGGCAAGTCCAGCTTGATTGCTGCCATGGCTAACCATCTGAAGTTCCATATATATGACTTGGAGCTCACAAGGGTTCAGTGCAATTCAGACTTTAGGAACCTTCTAGTTTCTACTGCAAATCAATCAATTCTAGTAATTGAGGATATTGATTGCAGCAAAAAAATTCATAACAGACAAAATGAAGAGTACGACAATGTTTGCATGCCACCAATGCTTGGCATGCCACCAATGTTTGGCATGCAGATCCAGCAGGTGAGTTTGTAGGTTTACTCTCCATTGCAATAACTGCAATAGTTTAGTGTAAGAAGCAAAACGTTAATGTGACGCATGAAAACAAAGCTAACTACATTAGTTATGTTCCCAAAAACACTAATAGTTGTTGAACGCTTTGATAACTCAATGCCCGGCCCTAAGGATCGACTAATCTGGAGGACCAATCCCACCATCTACTAGTGGAGGCTCAATTAAAGTCGAGGTAAAGTTCTGTATGGACTGGCCCCAAGAAATTGTTTACACCTAGGAGGTTTCTAACTTGAGATAACTATCCCCGTGTTCCAATGCACTTTCAGTTGTATGATTGTGTCTCAAGATTTTCACCACATCATGCGACTTGGAGTGCATTGGGGACAAGGGAGATATTTTGAGAACAAAGATCCCCGGCTATTACTATAAACCTAGCTTCAAGTCTCTGCCCAAGTTTGACAAAACTCATTTTTTTAATCTTGCTTGCACATACACCAGCTTCTTACTTTATAATTGACAGGTGACACTATCTGGGTTACTTAATTTTGTTGACGGGCTCTGGTCAAGTTGTGGTGATGAGAGGATAATTATATTTACAGCCAATCACATAGACAAACTAGATCCTGCATTACTGAGACCTGGTCGCATGGACATGCACATCCAGATGTCCTACTGCACTCCCTGTGGGTTTAAGTTCCTTGCTTCTAAGTACCTTGGCATAAAAGATCACTCCATGTTTACTGAAATTGAGAAGCTCGTGACAGAGGTGGAGGTAACCACTGCAGAGATTGCAGAAGAACTCATGAGAAGTGATAAAGCAGACAAAGCCCTTGGAGGACTCATCAAGTTCCTATGCACGAAGAAAACAGAACATGATAAAGCTAATGCTGAAGGAAAAAAAGAAGTCAATGAACAAGCTAAAGAAAGCCCAGGAAACAAAGAAGGAGCTGAAAAAGAAAGCGGGGAAAAATAAAAGGCAAAAAAAGGGAAGAAACAGAAGATGAGGTGACAGTGCATCCCTTAGTTATGGTTATTAGCTTATAAATAACAAGGTTTTCACTGTATTATGCCCCCATTTGGTTTCATAATATCGTGAGAATTAGGTTGTTTTTATTTCCCTGTTCCGCTCTATATCATGAGGTCTTTAAAAACATGAAAGCATTGTATTTGCGTGTGGTAATATTTTCTGTAATATTTGCAAGTTCTGATAATTAATATAAAATCTTTATTAGTGAAGTGAATAATTTCATAGTAGAAGCAAAGACACCTTTTTTGAGAAGAGCAAGTAGACATCCTGAAAAAATGAATCATCTAATAAAGATTTTCCCCACCACGAATCCATTTTTTAAATAATTTTAACCGTTAAAAATATATAGAGCTCGTCGAGTACTTTATCCCTGCAAAAAATCACATTGATCGGATATCGATAACTACTTGATCGATCAAATTTTTATTAACAATTTATTTTAAAAATTATATTTACCGTTGATAAAAATCTGATCCGATCAAGTAGTAATCGATATCCGTTCAACGTGATTTTTTACAGAGATAAACTAGTTGATGAGTTTTACATATTGAACGGTTTGGATCATCGAAATGGGACCTATGGTGGACCTTCATAGGTCCAAAAACATGGTCCAATCCCATCATAAACTGAAGAGAAGCCAAACCCTTTTTTTTTTTTGGATGTAAAATAGTGTGGTCTAATCTACAGTTTTGGTAATCAGTTGCGTAAATGGCACTGGTTGACTATCAAGACAGTTCAACCAACAGGCCTGTTCTAGATTTAGACATGAAACAAAATACAATCTCTACATAATTATTAAATTAGACACATGCTGTTGAGGTCAAGTACCTGAGATTATAAATCACAAAGAAGGTTTGAGAGATTAAAGCATCTCCAATCTTCATCATTTTTTTTCCCATTAAATTTAAATTAGATGAAAGTAAATTTGACTAAAAATGGCTAAAATGTGCTCCAACTATTTCATTAACAATAATATTAGAATGATTATCTCATATTTTATTTACTCAAATTTAATAAAATTTTATAAATAAAAAAAGAAGGAGTAAGGATTGGGAATGGTTTTCTTTCTTCAAGTTAAAATAATTTTGAAAATTTTCAAAAACACTTGAAATGTAAAAAATACAAATTAAAAATAAGCACAGATCCCCCCCCCCCCCCCCCACAATGTATATTTCATTAAAAAAAAAAAAAAAAAAAAAAAAAACTTTAATGTGGTCTCCTTTGCAAAGACTTGCACATCACATCATGTGGTTCCATTTTCACCAATCAAATAATTCTTGCACATTGTCTTATATGTTATTTCGTATATCATTATTTCATTCTATCAAAAGTAAATGTTTTGAAAAACATGTAAAACCAAAGAATAATCATAATTTCATTGATTTAATAAGTTACACTGCTGTTGTTGCTATAAATGTAATAGTAACACAATATATAAAATATGGTAAAATAATATAATCATTATAGTATATTATTTTAACAATATAGTTATACGAAAAAAAAAAAAAAAGTTTAAAACTCTCTCTAATTTGTCTCTTTACACAATTTTTTTGCCTACCGTTCAACTGTTTTAAATGCTACAACAATCATTTCATTTTAAATGTCATCCATTGTATTTTATCAAATACATCATTTTTTAAATTTAAGAATTCTGTACTTACCACTGTAATAAATATCATAGTTGATTTGGCCCCTCCTATTCAAAATCCTCCTCCTGCCCTGTTTAAACATAACCAAAATTTCACTTGGAAGTTTAATATAAAAAATACTTAGGGTAAATTACATTGACCCAAGATTTGAAAAAATACAATAAATTTGACAATTTTGATATAATTATACTGATTTTCTTTTTAATAAGGATAAATAGACCAAAATTAATACAAATGAAGCGAAAATACAAAAATAAATAACATAAAGTATACATTTTTATATAAAGGATATGATAATGTTATTGTTTTTTATCTATATAACTAATAAATTATTAATGAAAATGAAAATAAAAACGAGGCTAAGCATTAGAATACATCAAAATTGTGGAGCTTAAAGCATTTCCACCCAAACCTTTAAAAATTGGTACGTCAAATTTTTTTTTTTTTGAAGATTTGGATGACAAATTGGCATATATCAATTTTACATAAAAGCACTCCACTAATGTGTCAAATCTACTACAGTATTATATTATTTTATTGGGTGAATTAAAATTTGACAACTTAAAATTTGGTATGTCAAAATTGAACTGTTGCAGTGGCGAATAGGATTTGACACGTCGGGTGTATTTTTTTTAACGGTTCCGATTCGTAGATTGAATTTTCTGTGGCTCGAGTGGCTCAAAATCTCAAAACGACGTCGTTTTAGCATTTTTTTGATTATCTTACCGATAAGATAATATTTTCCGTACCATTCAGGCCATTCTAGTCTCATTTTCTCGAGCTACGGAACATTTTCCTTTTTTTAAACCTGAAGGTGGTCAGTATAATTTACCCAAGGTAATAATAAATAAGAATTGGAGATGCTTTAACTCGGTGGGTCATTTTATCAAACAGTTTAAAGGCAGAGAAAATAAAGCAGATCAATCATTCACATTTACGCAGAGATACAAGATCGCGTGCTTGACCTCGTCGTCCAATCGGCTTTCCCAGCAATTTAAGGGCGTCATCCCAAGAATCTTCTCTGCTATTTCTTTGTGAGTGTTGGTGTGAATTCGTGCTCGGCTTCGTTGGTACATTCAGAGCTCAGCTGTGTCAAATCACAAAGAAAACACCACAAACCACACCTTTCTCTCTCTTTCCTTCTTCTTTTCTCTCTGTAAGAATCCGTTTGTATGGCTTGATTTATTAATGAGAAAGAAAGGATGAAAAAAGAAAACTTTTTTTATTTTTATTTTTATATTTAATTTAGAAATTGGGTGAAAAAAAATTCTTTTATTTCTCAGTAAAATAGGGGTGCAACTCGGGCGGGCTCAACCCGAGCAACCCGAGCCTAGCCCGAGTTTTTTTAAGGCTTGAGCAACTATATCTTGTAATCTGGACGGGCTTGGGTAGATTTTTGATGCCCGAATTGTAATTCGGGCCGGGCTTGGGCAAAACCAATGGCCAACCCGAGAAACCCGAACCCGACTTGAATTTAATATATTATATAAATTATATAATATATAATATATAATATATATATAATTTAATAAATTATATAATATATATAAATTAAGTAAAAGAGTTAGTCTTAATTTTTATTTTTTATTTTTTGGTGACCAGAAAATAACTTTGAATAATTCTCAATTCTTTGTTAATTCTCAATTTTACCTACAGGTTTCAAAACAAATTTTACCTACAGGTTTCAAAACAAATCTACCTATAGGTTTCTGGACTCGGGCAATTTGGGCAATTCGGGCAATTCAGGCTAACCCGAGTTCAAAATACAAAGCTTGGGCCGGGCTTGGGCAGCAATACTCGGGTTCATGGTCGGGCTTGGGCGGGCTTGGGCATTGCCAAATACAATTCGGGTCGGGCTTGGGCAGACCCCCAACCAGACAGAACCCGCCCGAGTTGCACCCCTAAGTAAAATATGTTAATTGGTTATAAAATATTTATAAAGAAAAAAAAAATTCAATCATATCCGTTCCCTCACATATTTTATTTTTTTTACTCATTCCTCATAGAGAGTATCTTTAATCTTTCACTAAATCTTTCACCAAATTTAAATTTGATTAAAAAAAAAACTCACTAAATACCAAAAATACCAAAAAAAAAAAAAAAAAAAAAACGAAAATTCAATATATTTTTCGTATTTATTAATTATTCACAAATATTTTTACTTTTTAGATATACCTAAGTAAGGTGTATCTAAAAAAGTAAAAAAAAATACTTAAAAGTTAAAAAATATTCACTAAAAGCAACAAAATATGAAAAACAAAAAATTCAATTGTCAAAAAATTTATTTTAGAAAACTGAAATAAAAAACACTGATTCTTTCTTTATTTTTGTTTAAATAAATTTAAAAAGCTTATTATTGGAAAAATGAAGGAGAGATGCTTTTTAACTTTGATTTTTGATTATTGCAAGAAGTTACACCAAACTGTTCAGATGTCAATGGGAAGCTTTTTCTAAATTTAAATATTGTGGTCGTATTTTATATTGTAATTTATTATGTAAAGCTATTTTTGTTTTCGATTCCTTATACTAAAATTTTGGAATTATTTATAACTTTTGAATACCTTTCAGAATTCGTGAAGCCCTTTTTAGTGCGAGCTTTTAAAAACATAGAATAGAATTTTCTTTTTATTTTTTTTTGATTGTGTGAAGGCCTTTTCTAAAGCGAGCCTTCTTTTTGTAAAATAAATAAAATAAAATAAAAACTGCATTATAATTTTTTATTATCTTCAAAGAGTTTGATGTCTTTTTCAAAAATGTATATTTGAGCATCAAAAATCATTTGGAAAGAACATTTTTTCATTATCCCGAACACTTCACTTTAAGATGTTTCTCTCAATTCCCTTTTTTACTAAAAATGTGCTCTAATTTTAGAACAAATAAAACTAAAAATTGCATATTTAGTATGGTCCATCGTCAAGGTTAGCGGCCTTGACTGTACTTTGGAGCTGAGCCTGCCCAAGTTCTACCCAAGTGATGGACCTCTCGAGTCTGGATCGTCTGCCGTGGTTTCCTGCGACGCCTCCTGCGGCGGTCCAAAACAATATCATTTTGGAATATATATATATATTTCCCTCTTTTGCTTTCTCTCTCATTTGCTGAGAATCCTAATCCTCAAAACAAAGAAGAGACGAACAGAGAGTCAAGTTTTTGATTGAAATTTCTTGGGTTTTCTCTCTCATCTTGGGTTTGATTTCTTAGGTTTTTGATTTCTTGGGTTTTCTGTTCAAAACAAAGATTTCTTGGGTTTTCTAAGCTCCAAAGATGAACAAGAAGATTGAAAGATAATCAACTTCTTTCAAACACAAGAAAGCACCATACAACACTAATTTCAATTTCAACACTTCAAACATCCAAAATTTCATAAACCCATCACACAAATCACCCAAAATTATATAAAACCAAAGAAATCCGAAATATATACATACATGTAATATATATATATACATAAAATAGAAAGAAGCAGAACATCTTCAAGTCGTCGTTTGTCCTTCGCCGGTTGTCGTTGTTCATGCTTCGCCGGTTGTCGATGTTCCTCGTTCATTCGTTCGTTGATGTTGATCCAGATTCATGGGTTTCATGGGTTTTTTTTCTTACTTTCAAAGGATTTTTTTTTTTTTGATTCTCTATGGCCTTGCTTCATCGCAATTTGCATGGTGTATGAGTTAGGTTCTTGCCGTGATGTCACCTCGCCGCCCTCAACCTCCTTCGTTTCGCCTTCGCCTCTGCCTCTCTCTATTAGTCTCTTCTTTGTTTTGAGGATAAGGGTTTTCAGCAAATGAGAGAGAAAGGAAAAAAAACAAAAAACAAAAAAAGGTCCAAAACGATGTTGTTTTGGACGGCCGCAGGAAGCTCCGCAGGGAATCACGACAGACGATCCAGACTCGAAGCTCTCTGCTCAAAATAAAGGTTGTTTTTGAGAATTGGCATTTTTTTAGTGTTTTTTTTATGATAAAAAGATGTGAAATTTTTTTAAAAAAATTAATTTTTTGAAATAATTTTTTGATTAAAATATAATATTATCAAAATAAACGATTTAAGATAACTTTAATAGAGATTAAAATTATGTGTATTAGTGCGATGATAAAACTGTAATATAATTTTATGTTTTAAGGTCTTTCTAAATCACATTTAACAAAATTTTGCTCCATCACTCTCTTTAAAATGCAATTCTATCAGTCACAATTAAGTCATTATGGGTACTTAGGCAATTAAGTCATTTTGGTCTATGTTCATTAGTTCCCAACTGTAATATATTCCCATATCCATTCATTTCAGTATAATTCGGTTTATCATGCTCAACGGTTCATATTGAATTATCTAGATACAGTTTCAAACATTTCCATAGCATAGGTTATATTCCAAATCTATTGAGTTTTAAGGGTATTCAATATTTATCCATCAATTCTATATTCCATTAATTTCACATTGGCAACAAGCAGAGCATAACGCATGAGCTCATGATTCTCATAGTTCAGCTGATTCAATTAACACGGTTACATCTTGCATATAAATAAGAGAGTACCTACATCAGTTGTCTTAGGGTCCGTTTGCTTTCAGAGGTAGATTCAGTAGGATTGTTAGTGAGGGGATTATTAGTGAAGAGACTGTTAGTGAGGGGATTGTTAGTGAGGGGACTAGAAAATTTGTGTTTATTTGATAACCAGTGGACTAGCAATAATTCCTGTTTGTTTTGAGAGATAGGAGTGAGATTAACTAGTAAAATTCCATAAATACCCTTGTTACATTATTATCAAATCTGGAAATTGTTAGTGAGTGGATTATGAAAAATTGTGTTTGTTTGTGACATATTTTAATATTAAAAATTATGTTTTATAAAAATATTATTATATTAAATTATGAAACATACTTAGGACCCCTTTTTTGGGACCCACACAACCCTCTTAAAAAAATTATATTAAATTATGTTTTATAAAAATATTATTATGAAAAATTATGTAATAATTAGAAAACCAAAAGACAACAAATCAGTCCAGCCCATGGTTTTAAACATTGTATTGAAATATTTTATTCACTTAAATATTGGTTCATTCATCATCATCTTTGCCTTCTCCGTTAAAAAACAAAAGCAAAGTTTTGCCTTCATCCATCAGCACCATGTAACAACCCCGACCCATGATTAACGTTAATCCACGATTTAATGTCTCTAATAAGTTATTAAGATTGAATTCTAAATTAATTGCATGAGTGATGCATTATTTATACTTTTATCTATCTCTCGTAGGAAGATCTATTCATGTTTTCGTTTCGGTTTGCGAATTGAAGGCCTTATCGACATCCGATTATGAAATTGACTTGATTTATGTGTTATTTGGAATTTTTAGAATTTTATGATAGGTTTAATTGAAATTCGATTCGGAACGATTAAATTAGAATAATTACTGCATAAATGATTAATTGATCAACAAAGTAATTAGGCCATTAGCCAAGCCTATATAAGGCAACCTCAACACCTCATATACACTTTTTGCACTCCCAATTCCTCTTGATTGAGTTCAAACGTGTGTGTGTGTGTGTGTGTGTGTGTGTGTGTGTGTGTGTGTGTGTGTGTGTGTGTGTGTGTGTGTGTGAGACAGAGAGAGAGAGATAGAAGAGAGTAATTGAGATAAAAAACTAGAGAAAATGGAGAATTGCTAGGAATTGTTGGAGGATTGAAGAGCATTTAAAAGTTTAAGCCTCTACTCTTGCGAATTCAAGGTCTAATGTAAGAAATCTAACCTCTAGTTGTGTAATTGAGTTAGTTTTTGGAAGAATTCAAGTAAAGGAGGTGAACTAACATGAGAATAAGCTAGGATTAGAGAATTATAGCTCAATTCATACATGCATGTGCATATCATGAAGTTTTGAAGTTAATTTTACAAGAATTCTCACATGTATGTTCACATCTTGGTTTTGTTCAAAGAATTCAACTTATTCTTGAGCTTAATGACTCATTTGAGCATGTTTTGGAAGGTTGGAATTCATGACATTACATGCAAGTTATGTTATCTAAGTTTCAAGTTTTGTTTACTACAATTGGCCTAGTTTTTAGGCTTCATTTTGCAAAATCGTTTATAATTCATCATGTGCTATGAGTTTCTCAATGTTTTACTAAGTTTTGGTCCAAAAGGATGTATTTTGAAGGATTTAAAGTTGAGTTTTGAGCTAGGAGCAAATCTGGAAATTCCAGAATTCTGCTCATACGCTCGAGCGAAGGAATCCATGCTCGAGCGACCACTCTGAGTGCATGTACTTCTATTCGAGCGACTAGAAGTTCGCTCGAGTGTGAAATGCATGTTCCCAGAAGTTCAAATGTTTTGCAGTTCGCTCGAGCGACAAAAGTTGTGCTCGAGCGAAGGCATGTCTCTCACGCTCGAGCTAGCGTCGAGCGAGCACCAAGCGGAAAAATCAAGCAACCAGCACTTTTGCCAAAGTTTACAAATTGCTCAAGCGAAGGAATATACGCTAGAGCAACCACTCACATTTTGCATGTCCGCTCGAGCGTAGGAAGTTGCGCTCGGGCGAGGACTCTGTTCTCAACAAGTTTTGTCAAGTGTTTTCAAGTACATTTTTGCATCCTCATTCCATCCTAGGCATTCCTAGGCCATGATTAGGGCACAATAATGAGGATAAAAGTATAGACACACCAAGATAAGAAAAGAACAAGGTAAATGTTTCTGGGTATATAATTCAGTGTATATATTCGTTTTGTACCTGTGTAGGTCACGCGCCGCAAGATATCTGAATTGTCTACTTTATTCGTCTGTTTGGAGCCATTTGTTAATTGTGAGTAATAACTTTGTAAAGTTATGTTAAACTTTGATCATTTTCTGATGATATGACATGATTAGTTTTCTGAAATTCTATGTTTTGTGTGAATGAATGATCGTCTAAATTTCTGAAATGTATTCGGGGCATCCTTAGCATCATATGATATGTGTCCCTTTATGGGTCATCAGAACGCCTTTACGGTCGTCCCTTTATGGGTCATCGGAAACGTCTTTGTGCACACGAGTCATCGGAATGCCCTTACGGTCGTCCCTTTATAGGTCATCGGAAACATCTCTGTGCACACGAGTCATCAGAATGCCTTCACGGCTGTCCCTTGTGAGTCATCAGATTTGTTAACACTAATGAATGTGCCACGTACTATGATGTGAAATGTATGAATTTTGAAAATGAATATGAACAAGTATATGAATCAATTTCTGATTTGAAATCTGAATATGCATAAGACTCTGATTTCTCATTCTATGATGGATATCATTCATTAAAACCCCTTCACCTTGTTATTATTTACTAGGCTCCAGCTCATTATTTATATTATGTATGTAGGTGACCAGGCGCGAGACCAAACCTAGAGTTGATGGCCTAAGATTCTATTTTTTCAGCCACCCTTTACGTCTCCCGTGGAGGTTCCAGATCATGTCAAATCCTTTGGCTATGTTTTTGTATTTAAGACTTGGGTTCTTTTTGTTTTAATCATGGATAAATTTCTGCTTGTATGTACAGTACATGGAATGATGTGTATCAACTGTATCTTTTGACGTCACACGTATCTTTATTGAAGTTTAAGAATATTTGTCTCATGTATGTCTTCACAGCTCAATGGACTAAGTATATTTCTGTTTATTGCTTCCTCAGCCCTTAATTTCATGTTATGTTGTTAAGAGGCCTTCGGTAATCTAAGAATTACTGGCTGGTTACGACGCTAAACCCATGGAGGCGGGTTTGGGTCGTGACAGAGTGGTATCAGAGCACGAGTACTATCGCACACACGAGTCCATATGAGCTTAGGATGTCCTAGTAAGAAGTAGCGGCATTCCATCTACATATGTAAGTGTGTGTTTATTGAAAGTGAAAACTAAATCTGACTATAATCACAAGATATGGAAACAAATGATCTGAATGTTGTAAAAAGGACTATTTGCCTATGTTCATAATGTTCCGTTTACCTATAACAAATGGAAAATACAAGAAGTGATGGAACAGCTGAATCATCCAAAGTCCGAATGAACAGAATGGAACAGATGCTTGTAGCTCTGACTGAGGTAATAACGCAACAATAGAGGCAACAACATTTACCTCATCCGCCTCCACCGGTACAAGTTGAACCAGACAATAATGACATTATCAACCTGACTCAGAAGTTCATGAAAATGAAGCCACCCACTTTTTTAGGTGGCATTGAGCCGTTGAAGGCAGAAACATGGCTACTTGAGATGGAAAAATTATTCGAGGCCTTTCCTTGCTCTGAAACTCAAAAGGTTCTTTTGGCCACCTATACCTTAAAGGATGAAACTCGTAGGTGGTGGTTGCTAGTTCGGAATAGTAATGAGAACATGACATGGGCTCTATTTAATACAATTTTCTATGACAAGTAATTTCCATAGTGCTTTCGAGGCTGAAAGGTTTCTGAATTCCAAGAACTCAAGCAAGGCAGAATGTCCGTAGCTGAGTATGAGGCTAAGTTTATTGAGTTAGTTAGATTTGCTCCACACATGGTGGACACGGATTATAAAAAAGCCTGCAAATTTGAGGGTGGATTGGATTTAGATATACTAGATCGGGTAGGAGGCCTCAACCTACCTACGTATGTAAATGTGTTAGATAAAGCATTGATGGCGGAAGCCATTTTGGCAGCTAAGAAACAAACTCTTATCGCAACAAGTGAATGGAGGGGAAAAAGATCGGGGTCTAATTTCAAAAGAAGTCGATCATTCTTAAAGAAGCAAAATACGGGATCTTACAGTAGCTCAAGCCAAGGCAGTGGATCTGTACCGACTTGCTCAGAATGTGGTAGAAAACATAAGGGGGTTTGTTATCAAACATCAGGTGCCTGTTTCAGGTGGTAAAATTGGCCATATGATGAGAGATTTTTTTGTCAGACTCGAAATACCAATCACCGCGCAACAAGTTCAACTATTTCCGCATTGGCATCAGGAATGAACACAAAAGCTAACACCGGGAAGGAAACCTTAAAGCAGGGTCGAGTATTTGCTCTTGTGCCTGGTGATGTACAAAACACTAAATCTGTGGTGTTAGGTATAATTTCTATCTGTGCTCAGAATGCTTATGTGCTGATTGATTCTGGTTCCACGCATTCATTTGTATCGCATGCTTTTTCTTGAAAATTAACTAGACCGTTAGAACCTATGAACTATTTACTATCTGTGTCTACACCGACTGGGGGTTCTATGATATGTGCTTATGTTTATCTAGCATGTGATATTGTAATTGGTGAAATGACGTTGTATGTTGATTTGCTGCCCTTGAGTATTGATTATTTTGATTGTATTATGGGTATGGATTGGTTAACTAAATACTGTGCCACCATTGACTGTGCAAATAAATCAGTTGTGTTTAGACCACCTGGTATGCCTGAATTTGTTTTTATTGGAAATGAGGTAGTTTCTCCACCATACCTGATTTCATTTATGAAAGTCAGAAAATTGTTGAGAAAAGGTTGCCAGGGTTACTTGTGCAGTGTGATGACAGTATCTTCAGATAGTACCAACGTGGAAACTATTCCTATGGTTTGTGAATTTCCTGATGTGTTTCCTAATGACCTACCCGGAAACCTAATTGATAGGGAAATTGAGTTTACCATTGATGTGGTACCTAGAACACAACCTATCTCTAAAACTCCATATAAAATGTCGATTTTCGAACTGAAAGAATTAAAAGTTCAACTCCAAGAACTCTTAGACAAGAAATTCATCCGTCCGAGTACCTCACCTTGGGGAGCCCCAGTGTTGTTTGTTAAAAAGAAAGACGGATCTTTGAGACTATGCATTGACTACCGTGAGTTAAATAAAGTAACCGTGAAGAACAAATATCCATTACCCCGAATAGATAACTTGTTTGACCAACTCTAGGGAGCCCAAGTGTTTTCTAAAATTGACCTTAGATTCGGATATCACCAGTTAAAGGTCAAGGCAAAAGACATAGAGAAAACTACATTCAGAACTAGATATGAACACTATAAATTTTTGGTAATGCCATTTGGGGTAACTAATGCACCTGCGGCATTCATGGATTTAATGAATAGGGTGTTCAAACAATTTCTGGATGAATTTATTGTTGTCTTTATTGATGATATCTTGATTTACTCCAAAAGTAGGGAAGAATATGAAAATCATTTGAGAACTGCCTTACAGATTTTGAGGGAAAAGAAATTATATGCAAAATTCTCCAAATGTGAATTTTGGCTTGACAATGTGGCATTCTTGGGACATGTAATACACAAGGATGGTATCTCCGTTGACCCACAGAAAATTAAAGTTATTGTGGACTGGCCCAGACTGACAAATGTAACAGAAGTTCGAAGTTTTCTAGGACTTGTAGGCTACTATCGCAGATTTGTAAAAGATTTTTCCAAACTTGCTCTACCACTCACTTAATTAAGACAGAAAATTACATCATTCGATTGGACTGATTAAAGGGAAACTATTTTCCAAGAGTTAAAGACCAGGTTAGTAACTGCACCAATTTTGGCTTTGCCTAATGGTACTGATGGGTTTCAAATTTACAATGATGCTTCCTACAAAGGTTTGGGGTGTGTGTTAATGCAAAATGGAAAGGTAATTGCTTATGCTTCTCGGCAGCTCCGACCATATGAAAAGAATTTCCCGACTCATGATCTTGAATTAGCTGCTGTAATTTTTGCTTTAAAAATTTGGCGCCATTATCTCTATGGAGTGACTTGTGAAGTATACACAGATCATAAAAGCTTAAAATATTTCTTCACCCAAAAAGAGCTAAACATGAGACAGAGGAGATGGTTAGAGTTGATCAAGGACTATGATTTACAAATTTTGTACCATCCAGGTAAAGCAAATATTGTTGCGAATGCATTGAGCTGGAAGTCCATTGGGAATTTGTCATGTTTGCTCACCGGTCGGAAAGAGTTGTTATGTGACTTGGAGAAGAATGAAATTGAAGTGATTTTGCGTGAACAGTGTGGAATTTGTGATATCCCTGTTCTGTAATATGTTAATTGGTCCTTAATATGAGCATGATTATGTGTTTAACATGATTTCGTGAGCTATTATGTGAAAATATGTGGTTTTGAATTTCTATCTGTTCATTGTAGAAATATCTGTTTGATTGTCTGCTTTGAAAATTAAATCGAAGGCCTTATCAGCCACAGAACCCGAAATTGATTGCACCATTGTGATTAGCCTAATTTTTAGAGCCTACGGTGAAATTTGATTGGAAATTGATTCGGATCAGATTAAATTGATTAAATTGATGAATTAGTGCCCAATTATTTATTATTATTAAATTGGTACTAGTGGGAACTTATGTAAAGAGGCACTATACACTTAATTGATACACTTGAGCTCAAAAATTAGATTTTGGTGCCTTGAGAGAGAGAGAGGGCCGGCTATAGAGAGAGAAAGGGAGAGAATTGTGTAATCTTGGCTCAAGGTTTGGGAATCTGAAGATTAAACTCAAGAATTGGCTAGAGTTTGGGGGTTTGAAGCTCCTAGGTAAGTGAATTCATGAATTTTAAGTTATTATCTTGTGAATTCAAGTTTGAATAATGGTCAAGAACATGGATTAAATTGATTATGAGGAAATTGAGTTGATTTTGTTGTATTGAAAGCCAAATGTGCATGCATGTGTGTAATTGCTTGAATTTGCATGTTTGAGTTTAAAATATATGATCCATGTAGAGTTTTGGTTGAAGCTCATGTTTGTAATCACCAAGTGCACCATGTAAGTTGAAATGGGAGTGATATCACACATGCATGTACAATCTATGAGGAACGAGTTTGAAATACATGGAATTGTTGTCATGGTAGCAAGTTTGGTGTAAATTGGAACATGCATGTGATTAAATTGTGAAATTGAGCTTCATTATATTATAATTTGGTGTTTATACCATGTTAGAATATGTATATGTGAAGTTTGAGCTATTATATGCTTGAAATGCTGATTGGAAGGTCGAATTGAGCTCAAAGAACAATTATGGGTTTTCCAGAATTTTGATTTCCGCTCGAGCGGGGAAACTGCCGCTTGAACGTGAAATACGTGCTCCCAAAACTTTTTGCAGACATGGTATCCGCTCGAGCGGGGGAGTTCATGCTTGAGCGGGGAGCCATGTAGAGAGGCCTTCCGCTCGAGCGCCAGAGTGCACGATCGAGCGTAATTTTGATGCATCCAGTACTTTTGCAGACCTCATGGGTCCGCTCGAGCGGGGAAGTCCACGCTCGAGCGGGGACCCTGTTTTCTGAAATTTTGAAAAGACCTTTTGTGTTTCATTTTTTGTTCTCTTTCACTTCCAAGTACTCTTAGGCATGCATTGAGCATTGTAATTGAGTTAAAGAGATAAGAATGAAGCCTAAAGAGGAATATATGAATTAAAGAATGGATTGAATTATTTGTGACCCATATGTGTTATGTGATGTGTAGGGTCAAGCTCCAGGGCAAACCAACCAACCGATCACTGTGAGTAATATCTTAACAGAGATATCTGAAATATGTTGTTGTCCAATTGCTTACTTCTATGTAAGTTTATAAGTTCATTGATTTGATTGGTGGACAATGTTTGCTATACCGAATGAATGGGCCAGAGGCCGTTTTGACATAAATGAATGGGCCAGAGGCCGTTTTAACATGAATGAGTGGGCCAGAGGCCGTTTTGACATAAATGAATGGGCCAGAGGCCGTTTTGACATGAAGGGATGGGCCAGAGGCCGTTTTGACATGAATGAGTGGGCCAGAGGCCGTTTTGACATGAATGAATAGGCCGGAGGCCGTTTTGACATGAATGAATGGGCCGGAGGCCGTTTTGACACGAATGAATGAATGGGCCGGAGGCCGTTTCGACATGAATGAATGAATGGGCCAAAGGCCAGTCTGTCATCTAAATGGGCCAAAAGCCGTTTTGACACAAATAAAAGTTTGAATGGGCCAAAGGCCAGTTTGTTTGGGACCGCAGTCATTTGACCTAAATTGTGTATATATGTTAAATAGAAATATGAATTGGGCCTAAGACCGTTTGAAGCATGTTGTTCTACATATTGTTTGTATAACTTCTGTATTTGATATTATTCACTGGGCTATCGCTCACGCTCATTCATGTGTTTGTAGGGGAGCCCAGAGAAGTTCAAACCCAGCCCCAGTGAAGTCTGTGTGGAACAACAAAGGTTTTGAAGAGTCAGCCCTTGCGTCTCACGCACGAGACCGTATTCGCCTTTTTGTCATTTTGTTTTATTTTGTCATGTGGGCGAAGTTTTTGTATATGTTGTATATTGTTTTGTTCGGCTGACTTAGACCTATATGATCCTGTATGTACAGAGCTTTGTGTAGTACATATTTTGATGTGAGTTATTAATGTGCATATGTATGGTTTGTTATGATGTGCCATGTAAGTACAGCTCTATGGACAAAGTTTTAAATTACTTCCGTTTGGCCCCCCATTAACTCTATTAAAATATGTTTGGTTTGGTTTGAGGCCGTAGGTAATCCCATGATTACTGGCCGGTTATGTTCTTAACCCTTGGGGGCAGGTTCGGGTCATGATAGAGTGGTATCAGAGCACGAGTTAATAACTCACTCACTTGTCCAAAAGAGCAATAAGCGTCTAGAAAAGATCTAGGATGCATTCATGTGATAAGTATGAATTTGAAAGCATCTAGAATACGCTTATATGTTTTGATTTCAACGATTATGTGCTATAAGTTTGTGAAGTGCTTGCATTACAAATTATTTGAATATATATGCTCCTTGTGATATGCATACTTGTGAATCTTTTGTATAAAGTATAATGCAAGTTTAATCAGATGGTGAGAACAAGAGGTGATGAAATAGAAGAGTCCTCTACTGCCAGAATGGATAGAATGGAAACATTGATACAGGAAATGGCAAAAACTTTGAGACAGTAACAGGAGTGGCAACAGCAGTGACAGCAACCACATCCGCCACCTCCACCTCCGGCATCACCCGTGCCAGATAATCAGAATGATGATCGGATAATAGCTCTCACCAAAGAATTCAAGAAAATGAAACCACCGCAGTTCCATGGTGGATTAGATCCGTTAAAAGCCGAGGCATGGGTTCTCCGCATTGAGAAATTGTTTGAAGTGTTCCCTTGCTCGGAGACACAGAAAGTGCTTCTAGCCACTTTTATGCTAGAAGACGAGGCAAGAAGATGGTGGATGTTAATGCGAGAAAATCACAAGGATGTTGATTGGCTGAAATTTTTGGAAATTTTCTATGACAAGTATTTCCCGCAGTGTGTTCGAGACAGGAAAGTAGCAGAGTTCATGGAACTTAAGCAAGACAGTATGACTGTAGCCAAGTATGAGGCCAAATTCACGGAATTGGCCAGGTTTGCACCACATGTGATTGATACGGATTACAAAAAAGCAAGGCATTTTGAAGGTGGGCTTCGCAGCGACATTTTAGAAAGAGTGAATGTCTTGAAGCTAGAAACCTACATTGGGGTACTAGACAGGGCCATAATATCAGAGGCTAACATAGCCAGACAGGCTAAGCCAACAACTGACTGGAAAGGCAACAAATGACAAGGCTTCTTCTCAAAGAAGAAATTTTCGAAAAAGCAAAACACGGGCTCCTCAAATACTTCGAATTCTTTCCGAGACACAGCTCCCATGTGCAACATTTGTAGCAAAAGGCACCGTGGAGTTTGTTACCGTGCATCAGGAGCCTGTTTCAAATGTGGGAAACAAGGGCATATGGCCCGAGATTGTAATCAGAATGCTGAAAAGATAGCTGCTAGTTCCACTACATCGATCCCAAAGCTGGGAAATACTTTGAGATCTTCTACCACCGGGGATACCGTGAGACAGGGGAGAGTTTTTGCGCTTGTTCCGGGCGATACACGGAATGCCAACGCAGTTGTCTCAGGTACTATTTCTATATGTAATCAGGATGCTTTTGTATTAATTGACTCCGGATCCACACACTCTTTTGTGACATATGCATTTGCATCTAGACTGAATAGACCCTTAGAATTACTGCCATATCTGCTATGTGTGTCTGCTCCATCTGGGGAATCTGTATTGTGTGAATCTATATACCAGTTTTGTGATATGCGTGTTGAGGATGCTATCCTATATGTGGATTTGTTGTCCTTGAATTTTAGACATTTCGATGTAATTTTGGGCATGGATTGGTTGACCAAATATTGTGCCACCATTGATTGTGTGACAAAACGGGTTGTGTTTAAACCACTAGGACAAAAAGAGATTGTGTTTGTGGGTAATGGGGTAGTGCCTCCACCTTATTTGATATCTACAATGAAAGCATGTAAACTGATCAGGAAAGGGTGCCAGGGTTATTTGTGCTATGTGTTGTCTGAACAATCTGTGAATGTTGAATTGAACAGTATCCCTATTGTTAGAGAATTTCCAGATGTGTTTCCAAATGAATTACCAAGGGAATTGGTAGACCGGGAGATAGAATTCACTATTGAAATCGTGCCAGGCACCCAACCCATTTCCAAGACTCCCTACAGGATGGCTACTGCCAAAATGAAAGAATTGAAAGAACAGTTGCAAAACCTGCTTGACAAGGGGTTTATTCGACCTAGCACTTCGCCTTGGGGTGCACCAGTATTGTTTATGAAAAAGAATGATGGAACTTTGCGTTTGTGCATCGATTATCGGGAATTGAACAAGGTAACAATAAAGAACAAATATCCCCTACCTCGTATTGATGACTTATTTGACCAGTTGCAGGGATCACAGGTGTTTTCTAAGATTGATTTGAGATCCGGGTATCATCAGCTGAAAGTTAAGGCAGAGGATGTTGAGAAAACCGCATTCAGAACGAGGTATGGACATTTTGAGTTTCTTATTATGCCATTTGGAGTGACTAATGCTCCGGCAGCATTTATGGACTTAATGAACCGAATTTTTAAAACCTACCTTGACGAATTTGTTGTGGTTTTTATCGATGATATTTTGATATATTCTAAAGATAGACTTGAACATGAACATCATTTGAGAACTGTCTTACAAATACTTCGGGAAAGGAAATTATTTGCCAAACTAAAGAAATGTGAGTTTTGGTTGGATAAAGTTGTTTTCTTAGGGCATGTAATCAACAAGGAAGGAATTTCAGTGGACCCGCAGAAAATAGAGGCGATTGTGAGTTGGCCTACACCAACCAATGTGACAGATGTCCGTAGTTTCATGGTCTTAGCTGGGTACTACAGAAGGTTTGTGAAGGACTTTTCGAAATTAGCTGTGCCTCTTACCCAATTAACACGAAAAGGGCAACAGTTTGAATGGAACGACGAAAGAGAAGCTGCCTTTCATGAACTGAAAACGAGATTGCCCACTGCACCAATTTTGACACTACCTTCAGGTACAAAGAATGTTGTATTTTTCAGTGATGCGTCTTATAAAGGTTTGGGTTATGTGTTAATGCAGAACGGAAAGGTTATTGCTTACGCCTCCCGACAGTTGAGGCCACACGAGAAGAATTATCCAACACATGACCTAGAATTGGCCGCAGTTGTTTTTGCTTTGAAAATCTGGCGGTATTATTTGTATGGGGCAAAGTGTGAAGTCTACACAAATCACAAAAGTCTGAAATACTTCTTTACACAGAAGGAGTTAAATATGCGACAGAGGAGATGGCTCGAACTGATAAAAGACTATGATCTTGAGATTCAGTATCACCCCGGGAAAGCTAACACAGTTGCTAATGCCTTGAGCAGATAATCAACGGGGAGTATGGCTTGTTTGCTTACTGAACAGAAAGAGATCTTGCAAGATTTTGAGAAGTCTGAAATTGAAGTGGTAATGTGTGAACAAGGCGGATTGATAGCCGCTATTACAGCCGAGCCGGCAATCATTGATGAAATTAAGCAGAAACAGAAAGAGGATGAATTCCTCAAGAAAGTGATTGATGAATTTGAGACAAGTCCGAAAGCAGAGTTCAGTATTGTAAATGAAGTGTTGAGATTTCGAAACTAAATGTGTGTCCCAGACATTCCGGAACTAAAGAAGAGGGTTTTAGATGAAGCCCACAGATCCGTATTTGCTATGCATCCGGGTAACAATAAAATGTATCGAGATTTGAAACAAACCTATTGGTGGCCTAAAATGAAGAAAGAGATTGCAGAATATGTGTCCAAGTGTCTTCAATGTCAGCAAGTTAAAGCTGAACATCAGAAACCAGGCGGTCTACTGCAACCTCTCCCTATTCCTGAATGGAAGTGGGAGCATGTGACTATGGATTTCGTTGTTGGCCTACCTCGGACTTCTCGAGGTATGGATTCTATTTGGGTTGTAGTTGATAGACTGACTAAATCTGCACATTTTCTGCCTGTCAAAACTACATTTAATGCTTATAGATTGGCTACTATTTATGTTGATGAGATCGTTCGTTTACACGGAGTTCCGGTATCCATTATGTCGGATAGAGATCCAAAATTTGTATCTAGATTGTGGAAGAGTTTGCAGGAAACTATGGGGACAAAACTAAGATTCAATACTGCATTCCACCCACAGACCGATGGGAATTCAGAACGAACAATACAGACTTTGGAAGATATGCTTCGGATGTGTGCTTTGGACTTTCAAGGGAGTTGGGAAGACTATTTGCCACTTATAGAGTTTGCATACAATAATAGCTTCCACTCCAGCATCGGTATGGCACCATACGAGGCTTTGTATGGTAGAAGGTGTAGATCACCTATTTGTTGGACAGAAGTCGGGGATAGAGCTTTACTTGGGTCTGAAATTGTGCAAGACACGTCTGAGAAAATCAAGATTATTCGACAAAGGCTCAAAACAGCTCAGGACCAACAAAAGAATTATGCAGATGTTCGGAGAAGACCTCTTGAGTATGAGGTTGGTGACCATATGTTCATCCGTGTATTTCCGATGAAAGGCCAAGTCAGGTTTGGAAAGAAGGGCAAGTTGTCGCCCCGTTACATTGGGCCGTTTCAGATTTTGGAAAGGCTTGGCCCAGTTGCCTATAGAGTTGCTTTGCCACCGGGATTCGAACAAATCCATAATATGTTTCATGTGTCGATGTTGAGGGGTTACCTCTGAGACCCGTTTCATGTGATTGATTATCACCGGGTAGCTATTGATGAAAATATGGAATACGCCGAATGGCCGGAACAAATTGTTGATCGGCAAGTGAAACAATTGAGAAGCAAGTCCATCCCAATGGTGAAAATGGAATGGAAAGAACATTATGGAACGGATGCTACATGAGAAAAAGAGGAGGAAATGCGACTACGCTATCCACATTTTTTTCCCGACGAAGGTAAAATAAGTTTGGAGGACCAAACTTCCTAAAGGGGGAAGACTGTGATATCCCTGTTTTGTAATATGTTAATTGGTCCTTAATATGAGCATGATTATGTGTTCAATATCATTTCGTGAGCCATTACGTGAAAATATGTGGTTTTGAATTTCTATCTGTTCACCGTAGAAATATCTGTTTGATTGTCTGCTTTGAAAATTAAATTGAAGGCCTTATCGGCCATAGAACCCGAAATTGATTGCGCCATTGTAATTAGCGTAATTTTTAGAGCCTACGGTAAAATTTGGTTGGAAATTGATACGGATCAGATTAAATTAATTAAATTGATGAATTAATGCCCAATTATTTATTATTATTAAATTGGTGCTAGTGGGAACTTATGTAAAAAGGCACTATACACTTAATTGATACACTTGAGCTCAAAAATCAGGTTTTGGTGCCTTGAGAGAGAGAGAGGGCTGGCTATAGAGAGAGAAAGGGAGAGAATTGTGTAATCTTGGCTCATGGTTTGGGAATCTGAAGATTAAACTCAAGAATTGGCTAGAGTTTGGGGGTTTGAAGCTCCTAGGTAAGTGAATTCATGAATTTTAAGTTATCATCTTGTGAATTCAAGTTTGAATAATGGTCAAGAACATGGATTAAATTGATTATGAGGAAATTGAGTTGATTTTGTTGTATTGAAAGCCAATATGTGCATGCATGTGTGTAATTGCTTGAATTTGCATGTTTGAGTTTAAAATATATGATCCATGTAGAGTTTTGGTTGAAGCTCATGTTTGTAATCACCAAGTGCACCATGTAAGTTGAAATGGGAGTGATATCCCACATGCATGTACAATCTATGAGGAACGAGTTTGAAATACATGGAATTGTTGTCATGGTAGCAAGTTTGGTGTAAATTGGAACATGCATGTGATTAAATTGTGAAATTGAGCTTCATTATATTATAATTTGGTGTTTATACCATGTTAGAATATGTATATGTGAAGTTTGAGCTATTATATGCTTGAAATGTTGATTGGAAGGTCGAATTGAGCTCAAAAAACAATTCTGGGTTTTCCAGAATTTTGATGTCCGCTCGAGCGGGGAAACTGCCGCTCAAACGTGAAATACGTGCTCCCAAAACTTTTTGCAGACATAGTATCCGCTCGAGCGGGGGAGTTCACGCTCAAGCGGGGAGCCATGTAGAGAGGCCTTCCGCTCGAGCACCAGAGTGCACGATCGATCGTAATTTTGATGCATCCAGTACTTTTGCAGACCTCATGGGTCCGCTCGAGTGGGGAAGTCCACGCTCGAGCGGGGACCCTGTTTTCTGAAATTTTGAAAAGACCTTTTGTGTTTCATTTTCTGTTCTCTTTCACTTCCAAGTACTCTTAGGCATGCATTGAGCATTGTAATTGAGTTAAAGAGATAAGAATGAAGCCTAAAGAGGAATATATGAATTAAAGAACGGATTGAATTATTTGTGACCCATATGTGTTATGTGATGTGTAGGGTCAAGCTCCAGGGCAACCCAACCAACCGATCACTGTGAGTAATATCTTAACAGAGATATCTGAAATATGTTGTTATCCAATTGCTTACTTCTATGTAAGTTTATAAGTTCATTGATTTGATTGGTGGACAATGTTTGCTATACCGAATGAATGGGCCAAAGGCTGTTTTGACATGAATGAGTGAGCCAGAGGCCGTTTTGACATAAATGAATGGGCCAGAGGCCGTTTTGACATGATGAGTGGGCTAGAGGCTGTTTTGACATGAATGAGTGGGCCAGAGGCCGTTTTGACATGAAGGGATGGGCCAAAGGCCGTTTTGACATGAATGGATGGGCCAGATGCCGTTTTGACATGAATAAATGGGCCGGAGGCTATTTTGACATGAATGAATGGGCCGGAGGCCATTTTGACACGAATGAATGAATGGGCCGGAGGCCGTTTCGACATGAACAAATGAATGGGCCAAAGGCCAGTCTGTCATCTAAATGGGCCAAAAGCCGTTTTGACACAAATAAAAGTTTGAATGGGCCAAAGGCCAGTTTGTTTGGGACCGCAGTCATTTGACCTAAATTGTGTATATATGTTAAATAGAAATATGAATTGGGCCTAAGGCCGTTTGAAGCATGTTGTTCTACATATTGTTTGTATAACTTCTGTATTTGATATTATTCACTGGGCTATCGCTCACGCTCATTCATGTGTTTGTAGGTGAGCCCAGAGAAGTTCAAACCCAGCCCCAGTGAAGTCTGTGTGGAACAACAAAGGTTTTGAAGAGTCAGCCCTTGCGTCTCACGCACGAGACCGTATTCGCCTTTTTGTCATTCTGTTTTATTTTGTCATGTGGGCGAAGTCTTTGTATATGTTGTATATAGTTTTGTTCGGCTAACTTAGACCTATATGATCCTGTATGTACAGAGCTTTGTGTAGTACATATTTTGATGTGAGTTATTAATGTGCATATGTATGGTTTGTTATGATGTGCCATATAAGCACAGCTCTATGGACAAAGTTTTAAATTGCTTCCGTTTGGCCCTCATTAACTCTGTTAAAATATGTTTGGTTTGGTTTGAGGCCGTAGGTAATCCCATGATTACTGGCCAGTTATGTCCTTAACCCTTGGGGGCGGGTTCGGGTCATGACAGAATTCTAGTTGCTATTTCTACCCAACCCGCAATTATTGAAGAGATAAGAGACGGGCAACTGCAAGATGTATTTCTAAGAAAGATTATGGATAAAATTGACTCAAAACCGAGGCCGGGATTTGTACTTGACAATGATGTGTTGAAATTTCAAAATCACCTTTGTGTACCAGATTGTTGTGACTTGAGAAAACGTGTTATAACTAAAGCTCACAATTCTAAGTGTGCTATGCATTCGGGGAACACAAAGATGTATCATGACTTGAAAAAAAATTTCTAGTGGCTTGGAATGAAAAAGTGCATTGCAGATTTCGTGGCTAGATGTTTACATTGCCAACAAGTTAAAGCCGAACATCAACGACCCGCTGGTTTATTACAGCCACTTCCAATACCAGAATGGAAATGAGAGCACATTACCGTGGAATTCATCGTGGGATTGCCTCGCTCTTCTCGAGGTATGGATTCTATCTGGGTTATAGTTGATCGTTTGACTAAATCTGCCAATTTTCTGCCTGTTAAAACTATTAATAATGCGGACAAGTTAGCTAACATGTATGTGAATAAAATTATGAGATTACATGGTGTACCAGTATCTATTGTATCTAACAGAGATTCGAGTTTACATCAAGATTCTGGCAAAATTTACAACAGGCTTTGGAAACCAAATTGCAATTGAGTAGTGCCTACTATCCACAGACAGACGGTCAATCCAAAAGAACCAATCAGACTTTGGAAGATATGCTGCAGATGTGTGTGTTAGACTTCCAAGGGAGTTAGGAGACTTATCTTCCTTTGGCCGAGTTTGTATACAATAATAGTTATCATTCAAGTATTGTGATGGCTCCTTATAAAGCTCTATATGGAAAGAAATGTCGTTCCCCTATCTATTGGGCTGAAGTAGGTGACAGACCATTAATGGGCCCAGAACTAGTGCAGAAAACCACTGAAAGTGTGAGATTAATTCGACAGAGATTGAAAACCGCACAAAGCCACCAAAAGAGTTACGCAGATGTCCGCAGGAGAGACAGAGAATATGAAATCGGGGATCATGTGTTCATAAAAGTAACTCCTATGAAAGGGCAAACACGGTTTGGGGTGAAAGGCAAGTTGGCACCGAGATACATCGGGCCATATGAAATTCTTGAGAAGATCAATTCAGTAACATACCGAGTAGCCTTACCTCTGGTGATAGAAAACATGCATAACGTTTTTCATATTTCAATGCTTCGAGATTACTTACGAGACCCATTACATGTGATTGAACCGACTCATGTACTTCTGAAAGATGATTACACGTACGAGGAGAGGCCTATGCAAATCATTAATTGTCGAATCAAAAGATTAAGAAACAAGAAAATCCCGTTAGTGAAGGTTGATTGGCAGAATAACGGGAAAACCTATGCAACTTGAGAGACAAAAGAAGACTGTTGAGAAGATACCCTGAGTTGTTTCATTTGAATCCGGTATTCTTCCAAAATGAAAGCAATTTGAGTTTGGAGGACCAAACTCTTTAAGGGGGAAAGGCTGTAATAACCCCGACCCATGATTAATGTTAATCCATGATTTAATGTGTCTAATAAGTTATTAAGATCGAATCCTGAATTAATTTCATGTGTGATGCATTATTTATACTTTTATCTGTCTCTCGTAGGAAGATCTGTTCATGTTTTCGTTTCGATTTGCGAATTGAAGGCATTATCGGCATCCGATTATGAAATTGACTTGATTTATGTGTTATTTGAAATTTTTAGAATTTTATGATAGGTTTAATTGAAATTTGATTCAGAACGATTAAATTAGAATAATTAATATATAAATAATTAATTGATCAACAAAGTAATTAGGCCATTAAGCCTATATAAGGCCACCTCAACACCTCATATACACTTTTTGTTCTCCCAATTTCTCTTGATTGAGTTCAAACGTGAGAGAGAGAGAGAGAGAAGAGGAGAGTAATTGAGATAAAAAACTAGAGAAAATGGAGAATTGCTAGGAATTGTTGGAGGATTGAAGAGCATTTAGAAGTTTAAGCCTTTACTCTTGTGAGTTCAAGGTCTAAGGTAAGAAATCTGACATCTAGTTGTGTAATTGAGTTAGTTTTTGGAAGAATTCAACTAAAGGATGTGAACTAACATGAGAATAAGCTAGGATTAGAGAATTGTAGCTCAATTCATATATGCATGTGCATATCATGAAGCTTTGAAGTTAATTTTACAAGAATTCTCACATGCATGTTCGCATCTTGGTTTTGTTCAAAGAATTCAACTTATTCTTGAGCTTAATGACTCATTTGAGCATATTTTGGAAGGTTGGAATTCATGACATTACATGCAAGTTATGTTATCTAAGTTTCAAGTTTTGTTTACTACAATTGGCCTAGTTTTTGGGCTTGATTTTGCAAAATAGTTTGTAATTCATCATGTGCTATGAGTTTCTTAATGTTTTACTAAGTTTTGGTCCAAAAGGATGTATTTTGAAGGATTTAAAGTTGAGTTTTGAGCTTGGAAACAAATCTGAAAATTCCAAAATTCTGCTCATACGCTCGAGTGAAGGAATCTACACTCAAGCAACCACTCTAAGTGCGTGTACTTCCGCTCGAGCGACCAGAAGTCCGCTCGAGCGTGAAATGCATGCTCCCAGAAATTCATATTTTTTGCAGTCCGCTCGAGCGACAAAAGTTACACTCGAGCGAGGGCATGTCTCTCACGCTCAAGCGAGCGTCGAGCAAGCATCGAGCGGAAAAATCAAGTAACCAGCACTTTTTCCAAAGTTTACAGACCGCTCGAGTGAAGGACTGTGCGCTTGAGCGACCACTTACATTTTACATGTCTGCTCGAGCATAGGAAGTTGCGCTCGAGCGAGGACTATGTTTTCAGCAAGTTTTGTCAAGTGTTTTCAAGTACATTTTTGCATCCTCATTCCATCCTAGGCATTCCTAGCCCATGATTAAGGCACAATAATGAGGATAAAATTATAGACACACCAAGATAACAAAAGAACAAGGCAAATGTTTCCGGGTGTGTAATTCAGTGTATATATTCGTTTTGTACCTGTGTAGGTCACGCGCCGCAAGATATCTGAATTGTCTACTCTATTCATCTGTTTAGAGACATTTGTTATTTGTGAGCAATAACTTTGTAAAGTTATGTTAAACTTTGATTATTTTTTGATGATACGACATGATTAGTTTTTTGAAATGCTATGTTTTGTGTGAATAGATGATCGTCTAAATTTCTGAAATGTATTCGTGGCATCTTTAGCATCATATGATATGCGTCCCTTTATGGGTCATCAGAATGCCTTTACGGCCGTCTCTTTATAGGTCATCGGAAACGTTTCTGTGTACACGAGTCATCGGAATGCCCTTACGGCCGTCCCTTTATGGGTCATCGGAAACATCTCTGTGCACACGAGTCATCAGAATGCCTTTACGGCTGTCCCTTGTGGGTCATCAGATTTGTTAACACTAATGAATGTGCCACGTACTATGATGTGAAATGTATGAATTTTGAAAATGAATATGAACAAGTATATGAATCAATTTCTGATTTGAAATCTGAATATGCATAAGACTCTGATTTCTCATTCTATGATGGATATCATTCATTAAAACTCCTTTACCATGTTATTATTTACTGGGCTTCAGCTCACTATTTATATTATGTATGTAGGTGACCAGGCGCGAGACCAAACCTAGAGTTGATGGCCTAAGATTCTGTTTTGTCAGCCACCCTTTACGTCTCCCGTGGAGGTTCCAGATCATGTCAAATCCCTTGGCTATGTTTTTGTATTTAAGACTTGGGTTCTTTTTGTTTTAATTATGGACAAATTTCTGCTTGTATGTACAGTACATGGAGTGATGTGTATCAACTGTATCTTTTGACGTCACACGTATCTTTATTGAAGTTTAAGAATATTTGTCTCATGTATGTCTTCACAACTCAATGGACTAAGTATATTTCTGTTTATTGCTTCCGCAGCCCCTAATTTCATGTGATTTTGTTAAGAGGCCTTTGGTAATCCAAGAATTACTGGCCGGTTACGACGCTAAACCCATAGGGGCGGGTTTGGGTCGTGACACACCACAATGACGCCGATGACGCCGATCTTCACCATCAATGACGATGACGACGCAACGACGCCGATCATCACCATCATTCACTGCAACAACACCGATCATCACCGTTAACAATGACGATGACGCCGATCTCCGTCGTGAACTTTTTTTCTTGCAAATTTCAATTTTGTATATCATGTATGTCTTTGATTTGTATCTCTTTTGTCTAATTTAGTCGAAGATCGAAGCATCATCTTCAATTTTACTAATCTAATTTGCAATTTGTCTACACTTCTGTTTGGTTGGTGAGAAAACCGAATTTGGAAATTTTTTATTGTTTCTGAGTGTGGTTAAAAATTTGGAGGAGGGATCTATTTTTCTGTTCGATGATATGGTGGATAGTATGGTCATTTACATTATAATCCCAACGGCTTCTTTTTTCAATACCAAGTCCTATGAGGGATTGTTAATCCGTTGGTTTGAGGGGATTCATAGTCCATTCGAAATATGACTCCGGTGCAACATTTTCAAAACAAACAGAAGGTATGTGCACTGTTCATCATTCACAGTTCACTCTGGACTGTGAAAGAGGAAAACAAACAGGGCGTTAGTGTTTCGGTTATTTTCTGAAACTAGGGTGTAATCCCTTCCCTGTCTAAGATTACTCCCCTCTGAAGCAGTAGTTGCATTTGTTTTCAGTACCGGAGTAGGTCTAGTCATACTAGCAGTGAGTCTATCAGTATTCAGATGAGCTTGTAGGCATGATTTAGCTAAATGTCCTTTTTGTCCACATCTAAAGCAAGCTCTTGATATACGGTGACAGATACCCCAGTGTTATTTTCCACATTCTTTGCAAATGGGTGTGTCGTTGTTTTTATTGTTTCCTCGACTTATGTTGTCAATAGTGTTTGCATTTGATCTTTCATTCACAGAAATCATGGAATCTCCAATCATTCCAAATCTCTGTTTCTTTTGTTTCTTACTATTCCCTTCGGTTGCTACTGTTGACTTGGACATTTTCAAGGCAACAATATTTGCTTCGGACATCAAGGCTCTATCAAGTACGTTTACATACTTCACCAATTTCAAAACATTTACCCGGTCAAGCACTTTGACATCCAATCCCCCCTCAAATTTCCTTGCCTTTTTGTAGTCAGTGTCAACCATATGTGGTGCATATCGGGCTAATTCAGTAAATTTTGCCTAATATTCGGCCACAGTCATATCACCTTGTTTTAGTTGTTCAAACTCTGATACCTTTCTATCTCGAATGCATTGCGGGAATTATTTTTCATAGAAAATTTCCTTGAATCGATCCCATGTCAAGTCTCCATTCTCACCTCGGACGAGCATCCACCATCTCCTAGCTTCTTCCTTCAGAATAAATGTTGTCAACAAAACTTTATGTAAGTCCGTACACGAAAACACTTCGAATATCTTTTCAATTTCAGGTACCCAAGCCTCAGCTTTTAGCGGTTCAATACCCCCCAGAAATTCTGGTGGCTTTATTTTCTTATATTTCTATGTAAGAGCAACGATGTCATCATTATTTAGCTCAATTTGGACCAGAGGCGGCAAAGGAGGTACAAGTTGTTGCCTTTGCTCTTGTTGTTGTCTCACTAGTTCAGTTAATACTTTCACCATTCTTTCTAACCGGTCTATTCTTGCATCTGAAGATTCAGTCTCATCTATATTTCTTGCGTTTTTCATCGGTCTATATACACGTGGGTAATAATAAACATTTCGCATAAGTCACATATTCAATATCGAAGTCAAATTACACCCAACTTCTTTGCTTATGTTATCACATAGTCACATACTTTCTTATTCATACTGGAACAACAATCATGTTCACTAAATTCAAACTTGCATGTTAATTCACCTAATTTCTTTATTCACACTCATGGTTTTCATTTTCATTTCCTTATTAGACATGTACAGAAAAATGCACACATACTCACACATGACTATGCAATGCCATATTTCTTTTCTAAGACACCCTACAGCTCATATGGACACGTGTGTGGGTAAGTTAACTTGTGCTCTGATACCACTCTATCACGACCCAAACCCGCCCCTATGGGTTTAGTGTCGTAACTAGCCAGTAATCTGAGATTACTAAAAGCCTTCCTACACAATCAAAAATAATCGGGGCTAGCGGAAGCAATATTCAAAAACACCAATAGTCCAATGAGTTGTGCATCTATATGAACAAATATTTACATGCAAAAACGTTAATTTACCCACATTCAATACATAACTTGTAACTTAACATCTTATAGATAACATATGCACATAACAAAAGTTTACTTCATGATCAAAAACTTCACAATGGCCTTCCAGGCCTAGCCCTAACTCGGAGGCACTTAAAACAACTCGATAGGCTTCAAAATGGTAGCTCGGCTAAAGACCTTTTCTAAACTTGACCTCCAAATGCTCACCTATACATACATATAAAAATAGTGAGCTAGAACCCAGTAAATAACATTAAAGTAAAGGGGTTAGTGAACGAATTCCAAAGATATCATATCTGTAAACCAAATCATGACACAATAATTCATATCAATCTCATATCAGAACATAACATAATGGTACATCCCACAGAACATAACACATATCGTCTTCCGACTAGAGTAATCGGTTTCGGATACTGATTAAACACATATCACCACAATGAAGTGGTTAACGAGATCTCGTAAATAGTCATATTTTATGGACCCGTATTGTAACGCCCCCAAAAATAATACAAATAATCCATTGTATAAGATTTATGAACATAATAGAATGATATACTTCATTCATCAGAGTTTATATTACAACAGGTGTTACATGTATTATACATTCATAAATATTCATTCTAAATCTACAACATATAACATTTGTTAATAATAACAAAATAAATTTCCTACGGGCTTACATCTTTCCAAGACATAACTTGGTTATAACAAATGGGAGTCATAAGCTTTATACATATAAAGCCCTTGACTTGAATAAATATTTAAACACAAAATAACAAAGTAGAGCCTCCAGTTCTCAAGTCCTCCCAAACTACGTCCTTGGAGGAAACATATCACCAGTACCTGAAAATGGTTTCCCAAGTAAGGTGAGCCAAAACCCAGTAGAGACAGACTAACACAATATATAAGGTTTAACTAAGATATAAGTGCTAGATAAATGTTCCACATTCATAACCAACTTACATTCTTTCCATGATCATTCAATACTGATACCCATATCTCAATCCATTTCCATCTATTCATTTCATATTAATTCAATTAATTCTAAGTCAACTCATGAGACAAGTTCATTGTTATCTAAACAATCCAAATGAGACTACAACTCAGTGATTCACAATTCAATACAACTATTATTCAAACACTTCAATTTTTTCATTTTACGGAATTTTCATCCGAGGGAACCGGCACTCATATAGATATAAGGTTTCGGGACTTTCACCCTGGATACTCCGGCCAACTTAATTTTAAATGGAGTCCATCCCATATCTCCTCCCAAACAATGATACATATACAATGTATTTAAAGCACATAATCATATATGGAGTACATCCACTATCTCCTCCCAAACAATGATACATATACAATGTATTTAAAACACATAATCATATATGGAGTACATCCACTATCTCCTTCCAAACAATGATACATATACAATGTATTTAAAAGTATCGTCATATACAATGACTATCCACAACACAAAATTAATGGCTTAACCATACCGTCATATTTAATAACATAATTTAAATGATTAGTTTTCAATTCACCTAATCCACATGCAATTTTTACAATAATCGTAGCTATCCTCCATCGATAGCCAAAAACAGATATTTCTAAACAGATATATGATCTTTATAACAGATAATTTATCAAATTTCCATAGGTGTGTGATTAAACAAATCCAATTGCACCATTCATTCATTCTTTCCCCCTAATTTCACATTTCTCATATCAATTTCGTTATTTATACAAAATAATTATTTAACTCATATTAGGGCAAATTTTCCCATTTTTCAAATATCAACCCAAAGGCTCAATTTCACCATTTCAACACTAGAGAATCTCATGTACAAGGCCCCATAGTCATTTTGTAAAACCAACATAGAAAACCCTTCTTTCAACTTTGAATCCAAACCCTAACTTTGCCTAAATCCCATCATTTATACATAATAACAAATACCTAGATTAAAAACCATATTAAGGTGTAGAATATCCCTACCTCAAGTGTAAAAGCTCAAAGGAGATGAAGAAGGACTTCAAAAATGCCCCAAATTCAGTTTGACTCGGAACAAAGGGAAGCCCTTAAGATGCTCCAACTATTTAACAAAGGGACTAGGGTTGAGAGATGCTTAGATCCAAGAGTATTTGTAGAGAGAGAGAGTATCGGATTAGGGTTTTTAGCAAAAAGGAAATCAAAAAGTGATATAAAACTGCTCTGCTGTGAACTAATATACGCGGTCCCCGCTCAAGCAAAGGAGTTGTCGCTCGAGCAACCAGACACAACAAGTGACCTCGCTCCAACGCAAGAAGCGTCGCTCAAGCGTAGAATACATACCTGCAAAAGTTTTATAGACGTACACCGTCGCTCGAACGCAAGAAGCCTCGCTCGAGCGAAGACCTCAACCTTTCCAGAAATTCTGCGTCTGGGCAAAGTATTGAGAGCACACAAAGCTCGCTCGAGCGCAAGAAATCTCACTCGAGCAAAGAAGCAAATTTCATAAGGCTCGCTCGAGCGTAAGAAGTCTCGCTCAAGTGAAGAAGCTAAAATCTGGGCAACAACCATCCACACCAACTAACAACCAACCTATTCCAAACACGCCCAACATATTCCAAAGCTCAAATTCAAAGAGTTAAAGGAGGAAAACAAGACATGGATACTATATTCAACCACAGAACCGAGTCTGGAATATAATAAAGGTCGGGTCAAAATCGGAATCACTATACGTATTTACATGTCGTCCCCTATGACTTGGTACTATCTGTGGAGGCCATAATATATCAAAATAGGACATTTGTTCACGTATCAAAATAATATTTCAGAAACCATAGTTTGTCAGATAACAGTTTAAACATATACTATAAAAACATAGCTTTACAGAAATGTTATTCACAGTGAGCTTCCAGAACGGTTAGTCAAGTAGCCCTTGACTCATGACCTACAATCACAAATATGCATAGCACAATACACAATCATCTTAAACGTATTTAGTTCAGTTAAGCTTTTGAATATGGATGACTAGAAGTATGAATTAATTAGACCATTAATTTCCCTTAACTTCTAATTCGAACATGTTTAGCCATGTATTAACCAAACTAATTAAATATAAAGACTCTAATCATATACAAACCCTTATTAAGTTCACTAGTTACACAATTAAACTTAAATTAGGCTCATACACATTAAATTACAATTATTCAATCATACTTAAATTACTGAATCAGAAACTCATAAACATATAAGTTTCGCAATTCAACTTCAATTTCAAGCAAATCAAGACCCAAAACCTTCCATAACCATGTTGAATTTGCCATCTATAGCTTCCAACAAACTCATAACTTTAAATTGAAGCTTAATTCCATGGAAAAAGAACAAACCCTTGAATTTCAAGGCAAATACATAATCCATGCACCTTAGAGTTCCAATCTTTGAAATTCATGGAGTCTATTCTTCCAATTTCAAGAACTATGCAAGAAAAACAATTTTATGAACATATTTTCATAAATCAATGCCATGCATGTGGAGAGATAAGCTCAAAGTCTACAATCTCTTCCTTAATTATTCAAGAACAACTCTACAAATGCAGGATTTTTTCTTGATTAAATTTAAATCCCCAAAATCCATGACATTTTCCTTCAATCTTGAAAACCCATGCATGAATTGCAAAGTATATAAATAAATCTTCATGAAATCATCCATGCAAGCATCAAACTTTTGGGTTTAAAGTAGAAAATTATGAAATCATACATATATGAGTTCTAAGTCCAACACTTTGAAGATTTCTTATAAAACCATGCAAGAAATGATGTTCTTCAATCTCATAGCTCAAGAAATCTTTTAGAAAACTTTAGAATATTCCATAAAGTTCATGCAAGAAATTACATAATATAACAAGAATGTCATGAGTTCATGCCATGCATAAAGGAATTCAACTATGTCTTGACTTTTTATGACAAAATATATGCAAGAGACCAAATTACTTCCATGAATTCAACACTAGAACACATAAATGTTAATGCATGTGAGCTAATCTTCCATATTCATCATCTATGAGCTCTCTTTTACATTAACTCCATAATTTCCTTAAATCCAAAGATATGATGAGTCTAATTCATAAATAAACACTTACCTAGAGCTTGATTTTAGATTATAGGATGGTCTCTTCCTAGCTCTCTTCTTCTTCTTCCTCTTCAAAATCTTGAGCTCTCTCTCTCTAGATGAGTTCTCTCCCTCTCTCTCTCTCTCTCTCTCTCTCTATATATATATATATTCTCAACACAACGAACCAAAGGAATAAAAACCTTCATTCTAAGCATCAGATTATACACACACTCTCCCATTTGAATTGCACATTACGTGTAGTCACATACACACACCCACACTGATTTCTCTGCATACACACCCAGATCTCAGTACACCTACCAGAATTTAATCTCCTACACTCACCATCACAAAATGCCCAAACACTTACTACACTTAATCAAATTTTAAATCATGAATAGAGCTGAATTAGATACTAATCATGCAATATCTTGGGCAAATACAATTAATCAAAGTTATCATAAAACTCAATTTACGCAAAATAGTTCCAATTAAGGCTCAATCCGATCACAGACAGTTTCAGTAAACTGAATCAATTCCAATTAAACTTATCATAGTGTTCTAAAAATTCAAAATAATTTATTCATGTAACCAATTTTGATTTCGGGTGCCGCAAAGGCTTTCAATTTTCATATCCATACACATATGTTCACAATATCACAATTAAATTTAAACACATAATTAAATTAATATAATCAAATTAATTCATTCTGAATCAAATTTTTATAAAACTTCTTATTAAGTCCTAAAAATCATGCTGATTATAATTATGTATTCCGTTCTAGTTTCTGAAGTCTCTACAGCCTTCAATTTGTAGTGTAAAGTTGCAATTAAACCACCCAAACACACCTTAACGAATCAGACGAAATAAATTTTCAATTAAACTTCCCAAATGGCTCTAAAAATTCCCATTAGCATATCCATGTACTTTATTTCGATTTCTGAACCCATTAAGGCTGTCAATTTCAATTTCAAAACCGAGCTCACAACAGATAGTTTCTCAATTGGGACAAGTATGAACCAATTAAATCACATGGCACATATCTCATTTAGAATTTAACACATAATTAAATAATTAAATTCACAATTAGCAAGTCTAGGTCATCACATCACCAGTACTTGAAAATGGTTTTTCCCAATAAGGTGAGCCAAAGCCCAGTAGAAATAATCTAACACAATATATAAACTTTAATAGAGTTATAAATATGATGCACATGTTTCAATACTCAATGACAAAAAAAAAAAATAATTTACAACTCTCTTTTCAAAACCATGCTACACCAAGTATTATACCACAATTCATCCCATATCAATTCCTTTCATGTCATTTCATATTTCTTTAATTCGTGAGTCAAATTCGTTGTCATCCAGACAACCCAACTCAGACTACAACTCGGTGGGTTTTTTTATCACACAACCATTACATACAAACATTTCAATTTGCCATTTTACAAAAATTTCATCCACGGGATCGGCACCCATGTATACGTGCGGTTTTCCGAACTTTCACCCTGGACACTCCGGCTAACTTAATTTAATGGAATCCAACCTTATCTCCTCCCAAACATGGAGTATATTCCCTTTCTCCTCCCAACAACATGCATATACAGTGTATTTAAAACATAGTCATATTCAATGACAACCAATAAGAGATTAGTTTCAATTCACCTAGTCCTCACGCAATTTCTACAACAATCATAATAATCCTTCACCGATAGCCCAAAACAGTTATTTCTAAACAGATATACAATCTCACAACAGATAGATTATTCAAATTCCAATAGGCGAAAGGTAATACATATCCAACTCCACCATTTATATAAACACCCATTCAATTCCATGTTTTCAATGCCAATTCTATTATTTATACAAAATAAACGTTTGAGACATTTTAGGGCAAAATCCCTATTTCTTCCAAAGTCCAACCCAAATGTTGAAAACAACAAATTTAATGCATCACAAGCTCATAATTATTCCCATAACCATTTCCATGACATTCTTTTTGAAAACCCCTCTTTTGAATTTAAACCCCAAACCTTAGGTTTGTCAAAATCACCATAAAACCCAATGTTCTCACACATCACAAAATAACCAAGTTAAAACTCATAGAGAATGTAGAGAATCCATACCGCAAAGTTGGGAGACCAAAGGAAGAGATGGGGGAACTTCAAGGATATTGAAACCAAACTTCAATCGGATCAAAACGGAGCCCTTGTGACGCTCTAACTTTTTTAAAAAGGCATTAGGGTAAAGAACCCACTAGATCAAGGAGAAAATGTAGAGAGAGTTTGTTTTAGAGAGAGAGGATGAAGATCTAGGGTTTTTTAAATGTAGAGAGGAGAAGAGATGTGAAAAAGTGATGTAAAAAATGACTTTCTTGGACTGATATACACACAGTCCACTCGAGCGCAAGAAGTGACGCTCGAGTGTCAAACACAATAAATTGTTCCACTCGAGCGCAGAATACATACATCTAGTAGTTTTGCAAACAACAGACCAACACTCAAGCGCTAAAAGGGCCGCTCGAGCGCCCACCTGCTCGAGTGTAGTAACCACTTCTCGAGTGTAGAATACACTCTCTCAGTAGTTTTGCAGACCTGCAAAAGTACTGAGAGTTTGAAAAGCTCGCTCGAGCGCAAGAAGTGTCGCTCGAGTGGAGGACCAAAAATCTGGACAATAAAGGCTTAAAAACTAAGCAACCAACATATTTTAAATACAAACACAACCACAACAATCCCATAACCAAATTTAAGGAAGAATAAGGGGGAAAGACAAGTACAACAATAACAAGCTATGAGACTCGAGTCCGAAATACAAAATGGGTCATGCCAAAACCAGAAATACTATAAAGATGCTTTACAAGTTTGCTAATTGAAGCAATGAGTTGAATTCATTATGTCTTTGTACGTTTGCTAGTTGAAGGATTCCATTGGATTTTAGATTTTTAACTCTGTTATGTCTCTCACTTTGTTGGTTTGTCAAATTCTCTAATATTTTTGAACTTGGTGCGGGTTTAGGCAAAAATTCAAAAGTCTAAGTTAAATTTGGACGGGCATGAACAAAGACACCGAACAACCTAAGCAACTCGGAACCTGAATTATATATATATATATAATTAGCTATTGGATGATGTTAAAATAATTTAAATTGTTAGATCATATTAAATATACATTATATATAAAAGTAACCCAACACAAAATCTATCTTTTTCGTTTCTGACTCTAAAATTATAAAAGACCACTATAACTGCATATTGGTTTTTCAATCGACATTCCTAGCTATGTAATGGCAATCAAGAACGGACCTACTGTGAGACTATGAGGGGTCATGACCCCCTTTAGGTTGGAAAGTCCTATATATATTATACTACTTTCACAGTTAATATGTATGTTTAGTTGGATTGGCCCCTTGCATGATATTGGCCGTGAGTACTTTGAATTAATAAGAGGTTGATCTCATGAGTGGTGCTGAATATACTAAATAAAATATAAATCAGGTAATTATTTGGTAGTTCGGGAGTATAGTAATGTGGTGTTTTATGGTAGTATGATTGGTGAAGAAAATGAAGTATTTAATTATATATGTTGGGTGATTGAGAAATATGAGGAGGACTTAACGAATAACGATTGGTGAGGGATTATAGACACATGGTACTCCAGAACTATCGTATAATTTTTCATATAAATATGTTGCATAATAATTTTTTCATTAGATATAAAAATATAGTATAAAAAAATCTACTATATAAGTTTTTACGTAAAAAAATCTCAATACATAATGTATAAAAATTATACATGTTGATCATCAGATCTCCCTTTTTATTTTATTTTTAATTTTAATTAAAAAAAGTAGAAGATAGAGATGGTCAATCTCAATTAAAATGTACATTTCCAAGAAAAATATAAATGTTTGTGATATGTATTATTTCAATTAGTGATAAAAGATAAAAATAACAAAATTATGATATGCAACCCGATTATGCTACATGCACCAATTAGTGTACTAACTAGTGTACCAATACTAGTTATGACATTATTATTGACTCCACTCATTAATCACATTACAAATACTAAAAACCTCTTAAATTATGCCACATCATCAATTGGTACACTAAAAGTACACTAATTGATACATATATATTATTCTATGCAACCTAATGTGAAAGCTATTCTTTTAGTAGTGAGCAAAAAGTCATAATTATTATTATTATTATTTTTTATTTTTATTTTTTTTGTGAAAAGAAAAGTTAAGTCATTTATAATTATTTATGTTACAAAATTTTGTAGTATTGTTATAAAAGATATACTATATGCACTCTTTTAGGGATGTATACAATGGCCCCGTTTGGTAGAGCTCTGGGAAAGTGATTATAGCTTATAACTTAACAGCTTATAGCTTATAACTGTGAACATAAACTGCTTTTTGACTTACAAAAAGTTATAAGCTGTATTGTTAAGCTGAACCAAACACATCAAAATAGCTTAACGCTAAAAACTGAAATAAGCTGGAAATAAACCCTACCAAACAGGGCCAATATCCTTACTCTTAATTTTTTATGTATTAGTTTAGTATTAAATCTTAATTTATTTTCAATTTTGAAATGGAATATGGTAGTTTAGATTAATTAATAGAAAATTTATATTCATGTCATGTCTTGGCCATGATGGCAACCCCACCAGTATCTTCTCTGCTATTGCTTGGTGAATTCGGCTTCGATTCCTCCTTTCCCTTTTCTTTAAGAAACCTCACAGCACCTCGCTCTCTCTTTCCTTTTCTCTTTTACAAACAGTCTGTAAGGGCTTTCTTCCTCCTTTCTTTCATTTTTCTTTTACAAATCCTTAGGCTATCTTTATTTGGACAGATATGACTTGGGATTGGATTAATAATCCACAAAATGTATAATCTGATATTTGATGAAGAAAATTTGGATTCGGATTAATAATCCATTGGGAAAAGTTAGGGATCATGAAAATTTTGTCATGAAAATGATCATGATCTTTGGATTACCTTGATTAGTGTGTGGTGCTTTATTCTAAGTGTAATCCAAAGGTCACAAAGCTTTTATGATTATTTTCATGAAAGGTTTTTCATGATACCTAGCATTGCTATAATCCATTTGGATATAGTATTTATAGGAGACCAATGGGTGGTGTCATACAAAATTGATAAGCTTCTTATAATCCATCTAAACATCAAATAGAATACACAATATAAAGAGATTAATAATATATAGTCTTAGGCATGCTAACCCAGTTTAATTCGGTCCGTCCTAACAAACATGGCCTTAGAACGTGTTCCAAGGGTTTGTGAAAGAAAGAAAGAGGGAGGAAGGTGCTGTGACAAAGGTGTAAAGAGAACTGTTGTTTTGGAAGCTCATTACTGAAAATGTTCTATAAAACCCAACTCGATAAAGTGGACAGGACTCAGAGCAAACCAAACCAAACCAAACCAAATACACAATCCTAGAAACAACGAAGCTTGAACCATGTTTTCTCTATCATACATGCAACAATATCTTCCATTTTGGCCCAGCTGGATCCCTTCAATATCAATACCATCAGTTTTATTCACTGCCTCAGGAATGCTGGTCGGGACTCTGCTCAGTGAAGTCCTGGCCATCTCCAAAAATATTATACCACGGCAACTCTATGATAAAATCTCATCCAATCTGAATAGCCTCATTGAAAACTATTTTTCTCAGATGACACTCTTCATAGATGAGCCCATTAAACAGCTCTCCACCAATCAAATGTTCGAGGCATCCGAAACCTACTTGCGCTCAAAAATCAACTGTTCAATTAGACGGCTTAACATATCCAAGGAACCGGGAGAAAAGGACATCTGCGTCAGCATCAAAGAAGGAGAAAAGATTATGGATACATTCCAAGGTATCCAACTCACTTGGCAAATGATGAATCGTAGTCCAGAAAGGTATCCACCAACTCATAGATCAATTGAGCTCAGGTTCAACCAGAAATACAAGGAAAAGGTACTGCGCCATTACTTGCCACATGTATTGGAGAGGTCAAAAGCCATGAAAGCAGAAAACAAGGTACTGAAGCTCTACTCATATGGGGGACAAAATTGGAGTTCAGTCAATCTAGACCATCCATTCACTTTTGACACATTGGCAATGGATCCAGCACTCAAGAAGGAACTGATGGATGACTTGGACAGGTTTGTAAAGAGACGAGACTTCTACCGGACAATTGGGAAGGCGTGGAAACGGGGGTACTTGTTGTACGGGCCCCCAGGCACGGGCAAGTCCAGCTTGATTGCTGCCATGGCTAACCATCTGAAGTTCCATATATATGACTTGGAGCTCACAAGGGTTCAGTGCAATTCAGACTTTAGGAACGTTCTAGTTTCTACTACAAATCAATCAATTCTAGTAATTGAGGATATTGATTGCAGCAAAAAAATTCATAACCGACAAAATGAAGAGTACGACAATGTTTGCATGCCACCAATGCTTGACATGCCACCAATGTTTGGCATGCAGATCCAGCAGGTGAGTTTGTAGGTTTACTCTCCATTGCAATAACTTCAATAGTTTAGTGTAAGAAGCAAAACGTTAATGTGACGCATGAAAACAAAGCTAACTACATTAGTTATGTTCCCAAAAACACTAATAGTTGTTGAACGCTTTGATAACTCAATGCCCGGCCCTAAGGATCGACTAATCTGGAGGACCAATCCCACCATCTACTAGTGGAGGCTCAATCAAAGTCGAGGTAAAGTTCTGTATGGACTGGTCCCAAGAAATTGTTTACACCTAGGAGGTTTCAAACTTGAGATAACTATCCCCGTGTTCCAATGCACTTTCAGTTGTATGATTGTGTCTCAAGATTTTCACCACATCATGCGACTTGGAGTGCATTGGGGACAAGGGAGATATTTTGAGAACAAAGATCCCCGGCTATTACTATAAACCTAGCTTCAAGTCTCTGCCCAAGTTTGACAAAACTCATTTTTTTAATCTTGCTTGCACATACACCAGCTTCTTACTTTATAATTGACAGGTGACACTATCTGGGTTACTTAATTTTGTTGACGGGCTCTGGTCAAGTTGTGGTGATGAGAGGATAATTATATTTACAGCCAATCACGTAGACAAACTAGATCCTGCATTACTGAGACCTGGTCGCATGGACATGCACATCCAGATGTCCTACTGCACTCCCTGTGGGTTTAAGTTCCTTGCTTCTAAGTACCTTGGCATAAAAGATCACTCCATGTTTACTGAAATTGAGAAGCTCGTGACAGAGGTGGAGGTAACCACTGCAGAGATTGCAGAAGAACTCATGAGAAGTGATAAAGTAGACAAAGCCCTTGGAGGACTCATCAAGTTCCTATGCACGAAGAAAACAGAACATGATAAAGCTAATGCTGAAGGAAAAAAAGAAGTCAATGAACAAGCTAAAGAAAGCCCAGGAAACAAAGAAGGAGCTGAAAAAGAAAGCGGGGAAAAATAAAAGGCAAAAAAAGGGAAGAAACAGAAGATGAGGTGACAGTGCATCCCTTAGTTATGGTTATTAGCTTATAAATAACAAGGTTTTCACTGTATTATGCCCCCATTTGGTTTCATAATATCGTGAGAATTAGGTTGTTTTTATTTCCCTGTTCCGCTCTATATCATGAGGTCTTCAAAAACATGAAAGCATTGTATTTGCGTGTGGTAATATTTTCTGTAATATTTGCAAGTTCTGATAATTAGTATAAAATCTTTATTAGTGAAGTGAATAATTTCATAGTAGAAGCAGAGACACCTTTTTTGAGAAGAGCAAGTAGACATCCTGAAAAAATGAATCATCTAATAAAGATTTTCCCCACCACGAATCCATTTTTTAAATAATTTTAACCGTTAAAAATATATAGAGCTCGTCGAGTACTTTATCCCTGCAAAAAATCACATTGATCGGATATCGATAACTACTTGATCGATCAAATTTTTATTAACAATTTATTTTAAAAATTATATTTACCGTTGATAAAAATCTGATCCGATCAAGTAGCAATCGATATCAGTTCAACGTGATTTTTTACATCGATAAACTAGTTGATGAGTTTTACATATTGAACGGTTTGGATCATCGAAATGGGACCTGTGGTGGACCTTCATAGGTCGAAAAACATGGTCCAATCCGATCAGAAGAGAAGCCAAACCCTTTTTTTTTTTTGGATGTAAAATAGTGTGGTCTAATCTACAATTTTGGTAATCAGTTGCGTAAATGGCACTGGTTGACTATCAAGACAGTTCAACCAACAGGCCTGTTCTAGATTTAGACATGAAACAAAATACAATCTCTACATAATTATTAAATTAGACACATGCTGTTGAGGTCAAGTACCTGAGATTATAAATCACAAAGAAGGTTTGAGAGATTAAAGCATCTCCAATCTTCATCATTTTTTTTCCCATTAAATTTAAATTAGATGAAAGCAAATTTGACTAAAAATGGCTAAAATGTGCTCCAACTATTTCATTAACAATAATATTAGAATGATTATCTCATATTTTATTTACTCAAATTTAATAAAATTTTATAAATAAAAAAAGGAGGAGTAAGGATTGGGAATGGTTTTCTTTCTTCAAGTTAAAATAATTTTGAAAATTTTCAAAAACACTTGAAATGTAAAAAATACAAATTAAAAATAAGCACAGATCACCCCCCCCCCCCCACACAATGTATATTTCATTAAAAAAAAAACTTTAATGTGGTCTCCTTTGCAAAGACTTGCACATCACATCATGTGGTTCCATTTTCACCAATCAAATAATTCTTGCACATTGTCTTATATGTTATTTCATATATCATTATTTCATTTTATCAAAAGTAAATGTTTTGAAAAACATGTAAAACCAAAGAATAATCATAATTTCATTGATTTAATAAGTTACACTGCTGTTGTTGCTATAAATGTAATAGTAACACAATATATAAAATATGGTAAAATAATATAATCATTATAGTATATTATTTTAACAACACAGTTATACGAAAAAAAAAAAAAGAAAAAAAGTTTAAAACTCTCTCTACTTTGTCCCTTTACACAATTTTTTTGCCTACCGTTCAATTGTTTTAAATGCTACAACAATCATTTCATTTTAGCAAAATGCTTCCTACCCCCAGTTTTCTTTACACCCAGTGACACCTAGTGCCACGTGTCATTGGGTGATTGGACTGAAATAAAAAAAAAAGAAAAGAAAAGAAAAACTGACCAGTGGAGGAGCCCCACGTCACTGGGGGTCAACCCCCACTGGGTGTATAAGGGAAAGTCCTTCATTTTAAATGTCATTTTATCAAATATATCATTTTTTAAATTTAAGAATTCTGTACTTACCACTGTAATAAATATCATAGTTGATTTGGCCCCTCCTATTCAAAATCCTCCTCCTGCCCTGTTTAAACATAACCAAAATTTCACTTGGAAGTTTAATATAAAAAATACTTAGGGTAAATTACATTGACCCAAGATTTGAAAAAATACAATAAATTTGACAATTTTGATATAATTATACTGATTTTCTTTTTAATAAGGATAAATAGACCAAAATTAATACAAATGAAGCGAAAATACAAAAATAAATGACATAAAGTATACATTTTTATATAAAGGATATGATAACGTTATTTTTTTTTATCTATATAACTAATAAATTATTAATGAAAATGAAAATAAAAACGAGGCTAGGCATTAGAATACATCAAAATTGTGGACCTTAAAGCATTTCCACCCAAACCTTTAAAAATTGGTACGTCATTTTTTTTTTTTTTTGAAGATTTGGATGACAAATTGACATATTAATTTTACATAAAAGCACTCCACTGATGTGTCAAATCTACTATTATATTATTTTATTTGGTGAATTAAAATTTGACAACTTAAAATTTGGTACGTCAAAATTGAACTGTTGCAGTGGCGAATAGGATTTGACACGTCGGGTGTATTTTTTTTAACGGTTCCGATTCGTAGCTCGAATTTTCCGTAGCTCGAATGGCTCAAAATCCTAAAACGACGTTATTTTAAGATGTTTTTTGATTTTCTTACCGGTAAGATAATATTTTCCGTACCATTCAGGCCATTCGAGCCTCATTTTCTCGAGCTACGGAGCATTTTCCTTTTTTTTAACCTGAAGGTGGTCAGTATAATTTACACAAGGTAATAATAAATAAGAATTGGAGATGCTTTAACTCGGTGGGTCATTTTATCAAACAGTTTAAAGGCAGAGAAAATAAAGCAGATCAATCATTCACATTTACACAGGGATACAAGATCGCGTGCTTGACCTCGTCGTCCAATCGGCTTTCCCAGCAATTTAAGGGCGTCATCCCAAGAATCTTCTCTGCTATTTCTTTGTGAGTGTTGGTGTGAATTCGTACTCGGCTTCGTTGGTACATTCAGAGCTCAGCTGTGTCAAATCACAAAGAAAACAGCACAAACCACACCTTCCTCTCTCTTTCCTTCTTCTTTTCTCTCTGTAAGAATCCGTTTGTATGGCTTGATTTATTAATGAGAAAGAAAGGATGAAAATGGAAAACTTTTTTATTTTTATTTTTATATTTAATTTAGAAATTGGGTGAAAAAAAATTCTTTTATTTCTCAGTAAAATATGTTAATTGGTTATAAAATATTTATAAAAAAAAAAAAAATTCAATCATATCCGTCCCCTCACATTTTATTTTTTTTACATATTCCTCATAGAGAGTATCTTTAATCTTTTACTAATTTCACCAAATTTAAATTTGATTAAAAAAAAAACTCACTAAATACCAAAAATACAAAAAAAAAAAAAAAAAAAAAAAAAACGAAAATTCAATATATTTTTCGTATTTATTAATTATTCACAAATATTTTTACTTTTTAGATATACCTAAGTAAGGTGTATCTAAAAAAGTAAAAAAAAAAATACTTAAAAGTTAAAAAATATTCACTAAAAGTAAAAAAATATGAAAAACAAAAAATTCAATTGTCAAAAAATTTATTTTAGAAAACTGAAATAAAAAACACTGATTCTTTCTTTATTTTTGTTTAAATAAATTTAAAAAGCTTATTATTGGAAAGGGCCTGGCTTTGGTCCAGTTCTTAATCGGACTAGACGGTACTGTTGGGCCCGTAGAGGCCCACCACGGGTTCCGTTTTGAAAATTTGAACCGTGAATCTATAGAACGCGTCGAGTACTATATGCCTGTGATAAATCACGTTGATCGGATATCGATAGCTATGTGATCAAATCAGTTTTGTATAAAAAAAATGGACGGTGAATAAATTAACGGTTGATAAAAAACTGATTTGATCACATAGCTATCGATATCCGATCAACGTGATTTTTCACAGGCATATAGTACTCGACGAGTTCTACATATTAAACGGTTCAGATTTTTAAAACGGGACCCGTGGTGGGCCCCCACGGACCCAACAACGCCGTCCAGTCCGATTACGAACTGGACCAAAGCCAGAGCCTATTGGAAAAATGAAGGAGAGATGCTTTTTAACTTTGATTTTTGATTATTGCAAGAAGTCACACCAAACTGTTCACATGTCAATGGGAAGCTTTTTCTAAATTTCTTTAACGGCTTTGGTTGGTAGCTCAAAAAACTGTGGCCCTAATGGCCCTAATTTCCATATCAGGTAAAAAAAAAAAAGAAAAAAAAAACAAACTTACCCAAAAAGGAAATTAGGGCCATTAGGGCCACAGTTTTTAGGGCCACAAAACATTTTTCTTTAAATACGGCTTTGGTTGGTAGCTCAAAAAACTGTGGCCCTAATGGCCCTAATTTCCATATCAGGTAAAAAAAAAAAAGAAAAAAAAAACAAACTTACCCAAAAAGGAAATTAGGGCCATTAGGGCCACAGTTTTTAGGGCCACAAAACATTTTTCTTTAAATACGACTTTGGTTGGTAGCTCAAAAAACGGTGGCCCTTATGTGGTCGTATTTTCTATTGTAATTTATTATGTAAAGCTATTTTTGTTTTCGATTCCTTATACTAAAATCTTGGAATTATTTATAACTTTTGAATACCTTTCAGAATTCGTGAAGCCCTTTTTAGTGCGAGCTTTTAAAAACATAGAATAGAATTTTCTTTTCTTTTCTTTTTTTAATTGTGTGAAGGCCTTTTCTAAAGCGAGCGTTCTTTTTTTTTTTTTTAAAAAAAAAAAACTGCATTATAATTTTTTATTATCTTCAAAGAGTTTGATGTCTTTTTCAAAAATGTATATTTGAGCATCAAAAATCATTTGGAAAGAACATTTTTTCATTATCCCGCAGAACACTTCACTTTAAGATGTTTCTCTCAATTCCCTTTTTTACTAAAAATGTGCTCTAATTTTAGAACAAATAAAACTAAAAATTGCATATTTAGTATGGTCCATCGTCAAGGTTAGCGGCCTTGACTGTACTTTGGAGCTGAGCCTGCCCAAGTTCTACCCAAGTGGTGGACCTCTTGAGTCTGGATCGTCTGTCGTGATTTCCTGCGACGTCTCTTGCAGCGGTCCAAAACAATATCGTTTTGGAATATATATATATATATATATATTTTCCCTCTTTTGCTTTCTCTCTCATTTGCTGAGAATCCTAATCCTCAAAACAAAGAAGAGACGAACAGAGAGTCAAGTTTTTGATTGAAATTTCTTGGGTTTTCTCTCTCATCTTGGGTTTGATTTCTTGGGTTTTCTGTTCAAAACAAAGATTTCTTGGGTTTTCTAAGCTCCAAAGATGAACAAGAAGATTGAAAAATAATCAACTTCTTTCAAACACAAGAAAGCACCATACAACACTAATTTCAATTTCAACACTTCAAACACCCAAAATTTCATAAACCCATCACACAAATCACCCAAAATTATATAAAACCAAAGAAATCCGAAATATATATATACATAAAATAGAAAGAAGCAGAACATCTTCAAGTCGTCGTTTGTCCTTCGCCGGTTGTCGTTGTTCATGCTTCGTCGGTTGTCGATGTTTCTCGTTCATTCGTTCGTTGATGTTGATCCAGATTCATGGGTTTCATGGGTTTTTTTCTTACTTTCAAAGGATTTTTTTTTTTTTTTTTGATTCTCTATGGCCTCGCTTCATCGTCATTTGCATGGTGTATGAGTTAGGTTCTTGCCGTGATGTCACCTCGCCGCCCTCAACCTCCTTCGTTTCGCCTTCGCCTCTGCCTCTCTCTATTAGTCTCTTCTTTGTTTTGAGGATAAGGGTTTTCAGCAAATGAGAGAGAAAGGAAAAAAACAAAAAACAAAAAAAGGTCCAAAACGACGTTGTTTTGGACGACCGCAGGAAGCGCCGCAGGGAATCATGACAGACGATCTAGACTCGAAGCTCTCTGCTCAAAATAAAGGTTGTTTTTGAGAATTGGCATTTTTTTAGTGTTTTTTTTATGATAAAAAGACGTGAAATTTTTTTTAAAAAATTAATTTTTTGAAATAATTTTTTGATTAAAATATAATATTATCAAAATAAACGATTTGAGATAACTTTAATAGAGAGATTAAAATTATGTGTATTAGTGCGATGATAAAACTGTAATATAATTTTATGTTTTAAGGTCTTTCTAAATCACATTTAACAAAATTTTGCTCCATCACTCTCTTTAAAATGCAGTTCTATCAGTCACAATTAAGTCATTATGGGTACTTAGGCAATTAAGTCATTTTGGTCTATGTTCATTAGTTCCCAACTGTAATATATTCCCATATCCATTCATTTCAGTATAATTCGGTTTATCATGCTCAACGGTTCATATTGAATTGTCCAGATACAGTTTCAAACATTTCCATAGCATAGGTTATATTCCAAATCTATTGAGTTTTAAGGGTATTCAATATTTATCCATCAATTCTATATTCCATTAATTTCACATTGGCAACAAGCAGAGCATAACGCATGAGCTCATGATTCTCATAGTTCAGCTGATTCAATTAACACGGTTACATCTTGCATATAAATAAGAGAGTACCTACATCAGTTGTCTTAGGGTCCGTTTGCTTTCAGAGGTAGATTCAGTAGGATTGTTAGTGAGGGGATTATTAGTGAGGAGACTGTTAGTGAGGGGATTGTTAGTAAGGGGACTAGAAAATTTGTGTTTATTTGATAACCAGTGGACTAGCAATAATTCCTGTTTGTTTTGAGAGATAGGAGTGGGATTAACTAGTAAAATTCCATAAATACCCTTGTTACATTATTATCAAATCTGGAAATTGTTAGTGAGTGGATTATGCAAAATTGTGTTTGTTTGTGACATATTTTAATATTAAAAATTATGTTTTATAAAAATATTATTATATTAAATTATGAAACATACTTAGGACCCCTTTTTGAGACCCACACAGCCCTCTTTAAAAAATTATATTAAATTATGTTTTATAAAAATATTATTATGAAAAATTATGTAATAATTAGAAAACCAAATGACAACAAATCAGTCCAGCCCATGGTTTTAAACATTGTATTGAAATATTTTATTCACTTAAATATTGGTTCATTCATCATCATCTTTGCCTTCTCTGTTAAAAAACAAAAGCAAAGTTTTGCCTTCATCCATCAGCACCATGTAACAACCCCGACCCATGATTAACGTTAATCCACGATTTAATGTGTCTAATAAGTTATTAAGATCGAATCCTAAATTAATTGCATGTGTGATGCATTATTTATACTTTTATCTGTCTCTCGTAGGAAGATCTATTCATGTTTTCGTTTTGGTTTGCGAATTGAAGGCCTTATCGACATCCGATTATGAAATTAACTTGATTTATGTGTTATTTGGAATTTTTAGAATTTTATAATAGGTTTAATTAAAATTCGATTCGGAACGATTAAATTATAATAATTAATGCATAAATGATTAATTGATCAACAAAGTAATTAGGCCATTAGCCAAGCCTCTATAAGGCCACCTCAACACCTCATATACAATTTTTGCACTCCCAATTCCTCTTGATTGAGTTCAAACGTGTGTGTGTGTGTGTGTGTGTGTGTGTGTGTGTGTGTGTGTGTGTGTGTGAGAGAGAGAGAGAGAGAGAAGAGAGTAATTGAGATAAAAAACTAGAGAAAATGGAGAATTGCTAGGAATTGTTGGAGGATTGAAGAGCATTTAAAAGTTTAAGCCTCTACTCTTGCGAATTCAAGGTCTAATGTAAGAAATCTAACCTCTAGTTGTGTAATTGAGTTAGTTTTTGGAAGAATTCAAGTAAAGGATGTGAACTAACATGAGAATAAGCTAGGATTAGAGAATTATAGCTCAATTCATACATGCATGTGCATATCATGAAGTTTTGAAGTTAATTTTACAAGAATTCTCACATGTATGTTCACGTCTTGGTTTTGTTCAAAGAATTCAACTTATTCTTGAGCTTAATGACTCATTTGAGCATATTTTGGAAGGTTGGAATTCATGACATTACATGCAAGTTATGTTATCTAAGTTTCAAGTTTTGTTTACTACAATTGGCCTAGTTTTTAGGCTTCATTTTGCAAAATCGTTTGTAATTCATCATGTGCTATGAGTTTCTCAATGTTTTACTAAGTTTTGGTCCAAAATGATGTATTTTGAAGGATTTAAAGTTGAGTTTTAAGCTGGGAGCAAATCTGGAAATTCCAGAATTCTGCTCATACGCTCGAGCGAAGGAATCCATGCTCGAGCGACCACTCTGAGTGCATGTACTTCTGTTCGAGCAACCAGAAGTTCGCTCGAGGGTGAAATGCATGTTCCCAGAAGTTCAAATGTTTTGCAGTTCGCTCGAGCGACAAAAGTTATGCTCGAGCGAAGGCATGTCTCTCACGCTCGAGCGAGCGTCGAGCGAGCATCAAGCTGAAAAATCAAGCAACCAGCACTTTTGCCAAAGTTTACAAATTGCTCAAGCGAAGGAATGTGCGCTAGAGCGACCACTCACATTTTGCATGTCCGCTCGAGCGTAGGAAGTTGCGCTCGGGCGAGGACTCTGTTTTCAACAAGTTTTGTCAAGTGTTTTCAAATACATTTTTGCATCCTCATTCCATCCTAGGCATTCCTAGGCCATGATTAGGGCACAATAATGAGGATACAAGTATAGACACACCAAGATAAGAAAAGAACAAGGTAAATGTTTCTGGGTGTATAATTCAGTGTATATATTCGTTTTGTACCTGTGTAGGTCACGCGCCGCAAGATATCTGAATTGTCTACTTTATTCGTCTGTTTGGAGCCATTTGTTAATTGTGAGTAATAACTTTGTAAAGTCATGTTAAACTTTGATCATTTTTTGATGATATAACATGATTAGTTTTTCTGAAATGCTATGTTTTGTGTGAATGAATGATCGTCTAAATTTCTGAAATGTATTCGGGGCATCCTTAGCATCATATGATATGTGTCCCTTTATGGGTCATCAGAACGCCTTTACGGTCGTCCCTTTATGGGTAATCGGAAACGTCTTTGTGCACACGAGTCATCGGAATGCCCTTACGGCCGTCCCTTTATAGGTCATCGGAAACGTCTCTGTGTACACGAGTCATCAGAATGCCTTCACGGCTATCCCTTGTGGGTCATCAGATTTGTTAACACTAATGAATGTGCCACGTACTATGATGTGAAATGTATGAATTTTGAAAATGAATATGAACAAGTATATGAATCAATTTCTGATTTGAAATCTGAATATGCATAAGACTCTGATTTCTCATTCTATAATGGATATCATTCATTAAAACCCCTTCACCTTGTCATTATTTACTGGACTCCAGCTCATTATTTATATTATGTATGTAGGTGACCAGGCGCGAGACCAAACCTAGAGTTGATGGCCTAAGATTCCATTTTTTCAACCACCCTTTACGTCTCCCGTGGAGGTTCCAGATCATGTCAAATCCTTTGGCTATGTTTTTGTATTTAAGACTTGGGTTCTTTTTGTTTTAATTATGGACAAATTTCTGCTTGTATGTACAGTACATGGAATGATGTGTATCAACTGTATCTTTTGACGTCACACGTACCTTTATTGAAGTTTAAGAATATTTGTCTCATGTATGTCTTCACAGCTCAATGGACTAAGTATATTTCTATTTATTGCTTCCGCAGCCCTTAATTTCATGTTATGTTGTTAAGAGGCCTTCGGTAATCCAAGAATTACTAGCTGGTTACGACGCTAAACCCATGAAGGCGGGTTTGCGTCGTGACAGAGTGGTATCAGAGCACGAGTACTATCGCATACACGAGTCCATATGAGCTTAGGATGTCCTTGTAAGAAGTAGCGGCATTCCATCTACATATGTAAGTGTGTGTTTATTGAAAGTGAAAACTAAATCTGACTAGAATCACACGATATGGAAACAAATGATCTGAATGTTGTAAAAAGGACTATTTGCCTATGTTCATAATGTTCCGTTTACCTATAACAAATGGAAAATACAAGAAGTGATGGAACAGCTGAATCATCCGAAGTCCGAATGAACAGAATGGAACAGATGCTTGCAGCTCTGACTGAAGTAATAACGCAACAATAGAGGCAACAACATTTACCTCATCCGCCTCCACTGGTACAAGTTGAACCGGACAATAATGACATTATCAACCTGACTCAGAAGTTCATGAAAATGAAGCCACCCACTTTTTTAGGTGGCATTGAGCCGTTGAAGGCAGAAACATGGCTACTTGAGATGGAAAAATTATTCGAGGCCTTTCCTTGCTCTGAAACTCAAAAGGTTCTTTTGGCCACCTATACCTTAAAGGATGAAACTCGTAGGTGGTGGTTGCTAGTTCGGAATAGTAATGAGAACATGACATGGGCTCTATTTAATACAATTTTCTATGACAAGTAATTTCCATAGTGCTTTCGGGACTGAAAGGTTTCTGAATTCCAAGAACTCAAGCAAGGCAGAATGTCCGTCGTTGAGTATGAGGCTAAGTTTATTGAGTTAGTTAGATTTACTCCTCACATGGTGGACACGGATTATAAAAAAGCCTGCAAATTTGAGGGTAGATTGGATTTAGATATACTAGATCGGGTAGGAGGCCTCAACCTACCTACGTATGTAAATGTGTTAGATAAAGCATTGATGGCGGAAGCCATTTTGGCAGCTAAGAAACAAACTCTTATTGCAACAAGTGAATGGAGGGGAAAAAGATCGGGGTCTAATTTCAAAAGAAGTCGATCATTCTTAAAGAAGCAAAATACGGGATCTTACAGTAGCTCAAGCCAAAGCAGTGGATCTGTACCGACTTGCTCAAAATGTGGTAGAAAACATAAGGGGGTTTGTTATCGAACATCAGGTGCCTGTTTCAGGTGGTAAAATTGGCCATATGATGAGAGATTGTTTTGTCAGACTCGAAATACCAATCACCCCGCAACAAGTTCAGCTACTTCCGCATTGGCATCAGGAATGAACACAAAAGCTAACACCAGGAAGGAAACCTTAAAGCAGGGTCGAGTATTTGGTCTTGTGCCTGGTGATGTACAAAACACTAAATTTGTGGTGTTAGGTATAATTTCTATCTGTGCTCAGAATGCTTATGTGCTGATTGATTCTGGTTCCACGCATTCATTTGTATCGCATGCTTTTTCTCGAAAATTAACTAGACCGTTAGAACATATGAACTATTTACTATCTGTGTCTACACCGACTGGGGGTTTTATGATATGTGCTTATGTTTATCTAGCATGTGATATTGTAATTGGTGAAATGACGTTGTATGTTGATTTGCTGCCCTTGAGTATTGATTATTTTGATTGTATTATGGGTATGGATTGGTTAACTAAATACTGTGCCACCATTGACTGTGCAAATAAATCAGTTGTGTTTAGACCACCTGGTATGCCTGAATTTGTTTTTATTGGAAATGAGGTAGTTTCTCCACCATACCTGATTTCATTTATGAAAGTCAGAAAATTGTTGAGAAAAGGTTGCCGGGGTTACTTGTGCAGTGTGATGACTGTATCTTCAGAAAGTACCAACGTGGAAACTATTCCCATGATTTGTGAATTTCCTGATGTGTTTCCTAATGACCTACCCGGAAACCTAATTGATAGGGAAATTGAGTTTACCATTGATGTGGTACCTGGAACACAACCTATCTCTAAAACTCCATATAAAATGTCGATTTCCGAACTGAAAGAATTAAAAGTTCAACTCCAAGAACTCTTAGACAAGAAATTCATCCGTCCGAGTACCTCACCTTGGGGAGCCCCAGTGTTGTTTGTTAAAAAGAAAGACGGATCTTTGAGACTATGCATTGACTACCGTGAGTTAAATAAAGTAACCGTGAAGAACAAATATCCATTACCCCAAATAGATAACTTGTTTGACCAACTCTAGGGAGCCCAAGTGTTTTCTAAAATTGACCTTAGATCCGGATATCACCAGTTAAAGGTCAAGGTAGAAGGCATAAAGAAAACTACATTCAGAACTAGATATGAACACTATAAATTTTTGGTAATGCCATTTGGGGTAACTAATGCACCTGCGGCGTTCATGGATTTAATGAATATGGTGTTCAAACAATTTCTGGATGAATTTATTGTTGTCTTTATTGATGATATCTTGATTTACTCCAAAAGTAGGGAAGAATATGAAAATCATTTGAGAACTGCCTTACAGATTTTGAGGGAAAAGAAATTATATGCAAAATTCTCCAAATGTGAATTTTGGCTTGACAATGTGGCATTCTTGGGTCATGTAATCAACAAGGATGGTATCTCCGTTGACCCACAAAAAATTAAAGTTATTGTGGACTGGCCCAGACTGACAAATGTAACAGAAGTTCGAAGTTTTCTAGGACTTGCAGGCTACTATCGCAGATTTGTAAAAGATTTTTCCAAACTTGCTCTACCACTCACTCAATTAACACAGAAAATTACATCATTCGATTGGACTGATTAAAGGGAAACTGTTTTCCAAGAGTTAAAGACCAGGTTAGTAACTGCACCAATTTTGGCTTTGCCTAATGGTACTGATGGGTTTCAAATTTACAGTGATGCTTCCTACAAAGGTTTGGGGTGTGTGTTAATGCAAAATGGAAAGGTAATTGCTTATGCTTCTCGGCAGCTCCGACCATATGAAAAGAATTTCCCGACTCATGATCTTGAATTAGCTGCTGTAATTTTTGCTTTAAAAATTTGGCGCCATTATCTCTATGGAGTGACTTGTGAAGTATACACAGATCATAAAAGCTTAAAATATTTCTTCACCCAAAAAGAGCTAAACATGAGACAAAGGAGATGGTTAGAGTTGATCAAGGACTATGATTTACAAATTTTGTACCATCCAGGTAAAGCAAATATTGTTGCGGATGCATTGAGCTGGAAGTCCATTGGGAATTTGTCATGTTTGCTCACCGGTCGGAAAGAGTTGTTATGTGACTTGGAGAAGAATGAAATTGATTTTGTGTGAACAGTGTGGAATTTGTGATATCCCTGTTCTGTAATATGTTAATTGGTCCTTAATATGAGCATGATTATGTGTTTAATATGATTTCGTGAGCTATTATGTGAAAATATGTGGTTTTGAATTTCTATCTGTTCACCGTAAGAATATCTGTTTGATTGTCTGCTTTGGAAATTAAATCGAAGGCCTTATCGGTTATAGAACCCGAAATTGATTGCACCATTGTGATTAGCGTAATTTTTAGAGCCTACGGTGAAATTTGATTGGAAATTGATTCGGATCAGATTAAATTGATTAAATTGATGAATTAGTGCCCAATTATTTATTATTATTAAATTGGTGCTAGTGGGAACTTATGTAAAGAGGCACTATACACTTAATTGATACACTTGAGCTCAAAAATTAGATTTTGGTGCCTTGAGAGAGAGAGGGCCGGCTATAAAGAGAGCAAGGGAGAGAATTGTGTAATCTTGGCTCAAGGTTTGGGAATCTGAAGATTAAACTCAAGAATTGGCTAGAGTTTGGGGGTTTGAAGCTCCTAGGTAAGTGAATTTATGAATTTTAAGTTATCATCTTGTGAATTCAAGTTTGAATAATGGTCAAGAACATGGATTAAATTGATTATGAGGAAATTGAGTTGATTTTGTTGTATTGAAAGCCAATATGTGCATGCATGTGTGTAATTGCTTGAATTTGCATGTTTGAATTTAAAATATATGATCCATGTAGAGTTTTGGTTGAAGCTCATGTTTGTAATCACCAAGTGCACCATGTAAGTTGAAATAGGAGTGATATCCCACATGCATGTACAATCTATGAGGAACGAGTTTGAAATACATGGAATTGTTGTCATGGTAGCAAGTTTGGTGTAAATTGGAACATGCATGTGATTAAATTGTGAAATTGAGCTTCATTATGTTATAATTTGGTGTTTATACCATGTTAGAATATGTATATGTGAAGTTTGAGCTATTATATGCTTGAAATGTTGATTGGAAGGTCGAATTGAGCTCAAAGAACAATTCTGGGTTTTCCAGAATTTTGATGTTTGCTCGAGCGGGGAAACTGCCACTTGAACGTGAAATACGTGCTCCCAGAACTTTTTGCAGACATGGTATCCGCTCGAGCGGGGGAGTTCATGCTCGAGCAGGGGAGTTCACGCTCGAGCGGGAAGCCATGTAGAGAGGCCTTCCGTTCGAGCGCCAGAGTGCACGATCGAGCGTAATTTTGATGCATCCAGTACTTTTGCAGACCTCATGGGTCCGCTCGAGCGGGGAAGTCCACGCTCGAGCGGGGACCCTGTTTTCTGAAATTTTGAAAAGACCTTTTGTGTTTCATTTTTTGTTCTCTTTTACTTCCAAGTACTCTTAGGCATGTATTGAGTATTGTAATTGAGTTAAAGAGATAAGAATGAAGCCTAAAGAGGAATATGTGAATTAAAGAACGGATTGAATTATTTGTGACCCATATGTGTTATGTGATGTGTAGGGTCAACCTCCAGGGCAAACCAACTAACCGATCACTGTGAGTACTATCTTAACAGAGAAATCTGAAATATGTTGTTGTCCAATTGCTTACTTCTATGTAAGTTTATAAGTTCATTGATTTGATTGGTGGACAATGTTTGCTATACCGAATGAATGGGCCAAAGGCCGTTTTGACATGAATGAGTGGGCCAGAGGCCGTTTTGACATAAATGAATGGGCCAGAGGCCGTTTTGACATGAATGAGTAGGCTAGAGGCTGTTTTGACATGAATGAGTGGGCCAGAGGCCGTTTTGACATGAAGGGATGGGCCAGAGGCCGTTTTGACATGAATGGATGGGCCAGAGGCCGTTTTGACATGAATGAATGGGCCGGAGGCCGTTTTGACATAAATTAATGAATGGGCTGGAGGCCGTTTCAACATGAACGAATGAATGGGCCAAAGGCCAGTCTGTCATCTAAATGGGCCAAAGGCCGTTTTGACACAAATGAAAGTTTGAATGGGCCAAAGGCCAGTTTGTTTGGGACCGCAGTCATTTGACCTAAATTGTGTATATATGTTAAATAGAAATATGAATTGGGCCTAAGGCCGTTTGAAGCATGTTGTTCTACATATTGTTTGTATAACTTCTGTATTTGATATTATTCACTGGGCTATCGCTCACGTTCATTCATGTGTTTGTAGGTGAGCCCAGAGAAGTTCAAACCCAGCCCTAGTGAAGTCTGTGTGGAATAACAAAGGTTTTGAAGAGTCAGCCCTTGCGTCTCACGCACGAGACCGTCTTCGCCTTTTTGTCATTCTGTTTTATTTTGTCATGTGGGCGAAGTCTTTGTATATATTGTATATAGTTTTGTTCGGCTGACTTAGACCTATATGATCCTGTATGTACAGAGCTTTGTGTAGTACATATTTTGATGTGAGTTATTAATGTGTATATGTATGGTTTATTATGATGTGCCATGTAAGTACAGCTCTATGGACAAAGTTTTAAATTACTTCCATTTGGCCCCCATTAACTCTGTTAAAATATGTTTGGTTTGGTTTGAGGCCGTAGGTAATCCCATGATTACTGGCCGGTTATGTCCTTAACCCTTGGGGGCGGGTTCGGGTCATGACAGAGTGGTATCAGAGCACGAGTTAATAACTCACTCACTTGTCCAAAAAAGCAATAAGGGTCTAGAAAAGATCTAGGATGCATTCATGTGATAAGTATGAATTTGAAAGCATCTAGAATACGCTTATATGTTTTGATTTGAACGATTATGTGCTATAAGTTTGTGAAGTGCTTGCATTACAAATTATTTGAATATATATGCTCCGTGTTATATGCATACTTGTGAATCTTTTGTATAAAGTATAATGCAAGTTTAATCAGACGGTGAGAACAAGAGGTGATGAAATAGAAGAGTCCTCTACTGCCAAAATGGATAGAATGGAAACATTGATACAGGAAATGGCAAAAACTTTGAGACAGTAACAGGAGTGGCAACAGCAGTGACAGCAACCACATCCGCCACCTCCACCTCCGGCACCACCCATGCCAGATAATCAGAATGATGATCGGATAATAGCTCTCACCAAAGAATTCAAGAAAATGAAACCACCGCAGTTCCATGGTGGATTAGATCTATTGAAAGCCGAGGCATGGATTCTCAGCATTGAGAAATTGTTTGAAGTGTTCCCTTGCTCGGAGACAAAGAAAGTGCTTCTAGCCACTTTTATGCTAGAAGACGAGGCAAGAAGATGGTGGATGTTAATGCGAGAAAATCACAAGGATGTTGATTGGCTGAAATTTTTGGAAATTTTCTATGACAAGTACTTCCCGCAGTGTGTTCGGGACAGGAAAGTAGCAGAGTTCATGGAAGTTAAGCAAGACAGTATGACTGTAGCCAAGTATGAGGCCAAATTCACGGAATTGGCCAGGTTTGCACCACATGTGATTGATACGAATTACAAAAAAGCAAGGCATTTTGAAGGTGGGCTTCGCAGCGACATTTTAAAAAGAGTGAATGTCTTGAAGCTAGAAACCTACATTGGGGTACTAGACAGGGCCATAATATCAGAGGCTAACATAGCCAGACAGGCTAAGCCAACAACTGACTGGAAAGACAACAAATGACAAGGCTTCTTCTCAAAGAAGAAATTTTCGAAAAAGCAAAACACGGGCTCCTCAAATACTTCGAATTCTTCCCGAGACACAGCTCCCATGTGCAACATTTGTAGCAAAAGGCACCGTGGAGTTTGTTACCGTGCATCAGGAGCCTGTTTCAAATGTGGGAAACAAGGGCATATGGCCCGAGATTGTAATCAGAATGCTGAAAAGATAGCTGCTAGTTCCACTGCATCGATCCGAAAGCTGGGAAATACTTTGAGATCTGCTGCCACCGGGGATACCGTGAGACAGGAGAGAGTTTTTGCGCTTGTTCCAGGCAATATACGGAATGCCAACGCAGTTGTCTTGGGTACTATTTCTATATGTAATCAGGATGCTTTTGTATTAATTGACTCTGGATCCACACACTCTTTTGTGGCATATGCATTTGCATCTAGACTGAATAGACCCTTAGAATTACTGCCATATCTGCTATGTGTGTCTGCTCCATCTGGGGAATCTGTATTGTGTGAATCTATATACCAGTTTTGTGATATGCGTGTTAAGGATGCTATCCTATATGTGGATTTGTTGTCCTTGAATTTTAGACATTTCGATGTAATTTTGGGCATGGATTGGTTGACCAAATATTGTGCCACCATTGATTGTGTGACAAAACGGGTTGTGTTTAAACCACCAGAACAGAAAGAGATTGTGTTTGTGGGTAATGGGGTAGTGCCTTCACCTTATTTGATATCTACAATGAAAGCATGTAAACTGATCAAGAAAGGGTGCCGGGGTTATTTGTGCTATGTATTGTCTGAACAATCTGTAAATGTTGAATTGAACAGTATCCCTATTGTTAGAGAATTTTCAGATGTGTTTCCAAATGAATTACCAAGGGAATTGGTAGACCGGGAGATAGAATTCACTATTGAAACCGTGCCAGGCACCCAACCCATTTCCAAGACTCCCTACAGGATGGCTACTGCCGAAATGAAAGAATTGAAAGAACAGTTGCAAGACCTGCTTGACAAGGGGTTTATTCGACCTAGCACTTCGCCTTGGGTTGCATCAGTATTGTTTGTGAAAAAGAATGATGGAACTTTGCGTTTGTGCAACGATTATCGGGAATTGAACAAGGTAACAATAAAGAACAAATATCCCCTACCCCATATTGATGACTTATTTGACCAGTTGCAGGGATCACAGGTGTTTTCTAAGATTGATTTGAGATCCGGGTATCATCAGCTGAAAGTTAAGGCAGAGGATGTTGAGAAAACCGCATTCAGAACGAGGTATGGACATTTTGAGTTTCTTGTTATGCCATTTGGAGTGACTAATGCTCCGGCAGCATTTATGGACTTAATGAACTGAATTTTTAAAACCTACCTTGACGAATTTGTTGTGGTTTTTATCGATGATATTTTGATATATTCTGAAGATAGACTTGAACATGAACATCATTTGAGAACTGTCCTAAAAATACTTCGGGAAAGGAAATTATTTGCTAAACTAAAGAAATGTGAGTTTTGGTTGGATGAAGTTGTTTTCTTAGGGCATGTAATCAACAAGGAAGGAATTTCAGTGGACCCGCAGAAAATAGAGGCGATTGTGAGTTGGCCTACACCGACCAATGTGACAGAAGTCCATAGTTTCATGGGCTTAGCTGGGTACTACAGAAGGTTTGTGAAGGACTTTTCAAAATTAGTTGTGCCTCTTACCCAATTGACACGAAAAGGGCAACCGTTTGAATGGAACGATGAAAGAGAAGCTGCCTTTCATGAACTGAAAACAAGATTGACCACTGCACCAATTTTGACACTACCTTCAGGTACGGAGAATTTTGTAATTTTCAGTGATGCGTCTTATAAAGGTTTGGGTTATGTGTTAATGCAGAACGGAAAGGTTATTGCTTACGCCTCCCGACAGTTGAGGCCACACGAGAAGAATTATCCAACACATGACCTAGAATTGGCCGCAGTTGTTTTTGCTTTGAAAATCTGGCGGCATTATTTGCATGGGGCAAAGTGTGAAGTCTACACAGATCACAAAAGTCTGAAATACTTCTTTACACAGAAGGAGTTGAATATGCGACAGAGGAGATGGCTCGAACTGATAAAAGACTATGATCTTGAGATTCAGTATCACCCCGGGAAAGCTAACACAGTTGCTAATGCCTTGAGCAGAAAATCAACGGGGAGTATGGCTTGTTTGCTTACTGAACAGAAAGAGATCTTGCAAGATTTTGAGAAGTCTGAAATTGAAGTGGTAATGTGTGAACAAGGAGGATTGATAGCCGCTATTACAGCCGAGCCGGCAATCATTGATGAAATTAAGCAGAAACAGAAAGAGGATGAATTCCTCAAGAAAGTGATTGATGAATTTGAGACAAGTCCAAAAGCAGAGTTCAGTATTGTAAATGAAGTGTTGAGATTTTGAAACTAAATGTGTATCCCAGACATTCCGGAACTAAAAAAGAGGGTTTTAGATAAAGCCCACAGATCCGTATTTGCTATGCATCCGGGTAACAATAAAATGTATCGAGATTTGAAACAAACCTATTGGTGGCCTAAAATGAAGAAAGAGATTGCAGAATATGTGTCCAAGTGTCTTCAATGTCAGCAAGTTAAAGCTGAACATCAAAAACTAGGTGGTCTACTGCAACCTCTCCCTATTCCTGAATAGAAGTGGGAGCATATGACTATGGATTTCGTTGTTGGCCTACCCCGGACTTCTCGAGGTATGGATTCTATTTGGGTTGTAGTTGATAGACTGACTAAATCTGCACATTTTCTGCCTGTCAAAACTACATTTAATGCTTATAAATTGGCTACTATTTATGTTGATGAGATCGTTCGTTTACACGAAGTTCCGGTATCCATTATGTCGGATAGAGATCCGAAATTTGTATCTAGATTGTGGAAGAGTTTGCAGGAAACTATGGGGACAAAACTAAGATTCAATACTGCATTCCACCCACAGACCGATAGGAATTCAGAACGAACAATACAGACTTTGGAAGATATGCTTCGGATGTGTGCTTTGGACTTTCAGGGGAGTTGGGAAGACTATTTGCCACTTACAGACAGCTTCCACTCCAGCATCGGTATGGCACCATACGAGGCTTTGTATGGTAGAAGGTGTAGATCACCTATTTGTTAGACAGAAGTCGGGGATAGAGTTTTACTTGGGTCTGAAATTGTGCAAGACACTTCTGAGAAAATCAAGATTATTCGGCAAAGGCTCAAAACAGCTCAGGACCAACAAAAGAATTATGCAGATGTTCGGAGAAGACCTCTTGAGTATGAGGTTGGTGACCATGTGTTCATCTGTGTATTTCCGATGAAAGGCCAAGTCAGGTTTGGAAAGAAGGGCAAGTTGTCGCCCCGTTACATTGGGCCATTTCAGATTCTGGAAAGGCTTGGCCCAGTTACCTATAGAGTTGCTTTGCCACCGGGATTCGAACAAATCCATAACGTGTTTCATGTGTCGATGTTGAGGGGTTACCTCCGAGACCCGTTTCATGTGATTGATTATCACCGGGTAGCTATTGATGAAAATATGGAATACGCCGAATGGCCAGAACGAATTGTTGATCGGCAAGTGAAACAATTGAGAAGCAAGTCCATCCCAATGGTGAAAATGGAATGGAAAGAACATTATGGGACGGATGCTACATGAGAAAAAGAGGAGGAAATGCGACTACGCTATCCACATTTGTTTCCCGACGAAGGTAAAATAAGTTTGGAGGACCAAACTTCCTAAAGGGGGGAAGACTGTGATATCCCTGTTTTGTAATATGTTAATTGGTCCTTAATATGGGCATGATTATGTGTTTAATATCATTTCGTGAGCCATTATGTGAAAATATGTGGTTTTGAATTTCTATCTGTTCACCGTAGGAATATCTGTTTGATTGTCTGCTTTGAAAATTAAATTGAAGGCCTTATCGACCACAGAACCCAAAATTGATTGCGCCATTGTGATTAGCGTAATTTTTAGAGCCTACGGTAAAATTTGGTTGGAAATTGATTCGGATCAGATTAAATTGATTAAATTGATGAATTAATGCCCAATTATTTATTATTATTAAATTGGTGCTAGTGGGAATTTATGTAAAGGGGCACTATACACTTAATTGATACACTTGAGCTCAAAAATCAGATTTTGGTGCCTTGAGAGAGAGAGGGCCGGCTATAGAGAGAGAAAGGGAGAGAATTGTGTAATCTTGGCTCAAGGTTTGGGAATCTGAAGATTAAACTCAAGAATTGGCTAGAGTTTGGGGGTTTGAAGCTCCTAGGTAAGTGAATTCATAAATTTTAAGTTATCATCTTGTGAATTCAAGTTTGAATAATGGTCAAGAACATGGATTAAATTGATTATGAGGAAATTGAGTTGATTTTGTTGTATTGAAAGCCAATATGTGCATGCATGTGTGTAATTGCTTGAATTTGCATGTTTGAGTTTAAAATATATGATCCATGTAGAGTTTTGGTTGAATCTCATGTTTGTAATCACCAAGTGCACCATGTAAGTTGAAATGGGAGTGATATCCCACATGCATGTACAATCTATGAGGAACGAGTTTGAAATACATGGAATTGTTGTCATGGTAGCAAGTTTGGTGTAAATTGGAACATGCATGTGATTAAATTGTGAAATTGAGCTTCATTATGTTGTAATTTGGTGTTTATACCATGTTAGAATATGTATATGTGAAGTTTGAGCTATTATATACTTGAAATGTTGATTGGAAGGTCGAATTGAGCTCAAAGAACAATTCTGGGTTTTCCAGAATTTTGATGTCCGCTCGAGCGGGGAAACTGCCGCTCGAACGTGAAATACGTGCTCCCAGAACTTTTTGCAGACATGGTATCCACTCGAGCGGGGGAGTTCACGCTCGAGCGGGGAGCCATGTAGAGAGGCCTTCCGCTCGAGCGCCAGAGTGCACGATCGAGCGTAATTTTTATGCATCCAGTACTTTTGCAGACCTCATGGGTCCGCTTGAGCGGGGAAGTCCACGCTCGAGCGGGGACCCTGTTTTCTAAAATTTTGAAAAGACCTTTTGTGTTTCATTTTCTGTTCTCTTTCACTTCCAAGTACTCTTAGGCATGCATTGAGCATTGTAATTGAGTTAAAGAGATAAGAATGAAGCCTAAAGAGGAATATGTGAATTAAAGAACGGATTGAATTATTTGTAACCCATATGTGTCATGTGATGTGTAGGGTCAAGCTCCAGGGCAAACCAACCAACCAACCGATCACTGTGAGTAATATCTTAACAGAGATATCTGAAATATGTTGTTGTCCAATTGCTTACTTCTATGTAAGTTTATAAGTTCATTGATTTGATTGGTGGACAATGTTTGCTATACCGAATGAATGGGCCAGAGGCCGTTTTGACATAAATGAATGGGCCAGAGGCCGTTTTGACATGAATGAGTGGGCCAGAGGCCGTTTTGACATGAAGGGATGGGCCAGAGGCCGTTTTGACATGAATGGATGGGCCAGAGGTCGTTTTGACATAAATGGATGGGCCGGAGGCCATTTTAACATGACTGCATGGGCCGGAGGCCGTTTTGACATGAATGAATGGGCCGGAGGCCGTTTCGACATGAACGAATGAATGGGCCAAAGGCCAGTCTGTCATCTAAATGGGCCAAAGGCCGTTTTGACACAAATGAAAGTTTGAATGGGCCAAAGGCCAGTTTGTTTGGGACCGCAGTCATTTGACCTAAATTGTGTATATATGTTAAATAGAAATATGAATTGGGCCTAAGGCCGTTTGAAGCATGTTGTTCTACATATTGTTTTTATAACTTCTGTATTTGATATTATTCACTGGGCTATCGCTCACGCTCATTCATGTGTTTGTAGGTGAGCCCAGAGAAGTTCAAACCCAGCCCTAGTGAAGTCTGTGTGGAACAAAGTCTTTGTATATGTTCGGCTGACTTAGATCTATATGATCTATATGATATATGTTGTATATAGTTTTGTTCATGTGGGCGAAGTCTTTGTATATGAAGTCATTCATGTGGGCGAAGTCTTTGTATATGTTGTATATAGTTTTGTTCGGCTGACTTAGATCTATATGATCCTGTATGTATAGAGCTTTGTGTAGTACATATTTTGATGTGAGTTATTAATGTGCATATGTATGGTTTGCTATAATGTGCCATGTAAGTACAGCTCTATGGAAAAAGTTTTAAATTACTTCCGTTTGGCCCCCATTAACTCTGTTAAAATATGTTTGGTTTGGTTTGAGGCCGTAGGTAATCCCATGATTACTGGCCGGTTATGTCCTTAACCCTTGGGGGCGGGTTCAGGTCATGACAGAATTCTACCTGCTATTTCTGCCCAACCCGCAATTATTGAAGGGATAAGAGACAGGCAACTGCAAGATGTATTTCTAAGAAAGATTATGGATAAAATTGACTCAATACCGAGGCCGGGATTTGTACTTGACAATGATGTGTTGAAATTCCAGAATCACCTTTGTGTACCAGATTGTTGTGACTTGAGAAAACGTGTTATAACTAAAGCTCACAATTCTAAGTTTGCTATGCATCCAGGGAACACAAAGATGTATCATGACTTGAAAAAAAACTTCTGGTGGCTCGGAATGAAAAAGTGCATTGCAAATTTCGTGGCTAGATGTTTACATTGCCAACAAGTTAAAGCTGAATAGCAACGACCCGCTGGTTTATTACAGCCACTTCCAATACCAGAATGGAAATGAGAGCACATTACCGTGGAATTCATCGTAGGATTGCCTCGCTCTTCTCGAGATATGGATTCTATCTGGGTTATAGTTGATCGTTTGACTAAATCTGCCAATTTTCTGCCTGTTAAAACTATTAATAATGCGGACAAGTTAGCTAACATGTATGTGAATAAAATTATGAGATTACATGGTGTACCAGTATCTATTGTATCTAACAGAGATTCGAGTTTACATCAAGATTCTGGCAAAATTTACAACAGGCTTTGGAAATCGAATTGCAATTGAGTAGTGCCTACTATCCATAGACAGACGGTCAATCCAAAAGAACCAATCAGACTTTGGAAGATATGCTGCGGATGTGTGTGTTAGACTTCCAAGGGAGTTAGGAGACTTATCTTCCTTTGGCCGAGTTTGTATACAATAATAGTTATCATTCAAGTATTGTGATGGCTCCTTATAAAGCTCTGTATGGAAAGAAATATCGTTCCCCTATCTATTGGGCTGAAGTAGGTGACAGACCATTAATGGGCCCAGAACTAGTGCAGAAAACCACTGAAAGTGTGAGATTAATTCGACAGAGATTGAAAACTGCACAAAACCACCAAAAGAGTTACGCAGATGTTCACAGAAGAGACAGAGAATATGAAATCGGGGATCATGTGTTCATAAAAGTAACTCCTATGAAAGGGCAAACACGGTTTGGGGTGAAAGGCAAGTTGGCACCGAGATACATCGGGCCATATGAAATTCTTGAGAAGATCAATTCAGTAACATACCGAGTAGCCTTATCTCTGGTGATAGAAAACATGCATAATGGTTTTCATATTTCAATGCTTCGAGATTACTTACGAGACCCACTACATGTGATTGAACTGACTCATGTACTTCTGAAAGATGATTACACGTACGAGGAGAGGCCTATGCAAATCATTAATTGTCAAATCAAAAGATTAAGAAACAAGGAAATCCCGTTAGTGAAGGTTGATTGGCAGAATCACGGGAAAACCTATGCAACTTGAGAGACAGAAGAAGATTGTTAGGAAGATACCCTGAGTTGTTTCATTTGAATCCGGTATTCTTCCAAAATGAAGGCAATTTGAGTTTGGAGGACCAAACTCTTTAAGGGGGAAAGGCTGTAATAACCCCGACCCATGATTAATGTTAATCCATGATTTAATGTGTCTAATAAGTTATTAAGATCGAATCCTGAATTAATTTCATGTGTGATGCATTATTTATACTTTTATCTGTCTCTTGTAGGAAGATCTGTTCATGTTTTCGTTTCGGTTTGCGAATTGAAGGCCTTATCGGCATCCGATTATGAAATTGACTTGATTTACGTGTTATTTGAAATTTTTAGAATTTTATGATAGGTTTAATTGAAATTTGATTCGGAACAATTAAATTAGAATAATTAATATATAAATGATTAATTGATCAACAAAGTAATTAGGCCATTAGCCAAGCCTATATAAGGCCACCTCAACACCGCATATACACTTTTTGTTCTCCCAATTTCTCTTGATTGAGTTCAAACGTGTGTGTGTGTGTGTGTGAGAGAGAGAGAGAGAGAGAGAGAGAGAGAGGAGAGTAATTGAGATAAAAAAAAACTAGAGAAAATGGAGAATTGCTAGGAATTGTTGGAGGATTGAAGAGCATTTAGAAGTTTAAGCCTCTACTCTTGTGAATTCAAGGTCTAAGGTAAGAAATCTGACCTCTAGTTGTGTAATTGAGTTAGTTTTTGGAAGAATTCAAGTAAAGGATGTGAACTAACATGAGAATAAGCTAGGATTAGAGAATTGTAGCTCAATTCATATATGCATGTGCATATCATGAAGCTTTGAAGTTAATTTTACAAGAATTCTCACATGCATGTTCGCATCTTGGTTTTGTTCAAAGAATTCAACTTATTCTTGAGCTTAATGACTCATTTGAGCATATTTTGGAAGGTTGGAATTCATGACATTACATGCAAGTTATGTTATCTAAGTTTCAAGTTTTGTTTACTACAATTGGCCTAGTTTTTGGGCTTGATTTTGCAAAATAGTTTGTAATTCATCATGTGCTATGAGTTTCTTAATGTTTTACTAAGTTTTGGTCCAAAAGGATGTATTTTGAAGGATTTAAAGTTGAGTTTTGAGCTTGGAAACAAATCTGAAAATTCCAAAATTCTGCTCATACGCTCGAGTGAAGGAATCTACACTCGAGCAACCACTCTGAGTGCGTGTACTTTCGCTCGAGCGACCAGAAGTCCGCTCGACCGTGAAATGCATGCTCCCAGAAATTCATATGTTTTGCAGTCCACTCGAGCGACAAAAGTTACACTCGAGCGAGGGCATGTCTCTCACGCTCAAGCGAGCGTCGAGCAAGCATCGAGCGGAAAAATCAAGTAATCAGCACTTTTTCCAAAGTTTACAGACCGCTCGAGTGAAGGACTGTGCGCTCGAGCGACCACTCACATTTTGCATGTCCGCTCGAGCATAGGAAGTTGCGCTCGAGCGAGGACTATGTTTTCAGCAAGTTTTGTCAAGTGTTTTCAAGTACATTTTTGCATCCTTATTCCATCCTAGGCATTCCTAGCCCATGATTAAGGCACAATAATGAGGATAAAATTATAGACACACCAAGATAAGAAAAGAACAAGGCAAATGTTTCCGGCTGTGTAATTCAGTGTATATATTCGTTTTGTACCTGTGTAGGTCACGCGCCGCAAGATATCTGAATTGTCTACTCTATTCGTCTGTTTAGAGACATTTGTTATTTGTGAGCAATAACTTTGTAAAGTTATGTTAAACTTTGATTATTTTTTGATGATACAACATGATTAGTTTTTTGAAATGCTATGTTTTGTGTGAATAGATGATCGTCTAAATTTCTGAAATGTATTTGCAGCATCTTTAGCATCATATGATATGCGTCCCTTTATCGGTCATCAAAATGCCTTTACGGCTGTCTCTTTATAGGTCATCGAAAACATTTCTGTGTACACGAGTCATCGGAATGCCCTTACGGCCGTCCCTTTATGGGTCATTGGAAACATCTCTGTGCACACGAGTCATCAGAATGCCTTTACGGCTGTCCCTTGTGGGTCGTCAGATTTGTTAACACTAATGAATGTGCCACGTACTATGATGTGAAATGTATGAATTTTGAAAATGAATATGAACAAGTATATGAATCAATTTCTGATTTGAAATCTGAATATGCATAAGACTCTGATTTCTCATTCTATGATGGATATCATTCATTAAAACTCCTTTACCTTGTTATTATTTACTGGGCTCCAACTCACTATTTATATTATGTATGTAGGTGACCAGGCGCGAGACCAAACCTAGAGTTAATGGCCTAAGATTCCGTTTTGTCAGCCACCCTTTACGTCTCCCGTGGAGGTTCCAGATCATGTCAAATCCCTTGGCTATGTTTTTGTATTTAAGACTTGGGTTCTTTTTGTTTTAATTATGGACAAATTTCTGCTTGTATGTACAGTACATGGAGTGATGTGTATCAACTGTATCTTTTGACGTCACACGTATCTTTATTGAAGTTTAAGAATATTTGTCTCATGTATGTCTTCACAACTCAATGGACTAAGTATATTTCTGTTTATTGCTTCCGCAGCCCCTAATTTCATGTTATTTTGTTAAGAGGCCTTCGGTAATCCAAGAATTACTGGCCGGTTACGACGCTAAACCCATAGGGGCGGGTTTGGGTCGTGACACACCACAACGACGCCGATGACGCCGATCTTCACCGTCAATGACGATGACGACGCAACGACGCCGATCATCACCATCATTCACTGCAACAACACCGATCATCACCGTTAACAATGACGATGACGCCGATCTCCGTCGTGAACTTTTTTTCTTGCAAATTTCAATTTTGTATATCATGTATGTCTTTGATTTGTATCTCTTTTGTCTAATTTAGTCGAAGATCGAAGCATCATCTTCAATTTTACTAATCTAATTTGCAATTTGTCTACACTTCTGTTTGGTTGGTGAGAAAACCGAATTTGGAAATTTTTTATTGTTTCTGAGTGTGGTTAAAAATTTGAAGGAGGGATCTATTTTTCTGTTCGATGATATGGTGGATAGTATGGTCATTTACATTATAATCCCAACGGCTTCTTTTTTCAATACCAAGTCCTATGAGGGATTGTTAATCCGTTGGTTTGAGAGGATTCATAGTCCATTCGGAATATGACTCCGGTGCAACATTTTCAAAACAAACAGGAGGTATGTGCACTGTTCATCATTCACAGTTCATTCTGGACTGTGAAAGAGGAAAACAAACAGGGCGTTAGTGTTTCGGTTATTTTCTGACACTAGGGTGTAATCCCTTCCCTGTCTAAGATTACTCCCCTCTGAAGCAGTAGTTGCATTTGTTTTCAGTACCGGAGTAGGTCTAGTCATACTAGCAGTGAGTCTATCAGTATTCAGATGAGCTTGTGGGCATGATTTAGCTAAATGTCCTTTTTGTCCACATCTAAAGCAAGCTCTTGATATACGGTGACAGATACCCCAGTGTTATTTTCCACATTCTTTGCAAATGGGTGTGTCGTTGTTTTTATTGCTTCCTCAACTTATGTTGTTAATAGTGTTTGCATTTGATCTTTCATTCACAGAAATCATGGAATCTCCAATCATTTCAAATCTCTGTTTCTTTTGTTTCTTACTATTCCCTTCGGTTGCTACTGTTGACTTGGACATTTTCAAGGCAACAATATTTGCTTCGGACATCAAGGCTCTATCAAGTACGTTTACATACTTCACCAATTTCAAAACATTTACCCGATCAAGCACTTTGACATCCAATCCCCCCTCAAATTTCCTTGCCTTTTTGTAGTCAGTGTCAACCATATGTGGTGCATATCAGGCTAATTCAGTAAATTTTGCCCAATATTCAGCCATAGTCATATCACCTTGTTTTAGTTGTTCAAACTCTGATACCTTTCTATCTCGAATGCATTGCGGGAATTATTTTTCATAGAAAATTTCCTTGAATCGATCCCATGTCAAGTCTCCATTCTCACCTCGGACGAGGATCCACCATCTCCTAGCTTCTTCCTTCAGAATAAATGTTGTCAACAAAACTTTATGTAAGTCCGTACGCGAAAACACTTCGAATATCTTTTCAATTTCAAGTACCCAAGCCTCGGCTTTTAGCGGTTCAATACCCCCCAGAAATTCTGGTGGCTTTATTTTCTTGTATTTCTATGTAAGAGCAACGATGTCATCATTATTTAGCTCAATTTGGACCAGAGGCGGCAGAGGAGGTACAAGTTGTTGCCTTTGCTTTTGTTGTTGTCTCACTAGTTCAGTTAATACTTTCACCATTCTTTCTAACCGGTCTATTCTTGCATCTGAAGATTCAGTCTCATCTATATTTCTTGCGTTTTTCATCGGTCTATATACACATGGGTAATAATAAACATTTCGCATAAGTCACATATTCAATATCGAAGTCAAATTATACCCAACTTCTTTGCTTATGTTATCACATAGTCACATACTTTCTTATTCATACTGGAACAACAATCATGTTCATTAAATTCAAACTTGCATGTTAATTCACCAAATTTCTTTATTCACACTCATGGTTTTCATTTTCATTTCCTTATTAGACATGTACAGAAAAATGCACACATACTCACACATGACTATGCAATGCCATATTTCTTTTCTAAGACACCCTATAGCTCATATGGACACGTGTGTTAGTAAGTTAACTTGTGCTTTGATACCACTCTATCACGACCCAAACCCGCCCCTATAGGTTTAGTGTTATAACTAGCCAGTAATCTGAGATTACCAAAAGCCTTCCTACACAATAAAAAATAATCGGGGCTAGAGGAAGCAATATTCAAAAACACCAATAGTCCAATGAGTTGTGCATCTATATGAACAAATATTTACATGCAAAAATGTTAATTTACCCACATTCAGTACATAACTTGTAACTTAACATCTTATACATAACATATGCACATAACAAAAGTTTACTTCATTATCAAAAACTTCACAACGGCCTTCCAGGCCTAGCCCTAACTCGGAGGCACTTAAAACAACTTGGTAGGCTTCAAAATGGTAGCTCGGCTAAAGACCTTTTCTAAACTTGACCTCCAAATGCTCACCTATACATACATATAAAAATAGTGAGCTAGAGCCCAGTAAATAACATTAAAGTAAAGGGGTTAGTGAACGAATTCCAAAGATATCATATCTGTAAACCAAATCATGACACAATAATTCATATCAATCTCATATCAGAACATAACATAATGGTACATCCCACAGAACATAACACATATCGTCTTCCGACTAGAGTAATCGGTTTCGGATACTGATTAAACACATATCACCACAATGAAGTGGTTAACGAGATCTCGTAAATAGTCATATTTCATGGACCCGTATTGTAACGCCCCCAAAAATAATACAAATAATCCATTGTATAAGATCTATGAACATAATAGAAATGATATACTTCATTCATCAGAGTTTATATTACAACAGGTGTTACATGTATTATACATTCATAAATATTCATTCTGAATCTACAACATATAACATTTGTTAATAATAACAAAATAAATTCCCTACGGGCTTACATCTTTCCAAGACATAACTTGGTTATAACAAATGAGAGTCATAAGCTTTATACATATAAAGCCCTTGGCTTGAATAAATATTTAAACACAAAATAACAAAGTAGAGCCTCCAGTTCTCAAGTCCTCCCAAACTACGTCCTTGGAGGAAACATATCACCAGTACCTAAAAATGGTTTCCCAAGTAAGGTGAGCCAAAACCCAGTAGAGATAGACTAACACAATATATAAGGTTTAACTAAGATATAAGTGCTAGATAAATGTTCCACATTCATAACCAACTTACATTCTTTCCATGATCATTCAATACTGATACCCATATCTCAATCCATTTCCATCTATTCATTTCATATTAATTCAATTAATTCTAAGTCAACTCATGAGACAAGTTCATTGTTATCTAAACAATCCAAATGAGACTACAACTCAGTGATTCACAATTCAATACAACTATTATTCAAACACTTCAATTTTTTCATTTTACGGAATTTTCATCCGAGGGAACCGGCACCCATATAGATATAAGGTTTCGGGACTTTCACCTTGGATACTCCGGCCAACTTAATTTTAAATGGAGTCCATCCCATATCTCCTCCCAAACAATGATACATATACAATGTATTTAAAGCACATAATCATATATGGAGTACATCCACTATCTCCTCCCAAACAATGATACATATACAATGTATTTAAAACACATAATCATATATGGAGTACATCCACTATCTCCTCCCAAACAATGATACATATACAATATATTTAAAGGTATCGTCATATACAATGACTATCCACAACACAAAATTAATGGCTTAACCATACCGTCATATTTAATAACATAATTTAAATGATTAGTTTTCAATTCACCTAATCCACATGCAATTTTTACAATAATCGTAGCTATCCTCTATCGATAGCCCAAAACAGATATTTCTAAACAGATATATGATCTTTATAACAGATAATTTATCAAATTTCTATAGGTGTGTGATTAAACAAATCCAACTGCACCATTCATTCATTCTTTCCCCCTAATTTCACATTTCTCATATCAATTTCGTTATTTATACAAAATAATTATTTAACTCATATTAGGGCAAATTTTCTCATTTTTCAAATATCAACCCAAAGGCTCAATTTCACCATTTTAACACTAGAGAATCTCATGTACAAGGCCCCATAGTCATTTTGTAAAACCAACATAGAAAACCCCTCTTTCAACTTTGAATCCAAACCCTAACTTTACCCAAATCCCATCATTTATACATAACAACAAATACCTAGGTTAAAAACCATATTAAGGTGTAGAATATCCCTACCTCAAGTGTAAAAGCTCAAAGGAGATGAAGAAGGACTTCAAAAATGCCCCAAATTCAGTTTGACTCGGAACAAAGGGAAGCCCTTAAGATGCTCCAACTATTTAACAAAGGGACTAGGGTTGAGAGATGCTTAGATCCAAGAGTATTTGTAGAGAGAGAGAGTATCGGATTAGGGTTTTTAGCAAAAAGGAAATCAAAAAGTGATATAAAACTGCTCTGCTGTGAACTAATATACGCGGTCCCCGCTCGAGCAAAGGAGTTGTCGCTCGAGCAACCAGACACAACAAGTGACCTCGCTCCAACGCAAGAAGCGTCGCTCGAGCGCAGAATACATACCTTCAAAAGTTTTATAGACGCACACCGTCACTCGAACGCAAGAAGCCTCACTCGAGTGAAGACCTCAGCCTTCCCAGAAATTCTGCGTCTGGGCAAAATACTAAGAGCACACAAAGCTCGCTCAAGCGCAAGAAATCTCGCTCGAGTAGAGAAGCAAATTTCATAAGGCTCGCTCGAGCGTAAGAAGTCTCGCTCAAGCGAAGAAGCTAAAATCTGGGCAACAACCATACACACCAACTAACAACCAACCTATTCCAAACACACCCAACATATTCCAAAGCTCAAATTCAAAGAGTTAAAGGAGGAAAACAATAGATGGATACTATATTCAACCACGGAACCGAGTCCAGAATATAATAAAGGTCGGGTCAAAATCGGAATCGCTATACGTATTTACATGTCGTCCCCTATGACTTGGGACTACCTGTGGATGCCATAATATATCAAAATAGGACATTTGTTCACGTATCAAAATAATATTTCAAAAACCATAGCTATCAAATAACAGTTTAAACATATACTATAAAAACATAGCTTTACAGAAATGTTATTCACAGTGAGCTTCCAGAACGGTTAGTCAAGTAGCCCTTGACTCGTGACCTACAATCACAAATATGCATAGCACGATACACAATCATCTTAAACGTATTTAGTTCAGTTAAGCTTTTGAATATGGATGACTAGAATTATGAATTAATTAGACCATTAATTTCCCTTAACTTCTAATTCGAACATGTTTAGCCATGTATTAACCAAACTAATTAAATATAAAGACTCTAATCATATACAAACCCTTATTAAGTTCACTAGTTACACAATTAAACTTAAATTAGGTTCATACACATTAAATTACAATTATTCAGTCATGTTTAAATTACTGAATCAGAAACTCATAAACATATAAGTTTCGCAATTCAACTTCAATTTCAAGCAAATCAAGACCCAAAACCTTCCATAACCATGTTGAATTTACCATCTATAGCTTCCAACAAACTCATAACTTTAAATTGAAGCTTAATTCCATGGAAAAAGAACAAACCCTTGAATTTCAAGGCAAATACATAATCCATGCACCTTAGAGTTCCAATCTTTGAAATTCATGGAGTCTATTCTTCCAATTTCAAGAACCATGCAAGAAAAACAATTTTATGAACATATTTTCATAAATCAATGCCATGCATGTGGAGAGATAAGCTCAAAGTCTACAATCTCTTCCTTAATTATTCAAGAACAACTCTACAAATGCAGGATTTCTTCTTGATTAAATTTAAATCCCCAAAATCCATGACATTTTCCTTCAATCTTGAAAACCCATGCATGAATTGCAAAGTATATAAATAAATCTTCATGAAATCATCCATGCAAGCATCAAACTTTTGGGTTTAAAGTAGAAAATTATGAAATCATACATATATGAGTTCTAAGTCCAACACTTTGAAGATTTCTTATAAAACCATGCAAGAAATGATGTTCTTCAATCTCATAGCTCAAGAAATCTTTTAGAAAACTTTAGAATATTCCATAAAGCTCATGCAAGAAATTATATAATATAACAAGAATGTCATGCGTTCATGCCATGCATAAAGGAATTCAACTATGTCTTGACTTTTTATGACAAAATATATGCAAGAGACCAAATTACTTCCATGAAGTCAACACTAGAACACATAAATGTTAATGCATGTGAGCTAATCTTCCATATTCATCATCTATGAGCTCTCTTTTACATTAACTCCATAATTTCCTTAAATCCAAAGATATGATGAGTCTAATTCATAAATAAACACTTACCTAGAGCTTGATTTTAGATTATAGGATGGTCTCTTCCTAGCTCTCTTCTTCTTCTTCCTCTTCAAAATCTTGAGCTCTCTCTCTCTCTAGATGAGTTCTCTCTCCCCCCTCTCTCTCTCTCTCTCTCTCTCTATATATATATATATATATTCTCAACACAACGAACCAAAGGAATAAAAACCTTCATTCTAAGCATCAGATTATACACACACCCTCCCATTTGAATTGCACATCACATGTAGTCACATACACACACCCACACTGATTTCTCTGCATACACACCCAGATCTCAGTACACCTACCAGAATTTAATCTCCTACACTCACCATCACAAAATCCCCAAACACTTACTACACTTAATCAAATTTTAAATCATGAATAGAGCTGAATTAGATACTAATCATGCAATATCTTGGGCAAATACAATTAATCAAAGTTATCATAAAACTCAATTTACGCAAAATAGCTCCAATTAAGGCTCAATCCGATCACAGACAGTTTCAGTAAACTGAATCAATTCCAATTAAACTTATCATAGTGTTCTAAAAATTCAAAATAATTTATTCATGTAACCAATTTTGATTTCGGATGCCGCAAAGGCTTTCAATTTTCATATCCATACACATATGTTCACAATATCACAATTAAATTTAAATACATAATTAAATTAATATAATCAAATTAATTCATTCTGAATCAAATTTTTTGTAAAACTTCATATTAAGTCCTAAAAATCATGCTGATTATAATTATGTATTCCGTTCTAGTTTCTGAAGCCTCTACAGCCTTCAATTTGCAGTGTAAAGTTGCAATTAAACCACCCAAACACACCTTAACGAATCAGACGAAATAAATTTTCAATTAAACTTCCCAAATGGCTCTAAAAATTCCCATTAGCATATCCATGTACTTAATTTCGATTTCTGAATCCATTAAGGTTGTCAATTTCAATTTCAAAACCGAGCTCACAACAGATAGTTTCTCAATTGGGACAAGTATGAACCAATTAAATCACATGGCACATATCTCATTTAGAATTTAACACATAATTAAATAATTAAATTCACGATTAGCAAGTCTAGGTCATCACATCACCAGTACTTGAAAATGGTTTTTCCCAATAAGGTGAGCCAAAGCCCAGTAGAAATAATCTAACACAATATATAAACTTTAATAGAGTTATAAATATGATGCACATGTTTCAATACTCAATGACAAAAAAAAAAAAAAAAAAAAAAAATTTACAACTCTCTTTTCAAAACCATGCTACACCAAGTATTATACCACAATTCATCCCATATCAATTCCTTTCATATCATTTCATATTTCTTTAATTCGTGAGTCAAATTCGTTGTCATCCAGACAACCCAACTCAGACTACAACTCGGTGGTTTTCTTATCACAAAACCATTACATACAAACATTTCAATTTGCCATTTTACAAAAATTTCATCCACGGGATCGGCACCCATGTATACGTGCGGTTTTTGGGACTTTCACCCTGGACACTCCGGCCAACTTAATTTAATGGAATCCAACCTTATCTCCTCCCAAACATGGAGTATATTCCCTTTCTCCTCCCAACAACATGCATATACAATGTATTCAAAACATAGTCATATTCAATGACAACCAATAAGAGATTAGTTTCAACTCACCTAGTCCTCACGCAATTTCTACAACAATCATAATTATTCTTCACCGATAGCCCAAAACAGCTATTTCTAAACAGATATACAATCTCACAACAGATAGATTATTCAAATTCCAATAGGCGAAATGTAATACATATCCAACTCCACCATTTATATAAACACCCATTCAATTCCATGTTTTCAACGCCAATTCCATTATTTATACAAAATAAATGTTTGAGACATTTTAGGGCAAAATCCCTATTTCTTCCAAAGTCCAACCCAAATGTTGAAAACAACAAATTTAATGCATCACAAGCTCATAATTATTCCCATAACCATTTCCATGACATTCTTTTTGAAAACCCCTCTTTTGAATTTAAACCCCAAACCTTAGGTTTGTCAAAATCACCACAAAACCCAATGTTCTCACACATCACAAAATAACCAAGTTAAAACTCATAGAGAGTGTTGAGAATTCCTATCTCAAAGTTGGGAGACCAAAGGAAGAGATGGGGGAACTTCAAGGATATTGAAACCAAACTTCAATCAGATCAAAACGGAGCCCTTGTGACGCTCTAACTTTTTTAAAAAGGCATTAGGGTAGAGAACCCACTAGATCAAGGAGAAAATGTAGAGAGAGTTTGTTTTAGAGAGAGAGGATGAAGATCTAGGGTTTTTGAAATCTAGAGAGGAGAAGAGATGTGAAAAAGTGATGTAAAAAATGACTTTCTTGGACTGATATACACACAGTCCACTCGAGCGCAAGAAGTGACGCTCGAGCGTCAAACACAATAAATTGTTCCACTTGAGCGCAGAATACATACATCTAGTAGTTTTGCAAACAACAGACCAACACTCAAGCGCAAAAAGGGCCGCTCGAGCGCCCACCTGCTCGAGCGTAGTAACCACTTCTCGAGTGTAGAATACACTCTCCCAGTAGTTTTGCAGACCTGCAAAAGTACTGAGAGTTTACAAAGCTCGCTCGAGCGCAAGAAGTGTCGCTCGAGCGGAGGACCAAAAATCTGGACAATAAAGGCTTAAAAACTCAGCAACCAACATATTTTAAATACAAACACAACCACAACAATCCCATAACCAAATTTAAGGAAGAATAAGGGGGAAAAACAAGTACAACAATACACTACAAGAAAATACAGATTTCGCGACTAAAATTAATTTTTTCGTCGCTAAAAGTAGTACAAATGGCGACTAAAATGGATTTAGTCGCCAAAATTGGTGACTTTTGCCGACTAAAAGGGTTTAGTCGCCGAATACAAGGCTTTTAGCGACTAAAAGGCAGTTTAGTCGCCCAATGTGGGGGTTTTAGCAACTAAAGGTTGTTTAGTAGCCAAAACTGACTGTTTTTGGCGACTAAAATAATTTAGTAGCCAAAAGTGATGGTTTTGGCGACAAAAAAACAGATTGGTCGCCGATTGTAGGTGTTTTGCCGACTAAACACAGATTGGTCGCTGAAAGTGAAGCTTTTTGGCTACAAAAAAAAAAATTAGTAGCTAAAAATTGAGTATTGCCGACTAAAATTCAGTTTAGTAGCCAAAAGGGGACGTTTTGGGCGACTAAAAACAGGTTTAGTTGCCAAAACTACTTATTTTTAGGCGAAACTTAATTTTTTTGCGACTAAATTATAATTAGTAGCCGAAAATGATAGAATTGGCGACTAAAAATTTAATTTAGTCGCCAAAAGTGGCCTAAATTTTTTTTAATAAATAATTTATATTTTACATAAAGTATATTGAATTAAAAAAATTATATTTATATATATTATTTTGTATTAATACCGGTTAATATACTATATAAATAATATATATTGCATATATATTCAAGTGATATTATAGTGGCATAGTAGAGGGAGTGTGTTGCAAAAAGTTTGGCGTGTGGTGGTGGGATGCCTCAGGTTCGAAACCTACGAGCAACAGGTTCAACATTTTTTTTTTTTTTTAAATATGCTTTTGGCGACTAAAACAGGTGGTCGCCAAAAGCTTCAGTATTGGCGACGAAAAAAATAGTCGGGAAATGTATAAATTAAAAAAAAAATAATTTACTATTGGCGACTAAAAATTTAGTCGCCAAATGTATAATTAAAAAAAAAAAATGAGCTTTGGCGACGAAATTTGTGGTCGCTACAGAGTTTGTTTTTGGCGACTAAAAGTGGGTTAGTCGCCAATACCTTCCGCGACGGTTTACCAGCGACCAACATGGCGACTAAAAAATTTAGTCGCGAAAACCTAAAACCCGACTTTTGGCGACTAAAAAATCACTTTTGGCGACTAAAAATTTAGTCGCCAAAAGTGATTTTTTTTGTAGTGATAACAAGCTATGAGACTCGAGTCCGAAATACAAAACGGGTCGGGCCAAAACCAGAAATACTATAAAGATACTTTACAAGTTTGCTAATTGAAGCAATGAGTTGAATTCATTATGTCTTTGTACATTTGCTAGTTGAAGGATTCCATTGGATTTTAGATTTTTAACTCTGTTATGTCTCTCACTTTGTTGGTTTGTCAAATTCTTTAATATTTTTGAACTTGGTGCGGGTTTAGGCAAAAATTCAAAAGTCTAAGTTAAATTTGGATGGGCATGAACAAAGACACCGAACAACCTAAGCAACTCGGAACCTGAATTATATATAAAAATATTTTATATATATATATAAATAATTAGCTATTGGATGATGTTAAAATAATTTAAATTGTTAGATCATATTAAATATACATTATATATAAAAGTAACCCAACACAAAATCTATCTTTTTCGTTTCTGACTCTAAAATTATAAAAGACCACTATAACTGCATATTGGTTTTTCAATCGACATTCCTAGCTATGTAATGGCAATCAAGAACGGACCTACTGTGAGACTATGAGGGGTCATGACCCCCTTTAGGTTGGAAAGTCCTATATATATTACACTACTTTCACAGTTAATATGTATGTTTAGTTGGATTGGCCCCTTGCATGATATTGGTCATGAGTACTTTGAATTAATAAGAGGTTGATCTCATGGGTGGTGTTGAATATACTAAATAAAATATAAATCAGGTAATTATTTGGTAGTTCGGGAGTATAGTAATGTGGTGTTTCATGGTAGTATGATTGGTGAAGAAAATGAAGTATTTACACTACAAAAAAAATCACTTTTGGCGACTAAATTTTTAGTCGCCAAAAGTGATTTTTTAGTCGCCAAAAGTCGGGTTTTAGGTTTTCGCGACTAAATTTTTTAGTCACCATGTTGGTTGCTGGTAAACTGTCGCGGAAGGTATTGGCGACTAACCCACTTTTAGTCGCCAAAAACAAACTCTGTAGCGACCACAAATTTCGTCGCCAAAGCTCATTTTTTTTTTTAATTATACATTTGGCGACTAAATTTTTAGTCGCCAATAGTAAATTATTTTTTTTTTAATTTATACATTTCCCGACTATTTTTTTCGTCGCCAATACTGAAGCTTTTGGCGACCACCTGTTTTAGTCGCCAAAAGCATATTTAAAAAAAAAAAAAATGTTGAACCTGTTGCTCGCAGGTTTCGAACCTAAGACATCCCACCACCACACGCCAAACTTTTTGCAACACACTCCCTCCACTATGCCACTATAATATCACTTGAATATATATGCAATATATATTATTTATATAGTATATTAACCGGTATTAATACAAAATAATATATATAAATATAATTTTTTTAATTCAATATACTTTATGTAAAATATAAATTATTTACTAAAAAAAAATTTAGGCCACTTTTGGCGACTAAATTAAATTTTTAGTCGCCAATTCTATCATTTTCGGCTACTAATTATAATTTAGTCGCAAAAAAATTAAGTTTCGCCTAAAAATAAGTAGTTTTGGCGACTAAACCTGTTTTTAGTTGCCAAAAACGTCCCCTTTTGGCTACTAAACTGAATTTTAGTCGGCAATACTCAGTTTTTAGCTACTAATTTTTTTTTTTGTAGCCAAAAAGCTTCACTTTCAGCGACCAATCTGTGTTTGGTCGGCAAAACACCTACAATCGGCGACCAATCTGTTTTTTTGTCGCCAAAACCATCACTTTTGGCTACTAAATTATTTTAGTCGCCAAAAACAGTCAGTTTTGGCTACTAAACAACCTTTAGTTGCTAAAACCCCCACATTGGGCAACTAAACTGCCTTTTAGTCGCTAAAAGCCTTGTATTCGGCGACTAAACCCTTTTAGTCGGCAAAAGTCACCAATTTTGGCGACTAAATCCATTTTAGTCGCCATTTGTACTACTTTTAGCGACGAAAAAATTAATTTTAGTCGCGAAATCTGTATTTTCTTGTAGTGTTAATTATATATGTTGGGTGATTGAGAAATATGAGGAGGACTTAATGAATAACGATTGGTGAGGGATTATAGACACATGGTACTCCAGAACTATTATATAATTTTTCATATAAATATGTTGCATAATAATTTTTTCATTAGATATAAAAATATAGTACAAAAAAATCTACTATATAAGTTTTTACGTAAAAAAATCTCAATACATAATGTACAAAAATTATACATGTTGATCGTCAGATCTCCCTTTTTATTTTATTTTTAATTTTAATTAAAAAAAGTAGAAGATAGAGATGGTCAATCTCAATTAAAATGTACATTTCCAAGAAAAATATAAATGTTTGTGATATGTATTATTTCAATTAGTGATAAAAGATAAAAATAACAAAATTATGATATGCAACCCGATTATGCTACATGCACCAATTAGTGTACTAACTAGTGTACCAATACTAGTTATGACATTATTATTGACTCCACTCATTAATCACATTACAAATACTAAAAACCTCTTAAATTATGCCACATCATCAATTGGTACACTAATTGATACATATATATTATTCTATGCAACCTAATGTGAAAGTTATTCTTTTAGTAGTGAGCAAAAAGTCGTAATTTTTTTTTTGTTTTTTTTTTTTTTGTGAAAAGAAAAGTTAAGTCATTTATAATTATTTATGTTACAAAATTTTGTAGTATTGTTATAAAAGATATACTATATGCACTCTTTTAGGGATGCACACAATGGCCCCGTTTGGTAGAGTTATGGGAAAATGATTATAGCTTATAACTTAACAGCTTATAACTTATAACTGTGAACATAAACTGATTTTTGACTTACAAAAAGCTATAAGTTGTATTGTTAAGCTGAACCAAACACATCAAAATAGCTTAAAGCTAAAAACTAAAATAAGCTGGAAATAAACCCTACCAAACAGGGCCAATGTCCTTACTCTTAATTTTTTATGTATTAGTTTAGTATTAAATCTTAATTTATTTTCAATTTTGAAATGGAATATGGTAGTTTAGATTAATTAATAGAAAATTTATATTCATGTCATGTCTTGGCCATGATGGCAACCCCACCAGTATCTTCTCTGCTATTGCTTGGTGAATTCGGCTTCGATTCCTCCTTTCCCTTTTCTTTAAGAAACCTCACAGCACCTCGCTCTCTCTTTCCTTTTCTCTTTTACAAACAGTCTGTAAGGGCTTTCTTCCTCCTTTCTTTCATTTTTCTTTTACAAATCCTTAGGCTATCTTTATTTGGACAGATATGACTTGGGATTGGATTAATAATCCACAAAATGTATAATCCGATATTTGATGAAGAAAATTTGGATTCGGATTAATAATTCATTTGGATATAGTATTTATAGGAGACCAATGGGTGGTGTCATACAAAATTGATAAGCTTCTTATAATCCATCTAAACATCAAATAGAATACACAATCTAAAGAGATTAATAATATATAGTCTTAGGCATGCTAACCCAGTTTAATTCGGTCCGTCCTAACAAACATGGCCTTACAACGTGTTCCAAGGGTTTGTGAAAGAAAGAAAGAGGGAGGAAGGTGCTGTGACAAAGGTGTAAAGAGAACTGTTGTTTTGGAAGCTCATTACTGAAAATGTTCTATAAAACCCAACTCGATGAAGTGGACAGGACTCAGAGCAAACCAAACCAAACCAAACCAAACCAAATACACAATCCTAGAAACAACGAAGCTTGAACCATGTTTTCTCTATCATACATGCAACAATATCTTCCATTTTGGCCCAGCTGGATCCCTTCAATGTCAATACCATCAGTTTTATTCACTGCCTCAGGAATGCTGGTCGGGACTTTGCTCAGTGAAGTCCTGGCCATCTCCAAAAATATTATACCACGGCAACTCTATGATAAAATCTCATCCAATCTGAATAGCCTCATTGAAAACTATTTTTCTCAGATGACTCTCTTCATAGATGAGCCCATTAAACAGCTCTCCACCAATCAAATGTTCGAGGCATCCGAAACCTACTTGCGCTCAAAAATCAACCGTTCAATTAGACGGCTTAACATATCCAAGGAACCGGGAGAAAAGGACATCTGCGTCAGCATCAAAGAAGGAGAAAAGATTATGGATACATTCCAAGGTATCCAACTCACTTGGCAAATGATGAATCGTAGTCCAGAAAGGTATCCACCAACTCATAGATCAATTGAGCTCAGGTTCAACCAGAAATACAAGGAAAAGGTACTGCGCCACTACTTGCCACATGTATTGGAGAGGTCAAAAGCCATGAAAGCAGAAAACAAGGTACTGAAGCTCTACTCATATGGGGGACAAAATTGGAGTTCAGTCAATCTAGACCATCCATCCACTTTTGACACATTGGCAATGGATCCAGCACTCAAGAAGGAACTGATGGATGACTTGGACAGGTTTGTGAAGAGACGAGACTTCTACCGGACAATTGGGAAGGCGTGGAAACGGGGGTACTTGTTGTACGGCCCCCAGGCACGGGCAAGTCCAGCTTGATTGCTGCCATGGCTAACCATCTGAAGTTCCATATATATGACTTGGAGCTCACAAGGGTTCAGTGCAATTCAGACTTTAGGAACCTTCTAGTTTCTACTGCAAATCAATCAATTCTAGTAATTGAGGATATTGATTGCAGCAAAAAAATTCATAACCGACAAAATGAAGAGTATGACAATGTTTGCATGCCACCAATGCTTGACATGCCACCAATGTTTGGCATGCAGATCCAGCAGGTGAGTTTGTAGGTTTACTCTCCATTGCAATAACTGCAATAGTTTAGTGTAAGAAGCAAAACGTTAATGTGACGCATGAAAACAAAGCTAACTACATTAGTTATGTTCCCAAAAACACTAATAGTTGTTGAATGCTTTGATAACTCAATGCCCGGCCCTAAGGATCGACTAATCTGAAGGACCAATCCCACCATCTACTAGTGGAGGCTCAATTAAAGTCGAGGTAAAGTTCTGTATGGACTGGCCACAAGAAATTGTTTACACCTAGGAGGTTTCTAACTTGAGATAACTATCCCCGTGTTCCAATGCACTTTCAGTTGTATGATTGTGTCTCAAGATTTTCACCACATCATGCGACTTGGAGTGCATTGGGGACAAGGGAGATATTTTGAGAACAAAGATCCCCGGCTATTACTATAAACCTAGCTTCAAGTCTCTGCCCAAGTTTGACAAAACTCATTTTTTTAATCTTGCTTGCACATACACTAGCTTCTTACTTTATAATTGACAGGTGACACTATCTGGGTTATTTAATTTTGTTGACGGGCTCTGGTCAAGTTGTGGTGATGAGAGGATAATTATATTTACACCCAATCACATAGACAAACTAGATCCTGCATTACTGAGACCGGGTCGCATGGACATGCACATCCAGATGTCCTACTGCACTCCCTGTGGGTTTAAGTTCCTTGCTTCTAAGTACCTTGGCATAAAAGATCACTCCATGTTTACTGAAATTGAGAAGCTCGTGACAGAGGTGGAAGTAACCACTGCAGAGATTGCAGAAGAACTCATGAGAAGTGATAAAGCAGACAAAGCCCTTGGAGGACTCATCAAGTTCCTATGCACGAAGAAAACAGAACATGATAAAGCTAATGCTGAAGGAAAAAAAGAAGTCAATGAACAAGCTGAAGAAAGCCCAGGAAACAAAGAAGGAGCTGAAAAAGAAAGCGGGGAAAAATAAAAGGCAAAAAAAGGGAAGAAACAGAAGATGAGGTGACAGTGCATCCCTTAGTTATGGTTATTAGCTTATAAATAACAAGTTTTTCACTGTATTATGCCCCCATTTGGTTTCATAATATCGTGAGAATTAGGTTGTCTTATTGTTGTTTTTATTTCCCTGTTCCGCTCTATATCATGAGGTCTTCAAAAACATGAAAGCATTGTATTTGCGTGTGGTAATATTTTCTGTAATATTTGCAAGTTCTGATAATTAGTATAAAATCTTTATTAGTGAAGTGAATAATTTCATAGTAGAAGCAGAGACACCTTTTTTGAGAAGAGTAAGTAGACATCCTGAAAAAATTAATCATCTAATAAAGATTTTCCCCACCACGAATCCTTTTTTGATAATCTAAACCGTTCAATGTGTAGAGCTTGTCGAGTACTTTATCCCTATAAAAAATCACATTATCGGATATCGATAACTACTCGATCAAATCAAATTTTTATTAACAATTTATTTTGAAAATTATATTTACCGTTGACAAAAATCTGATCCGATCAAGTAGCAATCGATATCCGTTCAATGTGATTTTTTACAGGGATAAACTAGTTGATGAGCTTTACATATTGAACGGTTTGGATTATCGAAATGGGACCTGTGGTAGACCCTCACAGGTCCAAAAGCACGGTTCAATCTGATCATAAACTGAAGAGAAGCCAAACCCTTTTTTTTTTTTGGATGTAAAATAGTGTGGTCTAATCTACAGTTTTGGTAATCAGTTGCGTAAATGGCACTGGTTGACTATCAAGACAATTCAACCAACAGGCCTGTTCTAGATTTAGACATGAAACAAAATACAATCTCTACATAATTATTAAATTAGACACATGTTGTTGAGGTCAAGTACCTGAGATTATAAATCACAAAGAAGGTTTGAGAGATTAGAGCATCTCCAATCTTCATCATTTTTTTTCCCATTAAATTTAAATTAGATGAAAGCAAATTTGACTAAAAATGGCTAAAATGTGCTCCAACTATTTCACTAACAATAATATTAGAATGATTATCTCTTTATCTCATATTTTATTTACTCAAATTTAATAAAATTTTATAAATAAAAAAAGGAGGAGTAAGGATTGGGAATGGTTTTCTTTCTTCAAGTTAAAATAATTTTGAAAATTTTCAAAAACACTTGAAATGTAAAAAATACAAATTAAAAATAAGCACAGATCCCCCCCCCCCCCCCCACACACACACACAAAATGTATATTTCATTAAAAAAAAAAAAAACTTTAATGTGGTCTCCTTTGCAAAGACTTGCACATCACATCATGTGGTTCCATTTTCACCAATCAAATAATTCTTGCACATTGTCTTATATGTTATTTCATATATCATTATTTCATTTTATCAAAAGTAAATGTTTTGAAAAACATGTAAAACCAAAGAATAATCATAATTTCATTGATTTAATAAGTTACACTGCTGTTGTTGCTATAAATGTAATAGTAACACAATATATAAAATATGGTAAAATAATATAATCATTATAGTATATTATTTTAACAATATAGTTATACGAAGAAAAAAAAAAAAAGTTTAAAACTCTCTCTAATTTGTCTCTTTACACAATTTTTTTGCCTACCGTTCAATTGTTTTAAATGCTACAACAATCATTTCATTTTAAATGTCATCCATTGTATTTTATCAAATATATCATTTTTTAAATTTAAGAATTCTGTACTTACCTCTGTAATAAATATCATAGTTGATTTGGCCCCTCCTATTCAAAATCCTCCTCCTGCCCTGTTTAAACATAACCACTTGGAAGTTTAATATAAAAAATACTTAGGGTAAATTACATTGACCCAAGATTTGAAAAAATACAATAAATTTGACAATTTTGATATAATTATACTGATTTTCTTTTTAATAAGGATAAATAGACCGAAATTAATACAAATGAAGCGAACATACAAAAATAAATAACATAAAGTATACATTTTTATATAAAGGATATGAAAACATTATTTTTTTTATCTATATAACTAATAAATTATTAATGAAAATGAAAATAAAAAAAGGCTAAGCATTAGAATACATCAAAATTGTGGAGCTTAAAGCATTTCCACCCAAACCTTTAAAAATTGGTGTGTCAATTTTATTTTATTTTATTTTTTTTATTTTTTTGAAGGTTTGGATGACAAATTGACATATATCAATTTCACATAAAAGCACTCCACTGATATGTCAAATCTACTATTATATTATTTTATTGGGTGAATTAAAATTTGACAACTCAAAACGTGTCAAATTTAACATGTTAAATTCATACCAAATGTCAACTCATCATTTGGTATGTCAAAATTGAACTGTTGCAGTGGCGAATAGGATTTGACACGTCGATGCAGACCACTAATTAGTAGTTGCTCTAATTATGTGGCAGTGGATCCCACCCACTGCCACATGTATTTTGTGTCTTAGTTTAGATTTGTTTTTTTTTTTTGTTTTTTTTTTTTGACTTTCCACATCATTAGTGGTGATGTTACTACTAAGAATTTAGTAGTACGTAACATTGTTGTTTTTTTAAACCTGAAGGTGGTCAGTATAATTTAGGATAAACTACCAATAAGTCTTACTTTGGAGACTTATTACCCAATAGGTCCTACTTTGGAGACTTATTATCCATTAAGTCCTATTGATAAATTTATTAAGTGATAAAGATAAATTTATCAGTCTTTTATTTTTATGAATAAATTTATAGTGATAAATTTATCAGTCTCTTTGTTTTTATGAATAAATTTTTAGTGATAAATTTATCACTCTCTTATTTTTATAGTGTTAAATTTATTAGTTAGGACCTGTAGGTAAATAAGTCTAGTTAATAGGACTAATTGGTAAGTACCCCTATAATTTACCCAAGGTAATAATAAATAAGAATTGGAGATGCTTTAACTCGGTGGGTCATTTTATCAAACAGTTTAAAGGCAGAGAAAATAAAGCAGATCAATCATTCACATTCACCAAGGATTCTTTAGAGTGTTTTTTTCCTAAAGTTTCCTAAAGTGATGTATTGTATGGTTGAGATTTAATGTTAAAAAGTTGATGTGACTTATTATTAAATCTCAACCACACAATACATCATTCTAAAAAACTTTAGAAAAAAAAACTCTAAAGAGGATCCTTGCTCATTCACATTTACGCAGAGATACCAGATCGCGTGCTTGACCTCGTCGTCCAATCGGCTTTCCCAGCAATTTAAGGGCGTCATCCCAAGTATCTTCTCTGCTATTTCTTTGTGAGTGTTGGTGTGAATTCGTGCTCGGCTTCGTTGGTACATTCAGAGCTCAGCTGTGTCAAATCACAAAGAAAACACCACAAACCACACCTTCCTCTCTCTTTCCTTCTTTTCTCTCTGTCCGTTTGTATGGCTTGATTTATTAATGAGAAAGAAAGGATGAAAAAAGAAAACTTTTTTATTTTTATTTTTATATTTAATTTATAAATTGGGTGAAAAAAAATTCTTTTATTTCTCAGTAAAATATGTTAATTGGTTATAAAATATTTCTGAAGAAAAAAAAAATTCAATCATATCCGTCTCTCACATATTTTATTTTTTTTACTTATTCCTCATAGAGAGTATCTTTAATCTTTCATTAAATTTTTCATCAAATTTAAGTTTGATAAAAAAAAAAAAAAAAAAAACTCCCTAAATACCAAAAATACAAAAAAAAAAAAAAAAACGAAAATTCAATATATTTTTCTTATTTATTTATTTTTCACAAATATTTTTGCTTTTTAGATATACCTATGTAAGGTACATCTAAAAAAGTAAAAAAATATATTTAAAAGTTAAAAAATATTCATTAAAAACAAAAAAATATGAAAAATAAAAAATTCAATTGTCAAAAAATTTAATTCAGAAAACTGAAATAAAAAATACCGATTCTTTCTTTATTTTTGTTTAAATAAATTTAAAAAGCTTATTATTGGAAAAATGAAGGAGAGATGCTTTTTAACTTTGATTTTTGATCATTGCAAGAAGTTACGCCAAACTGTTCACATGCCAATGGGAAGCTTTTTCTAAATTTAAATATTATGTGGTCGTATTTTATATTGTAATTTATTATGTAAAGCTATTTTTGTTTTCGATTCCTTATACTAAAATTTTGGAATTATTTATAACTTTTGAATACCTTTCAGAATTCGTGAAGCCCTTTTTAGTGCGAGCTTTTAAAAACATAGAATAGAATTTTCTTTTCTTTTTTTGATTGTGTGAAGGCCTTTTCTAAAGCGAGTCTTCTTAAAAAAATAAAAAAACAAAAAAAAAAAAACTGCATTATAATTTTTTATTATCTTCAAAGAGTTTGATGTCTTTTTCAAAAATGTAAATTTGAGCATCAAAAATCATTTGGAAAGAACATTTTTTCATTATCCCACAGAACACTTCACTTTAAGATGTTTCTCTCAACTCCCTTTTTTACTAAAAATGTGCTCTAATTTTAGAACAAATAAAACTAAAAATTGCATATAGTATGGTCCATCGTCAACGTTAGCAGCCTTGACTGTACTTTGGAGCTGAGCCTGCCCAAGTTTTACCCAAGTGGTGGACCTCTCGAGTCCGGATCGTCTGCCATGGTTTCCTGTGACGCCTTCTGCAGCGGTCCAAAACAATATCGTTTTGGAATATATATATATATATATATTTTCCTCTTTTGCTTTATCTCTCATTTGCTGAGAATCCTAATCCTCAAAACCGAGAAGAGACGAACAGAGAGTCAAGTTTTTTATTGAAATTTCTTGGGTTCTCTCTCTCATTTCTTGGGTTTTCTCTCTCATCTTGGGTTTGATTTCTTAGGTTTTTGATTTCTTGGGTTTTCTGTTCAAAACAAAGATTTCTTGGGTTTTCTAAGCTCCACAGATGAACAAGAAGATTGAAAGATAATCAACTTCTTTCAAACACAAGAAAGCACCATACAACACTAATTTCAATTTCAACACTTCAAATACCCAAAATTTCATAAACCCATCACACAAATCACCCAAAATTATACAAAACCAAAGAAATCAGAAATATATACATATATATATATATATATACATAAATTAGAAAGAAGCAGAACATCTTCAAGTCGTCGTTCGTCATTCGCCGATTGTCGTTGTTCGTGCTTCGTCGGTTGTCGATGTTCCTCGTTCATTCGTTCGTTGATGTTGATCCAGATTCATGGGTTTCATGGGTTTTTTTCTTACTTTCAAAGGATTTTTTTTTTTTTTTTTATTCTCTATGGCCTCGCTTCATCGCCATTTGCATGGTGTATGAGTTAGGTTCCTGCCGTGATGTCGCCTCGCCGCCCTCAACCTCCTTCATTTCGCCTTCGCCTCTGCCTCTCTCTATTAGTCTCTTCTTTGTTTTGAGGATAAGGGTTTTCAAGAAATGAGAGAGAAAGGAAAAAAACAAAAACAAAAAAAAGGTCCAAAATGACATTGTTTTGGACGGCTGTAGGAAGCGCCGTAGGGAATCACGGTAGACGATCCAGACTCGAAGCTCTCTACCCAAAATAAAGGTTGTTTTTGAGAATTGGCATTTTTTTAGTGTTTTTTTATTATAAAAAGACGTGAAAAAAATTTTAAAAATTAATTTTTTGAAATAATTTTTGATTAAAATATAATATTATCAAAAGGCAGTGGCTTTGGTCTAGTCCAAGATCGGACTGGACCGTGCTGTTGGGCCTGTGAGGGCCCACCACGGGTCCCGTTTTGATAATCCGAACCGTTCAATATGTAGAACTCGTCAAGTACTATATGTTTGTAAAAAATCACATTGATCGAATATCGATAGCTATGTGAACAAAACAGTTTTTTATCAACCGTTAATTTTTTAACCGTCCATTTTTTTTTATACAAAACTGATTTGATCACATAGCTATTGATATCCGATCAACGTGATTTTTTATATACATATAGTACTCGACGAGTTCTATACATTGAACGGTTCGGATTATCAAAATGGGCCCAAAAAATGGGCCCCATGGTCCGGACTGGACGGGTCCAGTCTTGATCTCAACTTGAGACAAGCTAGACCCTTATCAAAATAAACGATTTAAGATAACTTTAATATAGAGATTAAAATTATGTGTATTAGTGCGATGATAAAAGTGTAATATAATTTTATGTTTTAAGGTCTTTCTAAATCACATTTAACAAAATTTTGCTCCATCACTCTTTTTAAAATGCAGTTCTATCAGTCACAATTAAGTCATTATGGGTACTTAGGCAATTAAGTCATTTTGGTCTATGTTCATTAGTTCCCAACTGTAATATATTCCCATATCCATTCATTTTAGTATAATTCGGTTTATCATGCTCAACGGTTCATATTAAATTGTCCCGATATAGTTTCAAACATTTCCATAGCATAGGTTATATTCCAAATCTATTGAGTTTTAAGGGTATTCAATATTTATCCATCAATTCTATATTCCATTAATTTCACATTGGCAACAAGCAGAGCATAACGCATGAGCTCATGATTCTCATAGTTCAGCTGATTCAATTAACATGGTTACATCTTGCATATAAATAAGAGAGTACCTGCATCAGTTGTCTTAGGGTCCGTTTGTTTTCAGAGGTAGATTCAGCAGGATTGTTAGTGAGGGGATTATTAGTGAGGAGACTGTTAGTGAGGGGATTGTTAGTGAGGGGACTAGAAAATTTGTGTTTATTTGATAACCAGTGGACTAGCAATAATTCCTGTTTGTTTTGAGAGATAGGAGTGGGATTAACTAGTAAAATTCCATAAATACCCTTGTTACATTATCATCAAATTTGGAACTTGTTAGTGAGTGGATTATGAAAAATTGTGTTTGTTTGTGACATATTTTAATATTAAAAATTATGTTTTATAAAAACATTATTATATTAAATTATGAAACATACTTAGGACTCCTTTTTTGGGACCCACACAACCCTCTTTAAAAAATTATATTAAATTATGTTTTATAAAAATATTATTATGAAAAATTATGTAATAATTATAAAATCAAAAGACAACAAATCAGTCCAGCCCATGGTTTTAAACATTGTATTGAAATATTTTTTTCACTTAAATATTGGTTCATTCGTCATCATCTTTGCCTTCTCTGTTAAAAACAAAAGCAAAGTTTTGCCTTCATCCATCAGCACCATCTAACAACCCCGACCCATGATTAACATTAATCCACAATTCAATGTGTCTAATAAGTTATTAAGATCAAATCCTAAATTAATTGCATGTGTGATGCATTATTTATACTTTTATCTGTCTCTTGTAGGAAGATCTATTCATGTTTTTGTTTCGGTTTGCGAATTGAAGGTCTTATCGACATCCGATTATGGAATTGACTTGATTTATGTGTTATTTGAAATTTTTAGAATTTTATGATAGGTTTAATTGAAATTCGATTCGGAACAATTAAATTAGAATAATTAATGCATAAATGATTAATTGATAAACAAAGTAATTAGGCCATTAGCCAAGCCTATATAAGGCCACCTCAACACCTTATATACACTTTTTGCACTCCTAATTCCTCTTGATTGAGTTCAAATGTGTTGTGTGTTCCTCTTGATTGAGTTCAAATGTGTTGTGTGTGTGTGTGTGTGTGTGTGTGTGTGTGTGTGTGTGTGTGTGTGTGTGTGAGAGAGAGAGAGGAGAGTAATTGAGATAAAAAACTAGACAAAATGGAGAATTGCTAGGAATTATTGGAGGATTGAAGAGCATTTAAAAGTTTAAGCCTCTACTCTTGGGAATTCAAGGTCTAAGGTAAGTAATCTAACCTCCAGTTGTGTAATTAAGTTAGTTTTTGGAAGAATTCAAGTAAAGGAGGTGAACTAACATGAGAATAAGCTAGGATTATAGAATTGTAGCTCAATTCATACATACATGTGCATATCATGAAGTTTTGAAGTTAATTTCACAAGAATTCTCACATGTATGTTCACATCTTGGTTTTGTTCAAAGAATTCAACTTATTCTTGAGCTTAATGACTCATTTGAGCATGTTTTGGAAGGTTGGAATTCATGACATTACATGCAAGTTATGTTATCTAAGTTTCAAGTTTTGTTTACTACAATTGGCCTAGTTTTTAGGCTTCATTTTGCAAAATCGTTTGTAATTCATCATGTGCTATGAGTTTCTCAATGTTTTACTAAGTTTTGGTCCAAAAAGATGTATTTTGAAGGATTTAAAGTTGAGTTTTGAGCTGGGAGCAAATCTGGAAATTCCAAAATTCTGCTCATACACTCGAGCGAAGGAATCCACACTCGAGCGACCACTCTGAGTGCATGTACTTCTGTTCGAACGACCAGAAGTTCGCTCGAGCGTGAAATGCATATTCCCAGAAGTTCATATGTTTTGCATTTCGCTCGAGCGACAAAAGTTGCGCTCGAGCAAAGGCATGTCTCTCACGTTCGAGCGAGTGTTGAGTGAGCATCAAGCGGAAAAATCAAGCAACCAGCACTTTTGCAAAAGTTTACAAATTGCTCAAGCGCAGGAATGTGCGCTAGAGCGACCACTCACATTTTGCATGTCCGCTCGAGCGTAGGAAGTTGCGCTCGAGCGAGAACTCTGTTTTCAGCAAGTTTGGTCAAGTGTTTTCAAGTACATTTTTGCATCCTCATTCCATCCTAGGCATTCCTAGGCCATGATTAGGGCACAATAATGAGGATAAAAGTATAGACACACCAAGATAAGAAAAGACTGAGGTAAATGTTTCTGGGTGTATAATTCAGTGTATATATTCGTTTTGTACCTGTGTAGGTCATGCACCGCAAGATATCTGAATTGTTTACTCTCTTCGTCTGTTTGGAGCCATTTGTTATTTGTGAGTAATAACTTTGTAAAGTTATGTTAAACTTTGATCATTTTCTGATGATATGACATGATTAGTTTTCTGAAATGCTATGTTTTGTGTGAATGAATAATCGTCTAAATTTCTGAAATGTATTCGTGACATCCTTAACATCATATGATATGCGTTCCTTTATGGGTCATCGGAATGCCTTTATGGCCGTCCCTTTATGGGTCATCGGAAATGTCTCTGTGCACACGAGTCATCAGAATGCCCTCACGGCCGTCCCTTTATGGGTCATCGGAAACGTCTCTATGCACACGAGTCATCAGAATGCCTTCACGGTTATCCCTTGTGGGTCATCAGATTTGTTAACACTAATGGATGTGCCAAGACTATGATGTGAAATGTATGAATTTTGAAAATGAATATGAACAAGTATATGAATCAATTTCTGATTTGAAATCTGAATATGCATAAGACTCCGATTTCTCATTCTATGATGGATATCATTCATTAAAACCTCTTTACCTTGTTATTATTTACTAGGCTCCAGCTCACTATTTATATTATGTATGTAGGTGACCAGACGCGAGACCAAACCTAGAGTTGATGGCCTAAGATTCCGTTTTGTCAGCCATCCTTTACGTCTCCCATGCAGGTTCCAGATCATGTCAAATCCCTTGGCTATGTTTTTGTATTTAAGACTTGGGTTCTTTTTGTTTTAATTATGGACAAATTTCTGCTTGTACGTACAGTACATTGAGTAATGTATATCAATTGTATCTTTTGATGTCATACGTATCTTTATTGAAGTTTAAGAATATTTGTCTCATGTATGTCTTCACAGCTCAATGGACTAAGTATATTTCTGTTTATTGCTTCCGCAGCCCCTAATTTCATGTTATTTTGTTAAGAGGCCTTCGATAATCCAAGAATTACTGGCTGGTTACGACGCTAAAACCCATGGAGGCGGGTTTGGGTCGTAACAGAGCGGTATCAGAGCACGAGTACTATCGCACACACGACTCCATATGAGCTTAGGATGTCCTACTAAGAAGTAGCGGCATTCCATCTACATGTGTAAGTGTGTGTTTATTGAAAGTGAAAACTAAATTTGATTATAATCACAAGATATGGAAACAAATGATCTGAATGTTGTAAAAAGGACTATTTGCCTATGTTCATAATGTTCCGTTTACCTATAGCAAATGGAAAATACAAGAAGTCATGGAACAACTGAATCATCCGAAGCCCGAATGAACAGAATGGAACAGATGCTTGCAGCTCTGACTGAGGTAATAACGCAACAACAGAGGCAACAACCTTTACCTCTTCCGCCTCCACCGGTACAAGTTGAACCGAACAATAATGGCATTATCAACCTGACTCAGAAGTTCATGAAAATGAAGCCACCCACTTTTTTAGGTGGCATTGAGCCGTTGAAGGCAGAAACATGGCTACTTGAGATGGAAAAATTATTCAAGGCCTTTCCTTGCTTTGAAACTCAAAAGGTTCTTTTGGCCACCTATACCTTAAAGGATGAAACTCGTAGATGGTGGTTGCTAGTTTGGAATAGTAATGAGAACATGACATGGGCTCAATTTAATACAATTTTCTATGACAAGTAATTTCCACAGTGCTTTCGGGACTGAAAGGTTTCTGAATTCCAAGAACTCAAGCAAGGCAGAATGTTCGTAGCTGAGTATGAGGCTAAGTTTACAGAGTTAGCCATATTTGCTCCTCACATGGTGGACACGGATTATAAAAAAGCCCGCAAATTTGAGGGTGGATTGGATTTAGATATATTAGATCGGGTAGGAGTCCTCAACCTACCTACGTATGTAAATGTGTTAGATAAAGCATTGATGGCGAAAGCCATTTTGGCAGCTAAGAAACAAACTCTTGTTGCAACAAGTGAATGGAGGGGAAAAAGATCGGGGTCTAATTTCAAAAGAAGTCGGTTATTCTCAAAGAAGCAAAATACGAGATCTTACAGTAGCTCAAGCCAAAGCAGTGGATCTGCACTGACTTGTTCAGAATGTGGTAGAAAACACAAGGGGGTTTGTTATCGAACATCAGGTGCCTGTTTCAGGTGGTAAAATTGGCCATATGATGAGAGATTATCCTGTCAGACTCGAAAATACCAATCACCCCGCAACAAGTTCAGCTACTTCCTCATCGGCATCAGGAATGAACACAAAAGCTAACACCGGGAAGGAAACCTTAAAGCAGGGTCGAGTATTTGCTCTTGTGCCTGGTGATGTACAGAACACTGAATCTGTGGTGTTAGGTATAATTTCTATCTGTGCTCAGAATGCTTATGTGCTGATTAATTCTGGTTCCACGCATTCATTTGTATTGCATGCTTTTTCTCATAAATTAACTAGACCGTTAGAACCTATGAACTGTTTACTATTTATGTCTACACCGACTGGGGGTTCTATAATATGTGCTTATGTTTATCTAGCATGTGATATTGTCATTGGTGAAATGACGTTGTATGTTCATTTGCTGCCCCTGAGTATTGATTATTTTGATTGTATTATGGGTATGGATTGGTTAACTAAATACTGTGCCACCATTGACTATGCAAATAAATCAGTTGTGTTTAGACCACCTGGTATGCCTGAATTTGTTTTTATTGGAAATGGGGTAGTTTCTCCACCATACTTGATTTCATTTATGAAAGCCAGAAAATTGTTGAGAAAAGGTTGTCGGGGTTACTTGTGTAGTGTAATGACTGTATCTTCAGATAGTACCAGCGTGGAAACTATTCTTGTGGTTTGTGAATTTCCTGATGTGTTTCCTAATGACCTACCTGGAAACCTAATTGATAGGGAAATTGAGTTTACCATTGATGTGGCACCTGGAACATAACCTATCTCTAAAACTCCATATAGAATGTCGATTTCCGAACTGAAAGAATTAAAAGTTCAACTCCAAGAACTCTTAGACAAGAAATTCATCCGTCCGAGTACCTCACCTTAGGGAGGCCCAGTGTTGTTTGTTAAAAAGAAAGACGAATCTTTGAGACTATGCATTGACTACCATGAGTTAAATAAAGTAACCGTGAAGAACAAATATCCATTACCCCGAATAGATAACTTGTTTGACCAACTCTAGGGAGCCCAAGTGTTTTCTAAAATTGACCTTAGATCCAGATATCACTAGTTAAAGGTCAAGGCAGAAGACATAGAGCAAACTACATTCAAAACTAGATATGGACACTATGAATTTTTTGTAATGCCATTTAGGGTAACTAATGCACCTGCGGCGTTCATGGATTTAATGAATAGGGTGTTCAAACAATTTCTATATGAATTTATTGTTGTCTTTATTGATGATATCTTGATTTACTCCAAAAGTAGGGAAGAACATGAAAATCATTTGAGAACTGCCTTACAGATTTTGAGGGAAAAGAAGTTATATGCAAAATTCTCCAAATGTGAATTTTGGCTTGACAATGTGGCATTCTTGGGACATGTAATCAACAAGGATGGTATCTCCGTTGACCCACAGAAAATTAAAGTTATTGTGGATTGGCCCAGACCGACAAATGTAACAGAAGTTCGAAGTTTTCTAGGAATTGCAGGCTACAATCGCAGATTTGTAAAAGATTTTTCCAAACTTGCTCTACCACTCACTCAATTAACACAAAAAACTACATCATTTGATTGGACTGATTAAACAGAAACTGTTTTCCAAGAGTTAAAGACCAGGTTAGTAACTGCACCAATTTTGGCTTTGCCTAATGGTACTGATGGGTCTCAAATTTACAGTGATGCTTCTTACAAAGGTTTGGGGTGTGTGTTAATGCAAAATGGAAAGGTAATTGCTTATGCTTCTCGGCAGCTCCGACCACATGAAAAGAATTTCCCGACTCATGATCTTGAATTAGCTGCTGTAATTTTTGCTTTAAAAATTTGGCGCCATTATCTCTATGGAGTGACTTGTGAAGTATACACAGATCATAAAAGCTTAAAATATTTCTTCACCCAAAAGAGCTAAACATGAGACAAAGGAGATGGTTAGAGTTGATTAAGGACTATGATTTACAAATTTTGTACCATCCAGGGAAAACAAATATTGTTGCGGATGCATTGAGCCGGAAGTCCATTGGGAATTTGTCATGTTTGCTCACCGGTCGGAAAGAGTTGTTATGTGACTTGGAGAAGAATGAAATTGAAGTGATTTTACGTGAACAGTGTGGAATTTTAGCTGTTATTTCTGCCCAACTGTAGACGTGCCCGAACGTCCTGGCTCCGCGCGCGAGATTGGCGCGAAATCCGTTTTGTTCATTAGTATACTACAGTTCAGACTCAAATGTCACGGTTCTGAATCTAATCTCGCAAAGTGCAATGCAAGATCGATAAATCACCAAAGAGTCCAAATCTAGCGAATCGTTTTGGAAAACTGATTTTTGTAAAGAAGTGCCAGACATGGACTACTTTGCCAGATACAGAGTCGCCACCTAAATATTTTATTTTGGGGGAAATTTAGGAAACCCTGACTCGTGCCTAAGGCCATGTATCCGTCATCACCAAAGTTGCCTCGGCTCAGGAACTTGGGTACGAGAGGGGAAGGTCATGCAATGAGCACTCTCGCTCACCCGATCAAAGGATCAGCCTGTACTAAGCATGATATCTTGTTTTTGAAAACACATGCGCTCTTATTCCGGTTTATTAGCTAATCTTACTACATGATGCGCACAACAAACAAGTATAGACTAGATCGCCTAAGTTGGAACAAAACATCTCATGTTTGTTTGAAAATGGTTTGAAGGTACTACTCGCAAGTAGGCTAAGACGTAGATTTGCCACCCTCGAGTGGGCTTAGAAAAACATGATTTTGCCACTCTCAAGTGGGCTTAAAGCTCGCATTTCGATGAATTGTTCCAATTCAAGTAATCCTACCTTCACCCACAAGCATTCAGGCAATTATATCAATTAAGCAGTTAGCCTTATGGCAAGCATGCTATCATGTTAACACTCACACTCATGCAAGATGCTAAAGTATAAACACTTACAGTGTACTCCGAGCCAAAACAGAGAACTAATTAGAAATCATGCATGATCCTAGTTCATATTAAGATGGCTAATGCAACACATGCAAAATGCAACTAGAAATAGGCTCGGCTATTCTAAAATGGCATATGAGATGCAACTTGATACATGTATTCAAGTAGGAATTGAAACACAATACAGTTAGTATGATGCGCCGAGCCCAGTGCATGCAAGACAAATGAATGGATGCAAACATGCAAGCATAAGGATGCTAATTGAAACATGACCTAGAACTAACCATCGTAAGCAGTTAAGTAAAAAGGAGAAAGACGTGGGGTTGGAAGACATTCACACACTCACTCACACTTATTACAAAATTCGCCCTCTCGACGGAGGGTCCGAATGAATAATACAAACCAACTAATTAACTAACTATTCTAGCTAATTAATTATTACAAAACTCTTAACTAATTAAACAAATTAATTAAGTTACAAAACAAACTAAGTATGAAACTAAAGAGGCTGCCACAGCTCCACCTCAGAATGATTGAATGATGCATGCTCGACCGCCTCGCTCGAAAACCCGTTGCTATGCCTCATGTTGCCTCTGTTTGCACTGTTTTTGACTTCTGAAAATTGTGAAAATATCTGTGATGCTTCTGAACCACTTCATGGCCATGCTGAGAGGTCATCGGCCAAAACATGAGGCCATCGGCCAGAGATCAATGGCCATCAGCCTATTTTGATGATATCAACCAACAATTCCTAGCCGATCGGCACTTAAGATAGCCAATCGGCCATCTTTTCCTGCAGATTGCTCCTTTTGCTGCAGCAGAAAACAAACAAGGGCATGGCAATACATTTGCAAGAAAATGTTGTGCACCTACACCCCTTATCATGTTTGAGACTCAAAGGAGTGTAGTGCTCGACTCTCGAGCCATCAATCACGCATTTCGATGTATGATGGCCAAAGAGGCCGAATTGCACAAATCAATATGGAATGAATATACAAAAACACATGAATGCCTCACACTCTATCATGTTGGATCAAGAGTGTCGGTGACCGAGGATTGAGGCACATTTCGTCACTTCAAGTACGAAACGTCCCTCGGTCCTCGTGTTTGGTTTGACACCCCAAACCAAACACAATGCAATGCTTGCAACATAGAAATCTATGCAATGCAACATAAGCATGCCAAATGCAATATGACTCAAACATGCGCACAAGGCTAAGGTAACAAGCATGCCAAATGCAATGCAACCTAAACATGCAAGCGCGCAATGTACCAAGCATGCAAACATGCAATATACGAAGCATGCAACAACGTGCAAAAATATGCAATGATAGGCCATGCGACAAGCATGCAAATGTCATGCAACTCAAGCATGCAAACATGATGTAAAGTAGCAACTTTGAACAACATGGTAAATGGACTTATACTAAAGATGGACAGACCTCAGTCATGCCCAAAATCAGTGGCCAAAATGCTAAGAAAATGATGGAATGAAATGCAAAACAAGCATGCTTGCCAATTAGCCTATCACTTAGGCATAAGGACACAATTCTCAATCATGGGCCAGGAGTGATAAACATGATAATGTGGCAATAAGGTAAGCTCTGAAATCATGCAAAAAGTGGTGCTAAACCACTCAGACAAGTCAAGCATAGCATGCAAGAAAGCTCAAGGCTTAAGGCTAGCCGAGGAGCTTGTACCAAGGCTATACAAAGCAAGCCCCAGAGGGCCAAGGGCAATCAAAACAGTCCCAAGGCAGGTCAAGATGAGGCCAAAAATAAGCTTGAACTTAGCCCACACAAGCTAGAACAAGGGTCCAAAGGGCATGAGGCATGCAACGCTAACAAGAGGTATTACACTACACCTATTACAACCAAACATGGCATGACTTAACCAATAAAAATTAGAGTTATGGCATGTCAAGATTAGCCCAAAAACCCACTTAGATGGCATCCCAAATGCCTAAGCATGGTGGCATACACAATGATGCACTCTTGAGGCATAAAACACTAAACCTTTAAAGCATGGAAAAAGTGATAGATACAAGTATATGGCTACACCACATGGACTGAGATCACATATGAAATGATGCTAAATCATGAAAATGGTCTAAGCAATGCATGCTAATGACTTAGACACTCAATGCTAACAAGCTAGATTGAACTATGGCTATACAAAACAGTGCAAGCATGACCAAGACAACACAAATCAGAGCTTAAGCATGGTAAAACAAAACTAAAAGCTCCATGGAGTTGAGCCAAGACATACAAGAATGATAGTCCAAATGCATGATGCATGTTATGGCAAATGAGAGGATTGCAAGACAAGTGCATGATGCATGTAAGAGGCTATCAAACCAACTTTGGACAGAGGTATAGCATGGCAAAATAACATCAAATACTTGCTGAAATGAAGCCAAAACATGCTAAGCAAACATGCTACCAATATGAGCCATATATACTAGCATATGAGACACACGGAGAGGGAGGTGTCCCTCCCCTATTCAAGACTCCAAAACCACTTCTCTACCACTGAAAATCCTTTGGATTTCAGTGGTGTGAAGGTCAAAACAAGAAGGTTCCAAAGCTCAAAAGGAAAGGCACAAAACAAGGCCAAACAAGGCCTAAGAGGGGGTAGACTACCCCCAACCAAAAAGTGACCTTAAACAAACTTCACAAGCATGAAAAAGTAGAACTTTTTGTAGTTTAGAGTTTAGCTTAAAACAATATGCAAACAGGTCTAAAAGCTTAAGCAAGAATGGGGGATTAAAAGGTAGTTTATTCACTCTTGAAGAACACCTTCAAGAACACCACTCCAGCAACTTTTCTGAGTTCAAACCAACCTAAGAACACCAAAACCAACTCCCTAGTACCTCAGCAACAAAAGGATGGTGTATTCCTAGGTGTTTGTGTGCAATAGTATGAAGATTCTACACTTTTGAGCACAAACAAAGGTAAAACAAGAGAGAGAGAGAGAGATCAAATATATATATAGAGAGAGAGAGATATAGAACTTCTATATGTAATTTTCAGAACCTCTGGAAAGGGAGGGGAGGCTCCCTTCTTATAGAATTTCAATTCTCAAGCTTGTTGAACAAGCTTGAGTCTTGAAACAAATCCCTCCATACACGTGTATGGAGGATGAGAATTGTGCATACCAGCTGTCACAATTGGCACAAAATATCTGCAAAAAGCAGATGGAAAGGTCTTGGCTCAAAAAAATGGCCGATCGACCAAAAAAAGTGCCGATCGACTAACACTTATGGCCGATAGTAAGAAAACATGGCTAATGGCACCAAGCCTTAGCCGATGGGTTGAGGGGATGGCCAACAAGCCACTCTATTCCCTCAAAAGCAAAACCACAAGTCCTTGGTCCACAACCAAGCACAAAACAGACAAGTTGAGAGATCCTAAGGCAAGGCGCGCAGCCGAGACCTTTGGGAACTCAAAACGAACATGAGCATGGATAATCACCGAGTGTTTAAATGATAACGTCCAGGTCTTGAGGACGGTCAAAAATGGGGTGTCTACACCAACCCGCAATTATTGAAGAGATAAGAGACAGGCAACTGCAAGATGCATTTCTAAGAAAGATTGTGGATAAAATTGACTCAAAACCGAGGCCGGGATTTGTACTTGACAATGATGTGTTGAAATTCCAGAATCGCCTTTGTGTACCAGATTGTTGTGACTTGAGAAAACGTGTTATGACTAAAGCTCACAATTCTAAGTTTGCTATGCATCTGGGAACACAAAGATGTATCATGACTTGAAAAAAAACTTCTGGTGGCCCGGAATGAAAAAGTGCATTGCAGATTTCGTGGCTAGATGTTTACATTGCCAACAAGTTAAAGCCGAACATCAACGACCTGCTAGTTTATTACAGTCGCTTCCAATACCAGAATGGAAATGGGAGCACATTACCGTGGACTTCATCATGGGATTGCCTCGCTCTTCTCGAGGTATGGATTCTATCTGGGTTATAGTTGATCGTTTGACTAAATCTGCCAATTTTCTGCCTGTTAAAACTATTAATAATGCGGACAAGTTAGCTAACATGTATGTGAATAAAATTGTGAGATTACATAGTGTACCAGTATCTATTGTATCTAACAGAGATTTGAGTTTACATCAAGATTCTGGCAAAATTTACAACAGGCTTTGGAAACCGAATTACAATTGAGTAGTGCCTACTATCCACAGACAGACGGTCAATCCAAAAGAACCAATCAGACTTTGGAAGATATGTTGCGGATGTGTGTGTTAGACTTCCAAGGGAGTTAGGAGACTTATCTTCCTTTGGCCGAGTTTGTAAACAATAATAGCTATCATTCAAGTATTGTGATGGCTCCTTATGAAGCTTTGTATGGAAAGAAATGTCGTTCCCCTATCTGTTGGGCTGAAGTAGGTGACAGACCATTGATGGGCCCAGAACTAGTGTAGGAAACCACTAAAAGTGTGAGATTAATTCGACAGAAATTGAAAACCGCACAAAGCCGCCAAAAGAGTTACGCAGATGTCCCCAGGAGAGACAGAGAATATGAAATCGGGGATCATGTGTTCATAAAAGTAACTCCTATGAAAGGGCAAACACGGTTTGGGGTGAAAGGCAAGTTGGCACCGAGATACATCGGGCCATATGAAATTCTTGAGAAGATCAATTCAGTAACATACCGAGTAGCCTTACCTCCGGTGATGGAAAACATGCATAACGTTTTTCATATTTCAATGCTTCGAGATTACTTACGAGACCCACTACATGTGATTGAACCGACTCATGTACTTCTGAAAGATGATTACACGTACGAGGAGAGGCCTATGCAAATCGTTAATCATTGAATCAAAAGATTAAGAAACAAGGAAATTCCGTTAGTGAAGGTTGATTGGCAGAATAACGGGAAAACCTATGCAACTTGAGAGACAGAAGAAGTGTAACGCCCTCAAAATAATAACATTAAACTCAACAATATTGACATGCATTGATATATAAAAGATCAACATCCTTCTATTCATCAGAGTATTTCCTTACAAAAAGTATTACATGTTGACAACAAAAGTAAACGCCCCATAGGCTTACAACTTTCCAAGCCAACACTTGGTTACAAGAAATGAGTACTAACTCATATACACATTAAGCCCTAGGCTTGAATTTACATGTAATACATCAAAAGGAAAATGACATCCAAAAAGTCTGACGGCCTCTAGCCTCCCAAGCTATGTCCTTGGAGTCCATCCCCTATCTTCTCCCAAACAACATCTGGTTTAGAGGTCCATCCCCTATCTTTCCCTAAACCGTGGAGTACATCCCCTATCTCCTCCAACACAACACAATGCATATAAACAATTATTATGCACGTTACCAATCAGTACATAAAGTTAATGTATCCTTTCAACCGTCATACTTAATGACACATTCCGGTAATTAGTTTCCGTTTGCCTAATCATCATGCATTGTCTACAACAATCAAGACTATCCTCCACCGATAGCCCAAAGCAGTTATTTCTAAACAATAAATAAATGCATCAAATGGATATAAAATCAACATTTCAATTTGGTGAGTGATAACTAATCCAACTACACCCTTTAATCCCATACATTCCAAATCCCAACATTTCCAATTCAATCCCTCATTTCTCAAATTAATTATTCAAATTAATTTATTAAACCAATTAGGGCAAATTCCCATAATTAACAAAACAACCCTAAGGTTCCATTTTCATCCATAATCCATTATCTATCTCACTTTTCTATGCCAATCTTGCATATAGGTTTATTATAAACAAAACCCCATCTTTTGTAAAATTACACGAAAGACCCAAACTTTTGTAAAATTACACAACAACACCCAACATATCAAAAAGCTAAAATTGAAAGACAAAGTCCATAAGGAGGAGTAGGGTATCCCTACCTCAAAGTTTGAGCTCCAACGGAGATGAAGACCAAAAACCAAAATGCTCCAAATCGCCAAATTTTCAGATTAAATCAAAGCTCTCAACACCCTCTACCTTTTTAACAAAGAGCTTAGGGTAGATTCAAATTAGAAAGAGATGAAAATTTAGAGAGAAGGCAAGTCTAGAGAGAGAGGGTCTCAGATCTAGGGTTTTAAAATGAAAAGTGGTGAAAATGTTATGTTTAAAATCGCTGTTGTCTGCTAATATAAAACAGGTTCGCTCGAGCGAAGACTTAGTCGCTCGAGCGACTAGACACAGAAAACCTCGCTCGAGCCAACAACCCAGAATCTCGCTCGACCGACAAAATGTTCGCTCGAGCCAACAACTCGAACCTACAGGTCTGCAACCAGACGCACGCTCGAGCGACGGAACGCTCGCTCGAGCGAAGAAAAACCAGATCGCTCGAGCGAAGAAAAGCTCGCTCGAGCCAAGAAATGCAACTCTCAAGTCCAGTACCAGACGCAATCGCTCGCTCGAGCGAAGTCACTCTGGCTCGACCCACCAGACACAAAACACACCTCTCGCTCGAGCGACCAAACCCTGGCTCAAGCGAAGGACCAAAACAAAGAGCTCGCTCGAGCGACAAACTTCTCGCTCGAGCGAAGGTCTAGAATTCTGGGCAGCAACACTTGGCTCCCAAACACAACCAACCTGTAACAAACCTGCCCAACACATCCTATAACTTAAAACAAAGTGTGAAAGGATGTAAACAAAAGAATAACAACTGCTAATGTCCACGGACTCAAGTCCGGACCACTGTACAACAAGGGGAAAAACCTGGGATCGCTATAAGAAGACATGTTGAGAATTTGAATCCAGTATTCTTTCAAAATGAAGGCAATTTGAGTTTTGAGGACCAAACTCTTTAAAGAGGAAAGGTTGTAATAATCCCGACCCATGATTAACGTTAATCCATGATTTAATGTGTCTAATAAGTTATTAAGATCGAATCCTGAATTAATTGCATGTGTGATGCATTATTTATACTTTTATCTGTCTCTCGTAGGAAGATCTATTCATGTTTTCGTTTCGGTTTGTGAATTGAAGGCCTTATCGGCATCCGATTATGAAATTAACTTGATTTATGTGTTATCTGAAATTTTTAGAATTTTATGATAGGTTTAATTGAAATTTGATTCGGAACTTTTAAATTGGAATAATTAATATATAAATGATTAATTGATCAACAAAGTAATTAGGCCATTAGCCAAGCCTATATAAGGCCACCTCAACACCTCATATACACTTTTTGCTCTCGTAATTCCTCTTGATTGAGTTCAAACGTGTGAGAGAGAGAGGAGGAGGAGAGTAATTGAGATAAAAAACTAGAGAAAATGGAGAATTGCTAGGAATTGTTGGAGGATTGAAGAGCATTTAGAAGTTTAAGCCTCTACTCTTGTGAATTCAAGGTCTAAGGTAAGAAATCTAACCTCTAGTTATGTAATTAAGTTAGTTTTTGGAAGAATTCAAGTAAAGGATGTGAACTAACATGAGAATAAGCTAGGATTAGAGAATTGTAGCTCAATTCATACATGCATGTGCATATCATGAAGCTTTGAAGTTAATTTTACAAGAATTCTCACATGCATGTTCACATCTTGGTTTTGTTCAAAGAATTCAACTTATTCTTGAGCTTAATGACTCATTTGAGCATATTTTGGAAGGTTAGAATTCATGACATTACATGCAAGTTATGTTATCTAAGTTTCAAGTTTTGTTTACTACAATTGGCCTAGTTTTTGGGCTTGATTTTGCAAAATAGTTTATAATCCATCATGTGCTATAAGTTTCTTAATGTTTTACTAAGTTTTGGTCCAAAAGGATGTATTTTGAAGGATTTAAAGTTGAGTTTTGAGCTTGGGAGCAAATCTGAAAATTTCAAAATTCTGCTCATTACGCTCGAGTGAAGGAATCTACACTCGAGCGACCACTCTGAGTGCGTGTACTTTCGCTCGAGCGACCAGAAGTCCGCTCAAGCGTGAAATGCATGCTCCCAAAAATTCATATGTTTTGCAGTTCGCTCGAGCGACAAAAGTTACACTCGAGTGAGGGCATGTCTCTCACGCTCAAGCGAGCGTTGAGCGAGCATCGAGCGGAAAAATCAAGTGACCAACACTTTTTCCAAAGTTTACAGACCGCTCAAGTGAAGGAATGTGCGCTCAAGCGACCACTCACATTTTGCATGTCCGCTCGAGCGTAGGAAGTTGCGACAAGTGTTTTCAAGTACATTTTTGCATCTTCATTCCATCCTAGGCATTCCTAGCCCATGATTAAGGCACAATAATGAGGATAAAATTATAGACACACCAAGATAAGAAAAGAACAAGGCAAATGTTTCCGGGTGTGTAATTCAGTGTATATATTCGTTTTGTACCTGTGTAGGTCACGCGCCGCAAGATATCTGAATTGTCTACTCTATTCGTCTGTTTAGAGACATTTGTTATTTGTGAGCAATAACTTTGTAAAGTTATGTTAAACTTTGATTATTTTTTGATGATACGACATGATTAGTTTTTTGAAATGCTATGTTTTGTGTGAATAGATGATCGTCTAAATTTCTGAAATGTATTCATGGCATCTTTAGCATCATATGATATGCGTCCCTCTATGGGTCATCAGAATGCCTTTACGGCCGTCTCTTTATGGGTCATCGGAAACATTTCTGAGTACACGAGTCATCGGAATGCCCTTACGGCCGTCCCTTTATGGGTTATCGGAAACGTCTCTGTGCACATGAGTCATCAGAATACCGTCACGGCTATCCCTTGTGGGTCATCGGATTTGTTAATGCTAATGGATGTGCCACGTACTATGATGTGAAATGTATGAATTTTGAAAATGAATATGAACAAGTATATGAATTAGTTTCTAATTTGAAATCTGAATATGCATAAGACTCTGATTTCTCATTCTATGATAGATATCATTCAGTAAACCCATTTACCTTGTTATTATTCATTGGGCTCCAGCTCACCGTTTATATTATGTATGTAGGTGACCAGGCGCGAGACCAAGCCCAGAGTTGATGGCCTAAGATTCCGTTTTGTCAGCCACCATTTGCGCCTTCCAAGGAGGTTCCAGATCATGTCAAATCCCTTGGCTATGTTTTTGTATCTAAGACTTGGGTTCTTTTTGTTTTAATTATGGACAAATTTCTGCTTGTATGTACAGTACATGGAGTGACGTGTATCAACTGTATCTTCTGATGTCACACGTATCTTTATTGAAGTTTAAGAATATTTGTCTCATGTATGTCTTCACAACTCAATGGACTAAGTATATTTTTGTTTATTGCTTCCGCAACCCCTAATTTCATGTTATTTTGTTAAGAGGCCTTCGATAATCCAAGAATTACTGGCCGGTTACGACGCTAAACCCATAGAGGTGGGTTTGGGTCGTGACACACCACAACGACAACGATGATGCCAATCTTCACCATCAATGACGATGACGACGCAACGACGCCGATCATCACCATCATTCACTGCAACAATGACGATCATCACCGTCAACACCAACAATGTTGACGGTGACGCCGATCTCCATCGTGAACTTTTTTCCTTGCAAATTTCAATTTTGTATATCATGTATGTCTTTGATTTATATCTCTTTTGTCTAATTTAGTCGAAGATCGAAGCATCATCTTCAATTTTACTAATCTAATTTCCAATTTGTCTACACTTCTGCTTGGTTGGTAAGAAAATCGATTTTGGAAATTTTTGATTGTTTCTGAGTGTGGTTAAAAATTTGGAGGAGGGATCTATTTTTCTGTTCGATGATATGGTGGATAATATGGTCATTTACATCATAATCCCAACGGCTTCTTTTTTCAATACCAAGTCCCATAAGGGATTGTTAATCCGTTGGTTTGAGGGGATTCATAGTCCATTCGGAATATGACTCCGGTGTAACATTGTCAAAACAAACAGGAGGTATGTGCACTGTTCATCATTCACAGTTCACTCTGGACTGTGAAAGAGGAAAACAAACGGGGTGTTAATGTTTCAGTTATTTTCTGACACTAGAGTGTAATCCCTTCCTTGTCTAAGATTACTCCCCTCTGAAGCAGTAGTTGCATTTGTTTTCAGTACCGGAGTAGGTCTAGTCATACTAGCAGTGAGCCTATCAGTATTCAGATGAGCTTGTGGGCATGATTTAGCTAAATGTCCTTTTTGTCCACATCTAAAGCAAGCTCTTGATATACGGTGACAGATACCCCAGTGTTATTTTCCACATTCTTTGCAAATGGGTGTGTCGTTGTTTTTATTGTTTCCTCGACTTATGTTGTCAATAGTGTTTGCATTTGATCTTTCATTCACAGAAATCATGGAATCTCCAATCATTTCAAATCTTTGTTTCTTTTGTTTCTTATTATTCCCTTCGGTTGCTACTGTTGACTTGGACAATTTCAAGGCAACAATATTTGCTTCGGACATCAAGGCTCTATCAAGTACGTCTACATACTTTACCAATTTCAAAACATTTACCCGGTCAAGCACTTTGACATCCAATCCGCCCTTAAATTTCCTTGCCTTTTTGTAGTCAGTGTTAACCATATGTGGTGCATATCGGGCTAATTCAGTAAATTTTGCCCAATATTCGGCCATAGTCAAATCACCTTGTTTTAGTTGTTCAAACTCTGATACCTTTCTATCTCGAATGCATTACGAGAATTATTTTTCATAGAAAATTTCCTTGAATCGATCCCATGTCAAGTCTCCATTCTCACCTCGGACGAGCATCCACCATCTCCTAGCTTCTTCCTTCAGAATAAATGTTGCCAACAAAACTTTATGTAAGTCCGTACATGAAAACACTTCGAATATCTTTTCAATTTCAAGTACCCAAGCCTCGGTTTTTAGCAGTTCAATACCCCCTAGAAATTCCGGTGGCTTTATTTTCTTGTATTTTTATGTAAGAGCAATGATGTCATCATTATTTAGCTCAATTTGGACCAGAGGCGGCAGAGGAGGTACAAGTTGTTGTCTTTGCTCTTGTTGTTGTCTCACTAGTTCAGTTAATACTTTCACCATTCTTTCTAACCAGTCTATTCTTGCATCTGAAGATTTAGTCTCATCTATATTTCTTGCGTTTTTCATCGGTCTATATACACGTGGGTAATAATAAACATTTCGCATAAGTCACATATTCAATATCGAAGTCAAATTATACCCAACTTCTTTGCTTATGTTATCACATAGTCACATACTTTCTTATTCATGCTGGAACAACAATCATGTTCATTAAATTCAAACTTGCATGTTAATTCACCTAATTCCTTTATTCACACTCATGGTTTTCATTTTCATTTCCTTATTAAACATGTACAGAAAAATGCACACATACTCACAGATGACTATGCAATGCCTTATTTCTTTTCTAAGACACCCTACAGCTCATATGGACACGTGTGTGGCTAAGTTAACTTGTGCTCTGATACCACTCTGTCACGACCCAAACCCGCCCCTATAGGTTTAATGTCGTAACTAGCCAGTAATCTGAGATTACCAAAAGCCTTCCTATACAATCAAAAATTATCGGGGCTAGCGGAAGCAATATTCAAAAACACCAATAGTCCAATGAGTTGTGCATCTATATGAACAAATATTTACATGCAAAAACGTTAATTTACCCACATTCAGTACATAACTTGTAACTTAACATCTTATACATAACATATGCACATAACAAAAGTTTACTTCACGATCAAAAACTTGACAACGGCCTTCCAGGCCTAGCCCCAACTCGAAGGCACTTAAAACAACTCGGTAGGCTTCAAAATGGTAGCTCGGCTAAAGACCTCTTCTAGACTTGACCTCCAAATGCTCACCTATAAATACATATAAAAATAGTGAGCTAGAGCCCAGTGAATAACATTAAAGTAAAGGGGTTAGTGAACGAATTCCAAAGATATCATATATGTAAACCAAATCATGACACAATAATTCATATCAATCTCATATCAGAACATAACATAATGGTACATCCCACAGAACATAACACATATCGTCTTCCGACTAGAGTAATCGGTTCCGGATACTGATTAAACACATATCACCACAATGAAGTGGTTAACGAGATCTCGTAAACAGTCATATTTCATGGACCCACATTGTAACGCCCCCAAAAATAATACGAATAATCCATTGTATAAGGTCTATGAACATAATAGAAATGATATACTTCATTCATCAGAGTTTATATTACAACAGGTGTTACATGCATTATACATTCATAAATATTCATTCTGAATCTACAACATATAACATTTGTTAATAATAACAAAATAACTGCCTTACGGACTTACATCTTTCCAAGACATAACTTGGTTACAACAAATGAGAGTCATAAGCTTTATATATATAAAGCCCTTGGCTTGAATAAATATTTAAACACAAAATAACAAAGTAGAGCCTCCAGCTCTCAAGTCCTCCCAAACTACGTCCTTGGAGGAAACATATCACCAGTACCTGCAAAATGGTTTCCCAAGTAGGGTGAGCCAAAACCCAGTAAAGATAGACTAACACAATATATGAGATTTAATTAACATATAAGTGCTAGATAAATGTTCCACATTCATAACCAACTTACATTCTTTCCATGATCAATCAATACTGATACCCATATCTCAATCCATTTACATCTATTCATTTCATATTTATTCAATTAATTCTGAGTCAACTCATGAGACAAGTTCATTGTTATCTAAACAATCCAAATGAGACTACAACTCAATGATTCACAATTCAATACAACTATTATTTAAACACTTCAATTTTTCCATTTTACGGAATTTTCATCCAAGGGAATCGGCACCCATATAGAATAAGGTTTCAAGACTTTCACCTTGGATACTCCGGCCAACTTAATTTTAAATGGAGTCTATCACATATCTCCTCCCAAACAATGATACATATACAATGTATCTAAAGCACATAATCATATATGGAGTACATCCACTATCTTCTCCCAAACAATGATACATATACAATGTATTTAAAGCATATAATCATATATGGAGTACATCCACTATCTCTTCCCAAACAATGATACATATACAATGTATTTAAAAGTATCGTCATATACAATGACTATCCACAACACAAAATTAATGGCTTAACCATACCGTCATATTTAATGACATAATTTAAATGATTAGTTTTCAATTCACCTAATCCACATGCAATTTTTACAACAATCGTAGCTATCCTCCATCGATAGCCCAAAATAGATATTTTTAAACAGATATATAATCTTTATAACAGATAGTTTATCAAATTTCCATAGGTGTGTGATTAAACAAATCCAACTGCACCATTCTTTCATTCTTTCCCCCCAATTTCACATTTCCCATATCAATTTCATTATTTATACAAAATAATTATTTAACTCATATTAGGGCAAATTTCCCCATTTTTCAAATATCAACCCAAAGGCTCAATTTCACCATTTTAACACTAGAGAATCTCATGTACAAGGCCCCATAGTCATTTTGTAAAACCAACATAGAAAACCCCTCTTTCAACTTTGAATCCAAACCCTAACTTTACCCAAATCCCACCATTTATACATAACAACAAATACCTAGGTTAAAAACCACATTAAGGTGTAGAATATCCCTATCTCAAGTGTAGAAGCTCAAAGGAGATGAAGAAGGACTTCAAAAATGCCCCAAATTCGGTTTGACTCGGATTAAAGGAAAGCCCTTAAGATGCTCCAACTCTTTAACAAAGGGACTAGGGTTGAGAGATGCTTAGATCCAAGAGTATTTGCAGAGAGAGAGAGTGTCAGATTAGGGTTTTTAGCAAAAAGGAAATCAAAAAGTGATATAAAACTGCTCTGCTGCAAACTAATATACGCAGTCCTCGCTCGAGCGAAGGAGTTGTCGCTCGAGTGACCAGACACAACAAGTGACCTCGCTCCAGCACAAAAAGCGTCGCTCGAGCGCAGAATACATACCTTCAAAAGTTTTATAGACACACACCGTCGCTCGAACGCAAGAAGCCTCGCTCGAGCGAAGACCTCAACCTTCCCAGAAATTCTGCGTCTGGGCAAAATACTGAGAGCACACAAAGCTTGCTTAAGCGCAAGAAATCTCACTCGAGCAGAGAAGCAAATTTCATAAGGCTTGCTTGAGCGTAAGAAGTCTCGCTCGAGCGAAGAAGCTAAAATCTGGGCAACAACCATCCAAACCAACTAACAATCAACCTGTTCCAAACACGCCCAACATATTCCAAAGCTCAAATTCAAAGAGTTAAAGGAGGAAAACAAGATATGGATACTATATTCAACCATGGAACCCGAGTCCAGAATATAATAAAGGTCGGGTCAAAACCGGAATCACTATACGTATTTACATGTCGTCCCCTATGACTTGGGACTATCTATGGATGCCATAATATATCAAAATAGGACATTCGTTCACGTATCAAAATAACATTTCAGAAACCATAGTTTATCAAATAACAGTTTAAACATATACTATAAAAACATAGCTTTACAGAAATGTTACTCACAATGAGCTTCCAGAACAGTTGGTCAAGTAGCCCTTGACTCGTGACCTACAATCACAAATATGCATAGCACGATACACAATCATCTTAAATGTATTTAGTTTAGTTAAGCTTTTGAATATGGATGACTAGAATTATGAATTAATTAGATCATTAATTTCCCTTAACCTCTAATTCGAACATGTTTAGCCATGTATTAACCAAACTAATTAAATATAAAGACTCTAATCATATACAAACCCTTATTAAGTTCACTAGTTACACAATTAAACTTAAATTAGGCTCATACACATTAAATTACAATTATTCAGTCATGTTTAAATTGCTGAATCAGAAACTCATAAACATATAAGTTTCGCAATTCAACTTCAATTTCAAGCAAATCAAGACCCAAAACCTTCCATAACCATATTCAATTTACCATCTATAGCTTCCAACAAACTCATAACTTTAAATTGAAGCTTAATTCCATGGAAAAAGAACAAACCCTTGAATTTCAAGGCAAATACATAATCCATGCACCTTAGAGTTCCAATATTTGAAATTCATGGAGTTTATTCTTCCAATTTCAAGAACCATGCAAGAAAAACAATTTTATGAACATATTTTCATAAATCAATGCCATACATATGGAGAGATAAGCTCAAAATCTACAATCTCTTCCTTAATTATTCAAGAACAACTCTACACATGCAAGATGTCACTACCCAAACCCGCCCCTAAGGGTTTAGCATCGTAACCAGCCAGTAATCCGTGATTACCGAAGGCCTAAATGACAGTAAAAACAGTAATACAATATAAAAGGGGCTGGTGGAAGCCAAACAGTAATAACAAGGTGTCCAATGAGCTGTGAAAATCTGAATGGAAAAGGACTTTTATGGACTAATCCACATTCATAACCATATATATGTACATATTAGATACACATAGCATATAGGTTAGGGATCCAATCTCTTCATCATAACTGTACAGTCAAAAGTCTTAAACATTCGATACATAACAGAGACAAAAAGGCGAATCTGAAACACCCCAAAAACAGCCTTGGCTCGAGCAGACTTGAAACCTCGAAGTGAGGCACAACGGTTGGCTAGACAAAACATGAGCTTAACTAGACGCTTCTAGCTTTGGTCCGGTGCCGGGCCATCTACATATAAATATAAACAGTGAGCTAAAGCCCAGTGAATAACAAATGTGTAAAGGGGTTATGAATGAGTGTCCTTTCAGTAATTAAAGCAGTCACTTGCATCAGTAAATCAGTTATTCAATCAGTGGCTCATGTTTCTTGTCATAACAGTCATTTAAGAATCATTAGTCATACGTGGTACATCCAATAACAGAACAGTACAGTAGGTCTTAATAGACCGAACAGTCAGTTGATGGCCATCAAAATAGTAAACAGTAGTAGTTCCAAACATTGGAACCGACAGAGATCTCTGTAACAGTAGCAATAACAGTAGAAGTAACAATAACAGTCAATTGCCATGGATGCCACGGGCGCAGTTCGTAAAATAGGACAAACATTCATTTAGTAAACAATGTTGTTTCAGAAACAGTACAGTCAATTGTTCAGAAAATAATTGTAATTAGACATAACTTTACAACATTGTTACTCACAGATTACAGGGTTATAGGCAGGCTAATCAGCGTCCTCGGGTGCCAACCCTATACAGTTGCAGAACGAACACACACTAAATCACACACTCGGGATTAATAACTTAGCCCCTAACTTGATTTGGTGTGGTTCTAGAACATTATCCTCATTATGATGCCTTAAACATGGCCTAGGAATGCTTAGGATGGAATGAGGATGCAAAAATGTACTTAACAATATTTTTCAAAACTTGCTGAAAACAGGGGTCTCGCCCGAGCATGGCTTTATTTGCTTGAGCGAGCTTACTGAATAAGAGAGGTTGCTCGAGCGTAGACTCCCTCGCTCGAGCGATCTGCAAAAATGTAAAAAGTATTGGTTGCTGAAATTCTCCGCTCGATGCTCGCCCGAGCGTAAGACACAGTTCTTTGCTCGAGCGTAGGTCTTGTCACTTGAGCGTGCGTCTGCACACGCAAAAACCTGAGAGCTTGCAATTTACGCTCGAGCCAGCATTCTGTCGCTCAAGCGAAATTCTGAAAACAAAGGTGGTCGCTCGAGCGTGGAATCCTTCGCTTGAGCAAGGAAGCCAAATTCTGGGTTTTCCAGATTTGCTCCCAAAGCTCAAACCATGGATCAAACATTTCAAAACTCATCCTTTTGGGCCAATTTTCTGGAAAATACTTAGAAACTCATAATACCTAATGATTTAAAGATCATTTCATAAAATCAAAGCCCAAAAGTATGACAATTGAACACAAACTCAACTTCAAATAAAAGAACATGATGTAAATATGTCATGCATGTGTTTATTTGAATTCATAGCTTCTAACACATGATCAAATGAGCCATTCTTTCCAAAAACATGATGAATTCTTAGAGTACAACTATAATATGAAAATGCATGGAAGAATTTTATGCAAATTAACTTCAAAACTCCATGATATGGACATGCATGCATGACTTAACTTAGCTCCTATGAATTTAAGCTCAATTCTCCCATTAATTCGCCTATTTAATCCACATGCAAGTCCTAGATGACTCAATTTCAAGATTAAGAGGTTGAGCCCTTACCTAGGCTTCTCAATTAAGCTTTACTTAAGCAAGGTTCTTGAGCAAATATACAATTCTTCAAGGCTCCTTCAAATTCCGCAAAATTTTCAAGCAAAACTCTAATTGAAACCAATTCTTCCTATTCTCCCTCTCTCTCACGTTTTGGGGCAAGAAGATAGAAAGATAGATGATGTCAAACATGTAAGTAATGAGAACCAAAACAATAGTTTTTAAGGGAGCCCACTCAAGGGCAATTATGTAAATAACTTAGGCTCAATTAATTTAGCATTATTTATTCTAATTTAATCATTCCAAATCGAATTTTAATTAAACCTACCATAAAATCATATAAATCCTAATTAGCATATAACACAAATCAATTTCTGAATCGGTCGCCGATAAGGCTTTCAATTCGCAATTTAAAAATCAAAACACGAACAGATCTTCCTATATCAAACAGATAAGATTGCAATTAAAATAACATACTCATGTAATCAATTTAGGATTTCATCTTAATCAATTACTTATCACAAATTAACGCTAATCAGAGATGAGGGTTGTCACACAAGATTTCTTCTTGATTAAATTTCAATCCCCAAAATCCATGACATTTTCCTTCAATCTTGAAAACCCATGCATGAATTGCAAAGTATATAAATAAATCTTCATGAAATCATCCATGCAAGGATCAAACTTTTGGGTTTAAAGTAGAAAATTATGAAATCGTACATATATGAGTTCTAAGTCCAACACTTTGAAGATTTCTTATAAAACCATGCAAGAAATGATGTTCTTTAATCTCATAGCTCAAGAAATCTTTTAGAAAACTTTAGAATATTCCATAAAGTTCATGCAAGAAATTATATTATATAACAAGAATGTCATGAGTTCATGCCATGCATAAAGGAATTCAACTATGTCATGACTTTCTATGACAAAATATATGCAAGAGACCAAATTACTTCCATGAATTCAACACTAGAACACATAAAATGTTAATGCATGTGAGCTAATCTTCCATATTCATCATCTATGAGCTCTCTTTTACATTAACTCCATAATTTCTTTAAATCCAAAGATATGATGAGTCTAATTCATAAATAAACACTTACCTAGAGCTTGATTTTAGATTAGAGGATGGTCTCTTCCTAGCTCTCTTCTTCTTCTTCCTCTTCAAAATCTTGAGCTCTCTCTCTCTCTAGATGAGTTCTTTCCCTCTCTCTCTCTCTCCCTCTCTCTCTCCCTCTCTCTCTTTCTATATATATATATATATATATATTCTCAACACAATGAACCAAAGGAATAAAAACCTTCATTCTAAGCATCAGATTATACACACACCCTCCTATTTCAATTGCACATCACGTGTAGTCACATACACACACCCACACTGATTTCTCTACACACACACCCAGATCTCAGTACACCCACCAAAATTTAATCTCCTACACTCACCATCACAAAATGCTTAAACACTTACTACAATTAATCAAATTTTAAATCATGAATAGAGCTGAATTAGATACTAATCATGCAACATCTTGGGCAAATACAATTAATCAAAGTTATCATAAAACTCAATTTACGCAGAATAGTTCCAATTAAGGCTCAATCCGATCACAGACAGTTTCAGTAAACTGAATCAATTCCAATTAAACTTATCATAGTGTTCTAAAAATTCAAAATAATTTATTCATGTAACCAATTTTGATTTCGGATGCCGTAAAGGCTTTCAATTTTCATATCCATACACATATGTTCACAATATCACAATTAAATTTAAACACATAATTAAATTAATATAATCAAATTAATTCATTCTGAATCAGATTTTTGTAAAACTTCATATTAAGTCCTAAAAATCATGCTGATTATAATTATGTATTTCGTTCTAGTTTTTGAAGCCTCTACGGCCTTCAATTTGCAGTGTAAAGTTGCAATTAAACCACCCAAACACACCTTAATGAATCAAACGAAATAAATTTTCAATTAAACTTCCCAAATGGCTCTAAAAATTCCCCTTAGCATATCCATGTACTTAATTTTGGTTTCTGAACCCATTAAGGCTGTCAATTTCAGTTTCAAAACTAAGCTCACAACAGATAGTTTCTCAATTGGGACAGGTATGAACCAATTAAATCACATGGCACATATCTCATTTAGAATTTAACACATAATTAATTAATTAAATTCACGATTAGCAAGTCTAGGTCATCACATCACCAGTACCTGAAAATGGTTTTTCCCAATAAGGTGAGCCAAAACCTGTAGACACCCCATTTTTGACCGTCCTCAAGACTTGGTTGTGCTTGTAGGTACACCCAACAACTGGTTCGATTGCTCGCCCAGCATTCGACTGTCGCGGCGGAACGTCATCGGTTCGAGTTTCCGGACCCTGTATCCTTTCTGCCTCATTTTTGGACCCTGACTAGGTCCTATCAGAGTAGCCCTCCTAGTGCACTGCCGACTATAGGCATGGCACTGCCGGCCATGGCTTTGCCCCTGCCGGCCACTGGTGAGCACCTGCCGGCCATCAATGTGGCAATGCCGGCCATTGCTGATGGCTGACACCCCCCCTTTCTCAGCTAGTTTCCGGGCAGATATTTTGTACCAGCTGGATTCCTCACATCTGCCCTCCATACAGTGTATGGAGGGATCAAAGCCTTTTGAAGCTTGTTCAAGAAGCTTTAGCCTTGCATTGCTCTATATAAGCAAGGGGCTTCTTCCTTACACCAGGTTCTGAGATTTTGGAGGGCAAAAATCCATCTCTCTCTCTATATTGCTTGTGGTTAGGGCTTGGAAGTTGGGTTTCTTGGCATTTTTGCACTACACCTCATAGCACAAGACCTCCATCCTCCATTCAAACACCTTGAGGCTGATCTTCAGAGGCTAGAAGCTCAGATTTTTGAACCAAAAGGCTGCTAAAGACTTGTTCTTCAAGGGTAAGTACACTTTTCCCCTAAACTAGCCTTTTTTTGTTTCATTTATAAGCCTTGCTTGCAAGCATTTTTGGGCTCCGACTCTAACTGTAAACAATCATATTTTGAGTCCCTTTTCATGTTTGATCAAGGGTCTTTCTCTGTTTGAGACCTCCTTCCATCACTTGCCTCTTTAACTTTCTTTTAGGCCTATTTTTGCATAGTATTTTAGGCTTATTTGTGAACTTTTTTGAGCTTTGATGTAAACTGTAAAGTGGCTTTTTTTGAGTCCTTCTTCAACTTTGTTGAAGGGCTCTCCTCTGTTTGAGGACATTTACTACCACTTACCTCTTTACCCCTCTTTTAGGCCCTTTTCTTGCATGCTAGTTTAGGCCTACTTGTGTTTACTTTCGTGGTTTGATGTAAACTGTGAAGTGCCTTATTTTGAGCCCCTCTTCAACTTTGTTGAAGGGCTCCTTGCTTTTTGGGGTCGGCTACTACCCCTTGTCTCTATTCTCACTTTTAGGGCCATTTTTGCATGATAGATTAGCCCTATTTGTGTTCATTTTTGAAGCATGTTGTAAAATGTAAAAAGGTTTTTTTTTGAGGCCCTCTCCATGTTTGATTAAGGGCATTTTCTTATCTGAGGTCATATGCTATCTAGTATGCTTAGTTGCCTCTTGTTTTGAGCCTTAAGCCTAAGCTATTGTTGCATGCCTTGTTTGGCCTTCTAGCCACTGAAATCCAGTGGATTTTCAGTGGCTAAGACCCTGTTTTGAGCCTCCAAATCAGAGGGGAGTGACCCCCTCTCACCTTGACTTGCTTGATGGCCATTTTGGTCTTCTAAAGGGCCCCCATCTTGCATGCTTTGTTGACTAATTTTGGGGCCAATTTTGTGAGTTTTAGGACTACCATATTTGATTTTCAGAGTTGTATATGTCATGCCACTTGTCTATCTTGTATGTGCCTAATAACTCCTTGCATGGCCCTCTAAAGGAGCCCCTCATTTTGGTATGCATTGGCTGCATTTCCATGGTTATTTGGGCCTATTTTTACATGGCTTATTCACTGATTTTTGCTGGTTTGATGAGTTCTCACTTGCATCATATATTTTCCATGTAAACCATGTTTGCTAGTCAAATTCGCATGCTAATTTAGTCCATCTTGTTAACACTTTTTGGCCTTTCTTTAAACTGGAAAAGTCCATGCTTTGGGACTGTCTTGGTTCTGTCTTTAGACTTCATAGTCTAATAGTGCATGCTTTGTATAGCTGTAAGTCATTCTATGTGCCTAGTTTTGTATTTCGGGGTTCATCTCATGCATTGGGTGCCATGTTGCCATGTTTCGGGGCTGTTTAACATCATGTTTGAGTGCTGAAATTTGCATGTTTGCATACCATGTTCCATGCCTTACCATGCTTTGGTGGAGTGGCATTCGTGCCTTAGATTCGGTCCTCGGTTTGCGTGCATGTGCGCACGCATTCCGAGTGTCTCATTTTCATCTCATGGCTACTAATTTGGACCTAGTTGAGAGCTGTCCATGTTGGTGTAAGCCCATTTAACCATGTTGTCGCATGCTTGTTATACATAGTATGTCATTGCATACTTGCTTAGCTTTACATGCCTCGCATGCTCGCATGTTCACATTGCATTTGGCCATGATTATCCAAGGTTGTCGCCTCACATTATGTTCATATGCTTGTCGCATGTTTGGTTTAGTTGCATGTTTGCATACTTAGTCCATATTGCATGTTTGCCATGCTTATGTATTGCATTGTTCGGGTTAAACGTTAATCCGAGCACGGGAAACGAGGGGTATTCCATACTTCAAGTGATGGGATGCGTCTCAATTCTCGGTCGCCAAAGCTCTTGATGATTCATGATAGAGTTCTAGGCTTTACTTGCTTTACATGTGCATTCATTTCATATCGAATCATGCAATTCGACTCCTCGGCCATCATGCATCGATATGCGTGATTGGTGGCACGAGGATCGAGGACTACACTCCCTGAAGAGTAGTCATGCATACATGTGTGAAAATACTTTGCCATGCCCCTTTGTTGCTCTCTGTTGCAGCAAATCAAGAATTAGCAGCCTTCCGAAGCTTGGCACGCATTCCAAGAACAATTACAAACAGAGGCTAATTGGGGCATCGCAGTGGATTTCTGTGCAAGGCAACCTGAATATGCATTATTCATCATCTGGATCAGAGCTGAGGTGGTCCCTGGCTTGCATGCCAATTTATTGCTTTCCTAGATTAATTTGTTAATTAATTAGGATTTTGTATTATTTATTCGGACTGTATTTATTTGGGACTGTATTATTCTTTCGGACCCTCCGAGTGAGGGCCAATTGTTGTAATAAGGGTGCGTGCGTGTGTGCATGTCTTCCAATCCCCTTTCTTTCTCCCTTTTATTTAAATGCTTATGATGGTTAGATTAAGGCATATTTCAATTAGCATACAGTATGATCGCATATTTACATTCATTCATCTGTTTTGTAGGCACCGGGCTCGGCACATCATACTAACTGCATTTGTATTTCAATTTCAAATTGAATATGTGTTAGCTGTAGCATTTCACATGCCATGTTTAGAATAGCCGAGCCTGCTATAGTTGCATTTTGCATGTGTTGCATTAGGCATTTCTGTATAGTTAGGATCATGCATTGATTTCTAACTGATTTCTATTTTGGCTCGGAGTACGATGTAAGTATTTTTGCTTTAGCATCTCGCATGAGTGTGAATTCTAACATGACAGCATGCTTACCATGTGGCTAAATGCTTAGTTGATATAACTGCTTGAGTGCCTATGGGTGAAGGTTGGATTACTTGAATTGGGATAATTCATTGAAATCCGTGTTTTAGCCTACTTGCGAGTAGCAAATTTCAAACATTTTCCAAACAAACGGATATGCAATGCTTTGTTCCAAATTAGGCGATCTAGTCTATACTTGTTGTGCTGTGCACATCACATAGTAATTCTAGCTAATTAACCGGAATAAGAACGCATGTGTTTTCAAAAATGAGATATCATGGTTAGTAGAGGCCGATCTTCGGATCGGACGAGAGGGGGTGCATCATAGCTGACCTTCCCCAATCGTACCCAAGTTCCCGAGCCGAGGCAACTTTGGTGATGACGGACACGTGGCCTTTGGCACCGAGTCAGGGTTTCCTAAATTTCCCCATTAAAAAAATATTTAGGTGGCGACTCTGTATCTGGCAAAGCAGTCCATGTTTGGCACTTCTTTCGAAAATCTGTTTTTTCTCAAAACGATTTGCCGGATTTGGACTCTTTGGTTCAAGATTAAGAACCGTAACAATTTGAGTCCGAACTGTAGCACCCACAAACGAACAGAACGGGACTCACCCTCCCGGGGCGTTCGGGGACATCTACAGTTTCTCAAAAACCCAGTAGAAACAATCTAACACAATATATAAACTTTAATAGAGCTATAAATATGATGCAGATGTTTCAATACTCAATGACAAAAAAAAAAAAAAAAAACATTTACAACTCTCTTTTCAAAACCATGCTACACCAAGTATTATACCACAATTCATCCCATATCAATTCCTTTCATATCATTTCATATTTCTTCAATTCGTGAGTCAAATTCGTTGTCATCCAGACAACCAAACTCAGATTACAACTCGGTGGTTTTCTTATCACACAACCATTACGTACAAACATTTCAATTTACCATTTTACAAAAATTTCATCCATGGGATTGGCACCCATGTATACGCGCGGTTTTTCTGAACTTTCACCCTGGACACTCCGGCCAACTTAATTTAATGGAATCCAACCCTATCTCCTCCCAAACATAGAGTACATCCCCTTTCTCCTCCCAACAACATGCATATACAATGTATTTAAAACATAGTCATATTCAATGACAACCAATAAGAGATTAGTTTCAATTCACCTAGTCCTCACGTAATTTCTACAACAATCATAATTATCCTTCACTGATAGCCCAAAACAGTTATTTCTAAACAGATATACAATCTCACAACAGATAGATTATTCAAATTCCAATAGGTGAAAGTTAATACATATCCAACTCCACCATTTATATAAACACCCATTCAATTCCATGTTTTCAATGCTAATTCCATTATTTATACAAAATAAACGTTTGAGACATTTTAGGGCAAAATCCCCATTTCGCCCAAAGTCCAACCCAAATGTTGAAAACAACTAATTTAATGCATCACAAGCTCATAATTATTCCCATAACCATTTCCAAGACATTCTTTTTGAAAACCCCTCTTTTGAATTTAAACCCCAAACCTTAGGTTTGCCAAAATCACCATAAAACCCAATGTTCTCACACATCACAAAATAACCAAGTTAAAACTCATAGAGAGTGTAGAGAATCCCTACCTCAAAGTTGGGAGACCAAAGGAAGAGATGGGGGAACTTCAAGGATATTGAAACCAAACTTCAATCGGATCAAAACGGAGCCCTTGTGACGCTCTAACTTTTTTAAAAAGGCACTAGGGTAGAGAAACCACTAGATCAAGGAGAAAATGTAAAGAGAGAGAGAGAGAGAGAGAGAGAGAGAGAGAGTTTGTTTTAGAGAGAGAGGATGAAGATCTAGGGTTTTTGAAATGTAGAGAGGAGAAGAGATGTGAAAAAGTGATGTAAAAAGTGACTTTCTCGGACTGATATACACACAGTCCACTCGAGCACAAAAAGTGACGCTCGAGCGTCAAACACAATAAGTTGTTCCACTCAAGCGCAAAATACATACATCCAGTAGTTTTGCAGACAACAGACCAACACTCAAGCGCAAAAAGGGCCGCTCGAGCGCCCACCCACTCGAGTGTAGGAACCACTTCTCGAGTGTAAAATACACTCTCCCAGTAGTTTTGCAGACCTGCAAAAGTACTGAGAGTTTGCAAAACCCGCTCGAGCGCAAAAAGTGTCGCTCGAGCGGAGGACCAAAAATCTAGACAATAAAGGCTTAAAAACTAAGCAACCAACCTGTTCTAAATACAAACACAACCACAACAATCCCATAACCAAATTTAAAGAAGAATAAAGGGGAAAGACAAGTATAACAATAACAAGCTATGAGACTCAAGTCCAGAATACAAAATGGGTCGGGCCAAAACCAGAAATACTATAAAGATGCTTTAGAAGTTTGCTAATTGAAGCAATGAGTTGAATTCATTATGTCTTTGTACGTTTGCTAATTGAAGGATTCCATTAGATTTTAGATTTTTAACTCTGTTGTGTCTCTCACTTTGCTGGTTTGTCAAATTCTCTAATATTTTTGAACTTGGTGCGGGTTTAGGCAAAAATTCAAAAGTCTAAGTTAAATTTGGACGGGCATGAACAAAGACACCGAACAACCTGAGCAACCCGAAACCTGAATTATATATAAAAATATTATATATATATATAAATAATTAGCTATTGGATGATGTTAAAATAATTTAAATTGTTAGATCATATTAAATATACATTATATATAAAAGTAACCCAACACAAAATCTATCTTTTTCGTTTCTAACTCTAAAATTATAAAAGACCACTATAACTGCATATTGGTTTTTCAATCAACTTTCCTAGCTATGTAATGGCAATCAAGAACGGACCTACTGTGAGACTATGAGAGTATGAGGGGCCATGACCCCCTTTAGGTTGGAAAGTCCAATATATATTATACTACTTTCACAGTTAATATGTATGTTTAGTTGGATTGGCCCCTTGCATGATATTGGTCGTGAGTACTTTGAATTAATAAGAGGTTGATCTCATGGGTGGTGTTGAATATACTAAATAAAATATAAATCAGGTAATTATTTGATAGTTTGGGAGTATAGTAATGTGGTATTTCATGGTAGTATGATTGGTGAAAAAAATGAAGTATTTAATTATATATGTTGGGTGATTGAGAAATATGAGAAAGACATAACGAATAACAATTGGTGAGGGATTATAGACACATGGTACTCCAGAACTATTGTATAATATATGTTGCATAATAATTTTTTCATTAGATATAAAAATATAGTACAAAAAAATCTACTATATAAGTTTTTACGTACAAAAATCTCAATACATAATGTACAAAAATTATACATGTTGATCAGATCTCTCTTTTTATTTTATTTTTAATTTTGATTAAAAAAAGTAGATGATAGAGATGGTCTATCTCAATTAAAATGTACATTTCCAAGAAAAATATAAATGTTTGTGATATGTATTATTTCAATTAGTGATAAAAGATAAAAATAATAAAATTATGATATGCAACCCGATTATGCTACATGCACCAATTAGTATACTAACTAGTGTACCAATACTAGTTATGACATTATTATTGACCCCACTCATTAATCACATTACAAATATTAAAAACCTCTTAAATTATGTCACATCATCAATTAGTACACTAGTTAGTACACTAATTGATACATATATATTATTCTATGCAACCTAATGTGAAAGTTATTCTTTTAGTAGTGAGCAAAAAGTCATAATTTTTTTTTTTTTTTTTTTTTTTGTCAAAAGAAAAGTTAAGTCATTTATGATTATTTATGTTACAAAATTTTGTAGTATTGTTATAAAAGATATACTATATGCAGTCTTTTAGCCATGCACACAATATCCTTACCCTTAATTTTTTATGTATTAGTTTAGTATTAAATCTTAATTTATTTTCAATTTTGAAATGGAATATGATAGTTTAGATTAATTAATAGAAAAATTATATTCATGTCATGTCTTGGCCATGATGGCAACCCCACCAGTATCTTCTCTGCTATTGCTTGGTGAATTCGGCTTCGATTCCTCCTTTCCCTTTTCTTTAAGAAACCTCACAGCACCTCGCTCTCTCTTTCCTTTTCTCTTTTACAAACAGTCTGTAAGGGCTTTCTTTCTCCTTTCTTTCATTTTTCTTTTACAAATCCTTAGGCTATCTTTATTTGGACAGATATAACTTGGGATTGGATTAATAATTCACAAAATGTATAATCCGATATTTGATGAAGAAAATTTGGGTTCGGATTAATAATCCATTTGGATATAGTATTTATAAGAGACCAATGGGTAGTGTCATACAAAATTGATAAGCTTCTTATAATCCAACTAAACATCAAATAGAATACACAATCTAAAGAGATTAATAATATATAGTCTTAGGCATGCTAACCCAGTTTAATTCGGTCCGTCCTAATAGACATGGCCCTACAACGTGTTCCAAGGGTTTGTGAAAGAAAGAAAGTGGGAGGAAGGTGCTGTGACAAAGGTGTAAAGAGAACTGTTGTTTTGGAAGCTCATCACTGAAAATGTTCTATAAAACCCAACTCGATGAAGTGGACGGGACTCAGAGCAAACCAAACCAAACCAAACCAAACCAAATACACAATCCTAGAAACAACAAAGTTTGAACCATGTTTTCTCTATCATACATGCAACAATATCTTCCATTTTGGCCCAGCTGGATCCCTTCAATATCAATACCATCAGTTTTATTCACTGCCTCAGGAATGCTGGTCGGGACTCTGCTCAATGAAGTCCTGGCCATCTCCAAAACGATTATACCACGGCAACTCTATGATAAAATCTCATCCAATCTGAATAGCCTCATTGAAAACTATTTTTCTCAGATGACTCTCTTCATAGATGAGCCCATTAAACAGCTTTCCACCAATCAAATGTTCGAGGCATCCAAAATCTACTTGCGCTCAAAAATCAACGGTTCAATTAGACGGCTTAACATATCCAAGGAACCGGGAGAAGAGGACATCTGCGTCAGCATCAAAGAAGGAGAAAAGATTATGGATACATTCCAAGGTATCCAACTCACTTGGCAAATGATGAATCGTAGTCCTGAAAGGTATCCACCAACTCATAGATCAATTGAGCTCAGGTTCAACCAGAAATACAAGGAAAAGGTACTGCGCCATTACTTGCCACATGTATTGGAGAGGTCAAAAGCCATGAAAGCAGAAAACAAGGTACTGAAGCTCTACTCATATGGGAGACAAAAATGGAGTTCAGTCAATCTAGACCATCCATCCACTTTTGACACATTGGCAATGGATCCAGCACTCAAGAAGGAACTGATGGATGACTTGGACAGGTTTGTGAAAAGAAGAGACTTCTACCGGACAATTGGGAAGGCGTGGAAACGGGGGTACTTGTTGTACGGCCCCCCAGGCACGGGCAAGTCCAGCTTGATTGCTGCCATGGCTAACCATCTGAAGTTCCATATATATGACTTGGAGCTCACAAGGGTTCAGTCCAATTCAGAGTTTAGGAACCTTCTAGTCTCTACGGCAAATCAATCAATTCTGGTGATTGAGGATATTGATTGCAGCAAAAAAATTCATAACCGACAAAATGAAGAGTATGACAATGTTTGCATGCCACCAATGTTTGGCATGAAGATCCAGCAGGTGAGTTTGTAGGTTTACTCTTCATTGCAATAACTGCAATAGTTTAGTGTAATGCATGAAAACAAAGCTAACTACATTAGTTATGTTTCCAAAAACACTAATAGTTGTTGAACGCTTTGATAACTCAATGTCGGGTCCTAAGGATCGACTCATTTGGAGGACCAATCCCACCATTTACTAGTGGAGGCCCAATTAAAGTCGAGATAAAGCTCCATATGGACTGGCCCCAAGAAATTGTTTGCACCTCAGAGGTTTCTAACTTGAAATCACTATCCCCGTGTTCCAATGCACTTTCAGTTGTATGATTGTGTCTCAAGATTTTCACCACATCGTGCGGCTTCGAGTGCATTGGGGACAAGGGAGATATTTTGAGAACAAAGATCCCTAGCTATTACTATAAATCTAGCTTCAAGTCTTTGCCCAAGCTTGAAAAACTCATTTTTTTAATCTTGCTTGCACTTACACCAGCTTCTTACTTTATAACTCAATAATTATTTCTCTCTTCTTATTAACAGGTGACATTATCTGGGTTACTTAATTTTGTTGATGGGCTCTGGTCAAGTTGTGGTGATGAGAGGATAATTATATTTACGGCCAATCACATAGACAAAATAGATCCTGCATTACTGAGACCGGGTCGCATGGACATGCACATCCACATGTCCTACTGCACTCCCTGTGGGTTTAAGTTCCTTGCTTCTAAGTACCTTGGCATAAAAGATCACTCTATGTTTACTGAAATTGAGAAGCTCGTGACAGAGGTGGAGGTAACCACTGCGGAGATTGCAGAAGAACTCATGAGAAGTGATAAAGCAGACAAAGCCCTTGGAGGACTCATCAAGTTCCTATGCACGAAGAAAACAGAACATGATAAAGCTAATGCTGAAGGAAAAAAAGAAGTCAATGACCAAGCTAAAGAAAGCCCAGGAAACAAAGAAGGAGCTGAAAAAGAAAGCGGGGAAAAATAAAAGGCAAAAACAGGAAAGAAACAGAAGATGAGGTGACAGTGCATCCCTTAGTTATGGTTATTAGCTTATAAATAACAAGTTTTTCACTGTATTATGCCCCCATTTGGTTTCATAATATCGTGAGAATTAGGTTGTCTTATTGTTGTTTTTATTTCCCTGTTCCGCTCTATATCATGAGGTCTTCAAAAACATGAAAGCATTGTATTTGCGTGTGGTAATATTTTTTGTAATATTTGCAAGTTCTGATAATTAGTATGAAATTTTTATTAGTGAAGTGAATAATTTCATAGTAGAAGCAGAGACACCATTTTTGAGAAGAGTAAGTAGACATCCTGAAAAAACGAATCATCTAATAAAGATTTTTGAAAAAATGAAACTCAAATGAATGCCATCCAGAACTTCTGGTTGGCTACCCATTGTGCAAGTTGTTGATATACTAAAGAGAAGATGAGGCCTCACAGGAAGAGTAGATATTTTGACAAGTCAAACAAAGTTCAATTGCAACACAATAGACAGTTAAATTCGCTAACTGGCATCATGTCATGAACCTACAAGTGCGCATAGGCGCACACACCAGGGATGGCCCTGAGTTCATTGGGGCCCTAGGCAAACTCTTAAAAATTGGGCCTCTTATATAATTATCCAAAAGTATCTCGAAACCGAAAAATTCAAAGATGGTACGATTCGTTTGAGTAAATATTCTGGGTATTTAGTATTATTGCGGACATAATCCCAAAAATACATAATTCAAAAAACTCACCACTGATATTCTTCTCAGCTAGACATTTCATCAAACACCAAAACTACAGACCTTGATAAACTCATTTGAGCATGAGAACTGGACACAAAACACCTAAAATCATAAAGTAATCACCGTTTTCTTCTCAGCCATACATTCCATCACCAAAACAACAGATAAACCCCTCATTCAAGCTAGAGATAGACACAAACACCACCCATAGATCTAACACCATCGCTTTTCATGAGTTCTTCTCCATTCTCTGCTGGGGTTACCTCCACCTCTGTCACGAGCTTCTCGATTTCAGCAAACATGGAGTGATTGTTTATGCCAAGGTAGTTAGAAGCAAGTATCTTAATCCCATAAGGACTGCAATAAGACATATGGATGTGTACGTCCATGCAACCAGGTCTCAGCAATGCTGGGTCTAGTCTATCTTTGTGATTGGTTGTAAATATGATTATCTTCTCATCACCGCAACTTGACCAAAGCCCATCAATAAAATTAAGCAGCCCAGATAGTGTCAACTGTCAAGAAGAAAGTGAAACAGTTGTTAAGTTATAAAAGTAAGAAGCTAGTGAAAAGAGTGTTTTAAGCTTGGGCAGAGACTTGAAGTTAGGTTTATGGCAAATCCTCCAATGGCCAGGAATCCTCTGACCATTGGAGTCACAAAAACACAGGAATTTCAAGACACAGTCGTATGGCTAGGAGTGCATTGGGATAGGGGGCATGGATTTTGGGGACCTGTGCCCCCTCTTATACGTGGTACTAGCTAATGCAGCCGTTGTAGCAGGTTCAACAACTATAGGTGTTTCTTGGAGAGTAAATAGTTGGACTCACTTGACTGTCACTATTGTTGTATCCTCCAGCTTGTCAGTTCTGAAAGTTGCTGCTGCAATCAATATCCTCAATCACCAGAATTGATGATTTCCAGTATAGATTAGAAGTCTTCTAAGCTCTACATCGCTTTGGAGGCTTGTGAGCTCCAAATCATATATATGGAACTTCAAATAGTTAGCCATGGCAGCAATCAAGCTGGACTTGCCCGTGCAACAAGTACCAGCGTTTCCAGGCCTTTCCAACTCTCCGGTAGAAGTCTTTTCTCTTCACAAACCTGTCCAAGTCGTCTATGACCTCCTTTTTCAGTGTTGGATCCATCGCCAGTGTGTCAAAAGTGGATGGATGGTTTAGATTGATTGAATCCCATGCTCCATAACATGAGTTCAACTTCACTACCTTGTTTTCTTCTTTCATTGCTTTTGACCTCTCCAATACATATGGCAAGTAAGAGCTTACTACCATTTCTCTGTATTTCTTGTGGAAGTAGAGCTCAATTGATCTACGCTCCACCATGTTTGTTTCAAAGCCACCTTCATAATCAGTGCTTGTCATTTGTGTCTCAATACATATCATTTGCCAAGTGAGTTGGACACTTTCGAATGTATCCACAATCTTTTCCCCTTGGTTGATGCTGACACAGAGGTCCTTCTCTCCCGGCGCTTTGGACACCTTAAACCGTTCAACTGAAGGGCTGATTTTTAGGCGCAAATAGATCTCAGACGCCTCGAACATTTTATTGAAGGAGAGCCCATTGGTCTCATCAATGACGAGAATCCTTTGGGATGAAAAGTTTCCCAGGAGGCCTCCCATTTTGGATAAGATTTTGTCACGGAGCTGCTGTGGTATAAGCTGTAAGAATATTCATAAAGTGGACCATATGCACATGTTTGTTTTATTTATTTATTTACATTATATATATTTATTATATATGTTTAATTCCTTTAATAGTTAATAGGTAATTCTCACTCTCCCATATAATAATTTTATGGACCTTACAACTTCTCTAATGGTGAGAAGTTATAAGAAGTTACACTTGTATATAGGTCCAAGCTTATCTATATGTATGCATGTGATAGCCATCAACACAGACGTTGTTTTGTGAATAGAATAGGTTTGAAACTCTATTCCTTTCACTTTTTTCATATGGTTCTGTAAAAGTATTCAGTGAGTGGGTTTTGTTTATACATTTAAGATTTGACCATTCAAGAGTAAGATTCAAAAACTTAAACATCATGGCAGGAGATATTCTTTTTTCTGAATTAATATTATTTTAATTCTCACATAAACTACTTGGTCATGGCCTGGACTTCATTGAGAACAGACCGGACCAGCGTTGCCGAGGCAGCGAAAGTGGTGTATGTTGATAAAACTGATGATGTTGAAGGCATATTTGACAGAGAAAACTTTGTTCAAACTTTTTTTTTTTTTTTTAGGATTGTATTTGGTTTGCTTGAATCCTGTCCATTTTGGGATTATGGGTTTTATAGGACAAATTTGCAGGACCGAGCTTCCATTTTTTAAATTGCTGGGGAAGCTGAGGATGACAAGGTCAGCACACTAAATTCTGCAGCTATTCTCAGGAGGCTAGCCCACCATGAGGTTAAAAAATAAAATAAAATTCCCAATTGACTTCTGTGGTATGGTATTTTTCTAGGAACCAGAGAGAAGTTTGGGCCTATCAATCCCATCGCGGATTCCACTGTAATGATTTAAATAGTTTATTTTGTAGGTTTATATGCATTGACCATTTATGAAAAATGGGATTGATCTTATAATTGCAAGTACATAATTTCATCAGATTTTTTTTTGAAAATAACTGTCCCTTTTTTTTGTGTGAAAAATATGATAATATCATGCGATTACAATTATAGAGAAGTCTGATAAAAATGTCTTTTTTTTTTGTTGTTAATTTTTTGGATAAATTACATTGACACCCCTTGAGATTTCTGTTTAATACAGATCTCTCTCTCATATTTGAAAAATTACACTTACCTTCTTGTCAGATTAAAATTAAATATTTACTCCTTAACCTTTATACATATAAAATAATAAAATAATATAGATATTTTGTTCATGTCATTTCAAGAGAAATAACAATCATCTTCTTTGATTTAACTCATAAAAAAAATTGAATTTTTTTTATTTTTCGGATTTTTTTTATTTTTATTGAATTTTTTTAATATTTTAAGCTCTTTTTTTTTTTAGATACACCTAATCTAGATATACTTAAGGAGTATAATATTTTGTGATTTTTTTAAATTCAAAAAAAAAAAAACAATTAAAATATAAAAATTCAATACATTATCTTATTTTGTTATATTTAATGAATTTTTTTTAAAGATTTTTTATACAAATTTTAAAATTTTTAAATATATCCAATTTAAATTGATCTAATCTAGATATAATTGTGGAAATAAAAATGAAAAATTATATTCATATATAAAAATTTATACAAAAAATATCATAAAAATATTGTGATAGTGATATTGTTGTAAATATAAATCATGTTTATGGATATTTTGTTTTAAAGTGAAATGTTATCATTAACCTATATCAATGTGTTTGAAAATTCTATATAAAATTTATGTTTGTATATCATCACTCAATAAGAATATGTTCAAATAAAATTTAATGATGGAAAGTTGTAACATGTAGTCATGATGATAGAAATAAGAAATGGTAGGAAAAATGACAAGATGGTCATTTAGAAAATTTTAAAACATGACATCAGCAATCTAGAAGCAATTTGTAATGAGATTATAAACCTTAGGGTAGGGAATGTAATTTTTCAAATGTGAGAAAAGATATGTATTAAACAGAAACCTTAGGGGTTGTCAATGTAATTTACCCTAATTTTTTATACTCCCTCTGTTTCAAAATATTAGTCTATTACTCCATTTTTCATTATCTCAAAATATTAGTGTATTTTCAAAAATCAAGGATTAAAATAATATGAATTTCCTATTTTACCCTTTTTTTAAATTCATTAATAATACAAAAAGTACAATTATGACAATTGATATTCCTAAAAAAAATATACTATCAAAGGGTAATTTTGAAAAAATAATGTTTTTAAAGTATAATAATTGTGCTACCAAAAAAAAATTAAATTTCCTAAAAAATACTACTATTTTGAAATGAAGGAAGTAGATAATCTACTTATACGAGATAAATTATTTGAATATGAAATTGTAGTGGAACCCACGGGTCCAATTGTACATAATCGGACTTCCCTCCAACCAAAGAGAAGCCTGATCATTTTTCTACGCAGAAAAGCTGTGTTCCCTGAAAAATACCTAGAAAATACTCTAAAAATGAAGTGTACGTTGTGACGTGAATTGTGTTGTGCTTTTTTTTCCCTTTTTTTTTTTTATTCAAATTAGAGAAGCAACTCGGGCAGGTTCGGTCGGGTTGGAGGTTTGCCCAAACCCAGCCCGAATTGGGTTTGGCAGTGCCCAAGCCCACCCAAGCCCGACCATCAACCCAAGCATGGCTGCCCAAGCCCGGACCAAGCTTCACAATTCAAACTCGGGTTACCAAATTGCCCGAATTTCACAAGGCAACAAACAGATTCTGAAATTTTCCATGCAACAAACAGTGCTTCATTATATACATAAGTCCATTAGTCCATACAACAAACTTAAACATCATCCCAGCCACAAGAGTCTCATAGAGGGAGAAGAAAGAATAGATAAAAAAAAAAGGCTTTTGTTTTTAGTTTTAATCTAATGGTCAAAATAAAAGATGCTACTTAATTTATTTTATACATATATTATATAATTTATATAATATATTAAATGCAATTCGGGTTCGAGTTGCTCGGGTTAGCTACAGACTCTGCCCAAGCCTGGCCCGAATTACCATTCGAGCATCAAAAATCTGCCTAGGCTCGTCCAGATTACAAGATATTGTTGCTCAAGTCCTAAAAAAACTCGGGCTGGGCACAGGTTGCTCGGGTTGAGCCCGCCCGAGTTGCACCCCTAATTCAAATGAAAACAAACTAACAAGTACAATGTGACAATCAAAACAGAGGGGCAGAAGCTTAAGCCCTCATGGAATTTGCAGATATCAAATCTGCTACAAGAAAAAAGGTTACATTGCTAGGAGGTTCATCAAGAAAGATGAGATGCTCTAATGCTCTTTTTGGTTGACACCCATGTTGGCTAGTGCATCAGCACTCTGATTGGCTTCTCTGGGCACATACTGAATGGTGCATCTACATCTCTTCAGTATAAAAGTGCCATCTTCAATCAGTGCTCTGTAGGGATGCGTTCCTTCCACTCCATTACTGATTAGTTGCATTGCAGTTTGGGAGTTAGTTTCTTTCTGAATTTCATTAAGCCCCTTTTGCATGATAACGGTAAGGCCTCTATACAGTCCCCATAGCTCTGCTTCTAGGCTGGTGCAGTTACCCAGGTAGCCACAGTACGCCCATATCCAGCTACCAGCTTCATCCCTAAGCATGCCTCCATATCCTGATTGTCCGGGATCTCCCTTGGAACATCCATCAGTATTAAGCTTGAGTTTACCTGCAAGAGGAAGAAGCCAAGTAGTTAGTTTAGGTTCTAAATAGTTTGGGTGGAGTATGTTGTTAAAGGCAACTTGAGTTTCTTGGGCCTATGAGGGGGGAAAGTAAGGTTATCGAACACTTCTTTATTCCTCTCCTTCCAAATAGTCCATAATGCTGTCAAGAATATGATAGGCCATTTGACTTCTGCCAGCTGGTCTTTCATTCTCATGTTGGTTTTGATCCATTCTGCAAGAGTTTTGTTGTTCCTACAGTGCCACCAATTAGAATTGTGTTGTGCATTTGTTAACTAGAATCCCACTGTAGACACCCCATTTTTTACCGTCCTTAAGACTTGGACGTCATCATTTGAACACTCGATGATCATCCATACTCGTGTTCGTTTTGAGTTCTCGGAGGTCTCGGCTGCGCGCCTTGCCTTAGGATCTCTCAACTTGTCTGTTTTGTGCTTGGTTGTGGACCAAGGACTTGTGGTTTTTGCTTCTGAGGGAAGAGGGTGGCTTGTTGGCCATCCCTGCAACCCATCAGCTAAGGCCTTCTGCCATCAGCCTTGCTTTCTTGCTATCGGCCATAAGTGGTGGCTGATTGGCACTATTTTTGGTCGATCGGCACTCTTTTTAGTTGATCGGCCATATTTCTTGGCCGAGACCTTTCCACCTGCTTTTGCAGATATTTTTGTGCCAGCTGTGATAGCTGGTGAGCACAATTCTCATCCTCCATACACGTATATGGAGCGATTGAATCAAGACTCAAGCTTGTTCAACAAGCTTAAGAACTGATTTTCTATAAGAAGGGAGACCCCTCTCCCTTTCCAGAGGTTCTGAAAAGTTGAGATACAAAACATATATCACTCTCTCTCTATATTTTACCTCTCTCTCCATATTATTTGCCCTTGTTTGTGCTCAAAAGTGTAAATTCTTCACACTTTTACACTAAAGCACCTACTAGAACACCATCATTTTCTTGTTGAGGCTTCTTGAAGTTGGTTTTAGTGCTTTTGGACTGGTTTTGGTCAGAAAAGAGTGTTGGAGTTGTGTTCTTGAATGTGTTCTTCAAGGGTGAGTCAACTAGCTTTTAAACCTTTATTTTGGCTTAAGCTTTCGGACCTATTTGTATGCTGATTTAAGCTTAACGTTCTACTGTAAAAAGTTCTGATTTTTCAAGCTTGTAATGTTTGTTTAAGGTCACTTTTGTGTTGGGGGTAGTCTACCCCCTCTTAGGCCTTGTTTGGCCTTGTTTTGTGCCTTCCCTTTTGAGCTTTTGGGACCACCTTGTTTTGACCTTCTCACCACTGAAATCCAGAGGATTTTCAGTGGTGGAAAAGTGGTTTTGAGGTCCCAAATAGGAGAGGGTCATCCCCTTTCCTTATCTCTCATATGCTTGCATTGATGGCTCATAAAAGTAACATGTTTGTTAAGCTTCTTTTGGCTCCATATTAGCATGTATTAGACCTTATTTCAGCATGTTATACCTCTGTCTAAGGTTGGTTTGATAGCCTCTTGCATGCACCATGCGCTTGTAGTGCAATCCTCTTTATTGCCTTAACATGCATCTTGTGTTTGGACCATCATTCTTGCATATTTTGGCTCAACTCCAAGAAGCTTTTAGCCTTGTTTTACCATACTTAAGCTCTGATTTGTGTTGTTTTGGTCATGCATGCCATGCTTTGTATAGCCATAGTGCATTCTAGCTTGTTAGCTTTGAGTGTCCAAGTCACTAGCATGCATTGCTTAGACCATTTTCATGATTTGGCATCATTTCATATGTGATTTCAGTCCATATAGTGTGGTCATGCACTCACATTTGTAACATTTTCCATGCATTGGGAGGTTTGTGTTTTAAGCCTTAAACATGAGTCATTGTGCATGCCTCTATGCTTAGGCCTTTGGGTTATCATCTCAGCATGTTTTTGGTCTTATTTTGACCTGCCTTGGGACTATTTTGGTTGTCCTTGGCCCTTTGGGGCTTGCTTTGCATGGCCATGGTGTAAGTCCCTTTGCTAACCTTGAGCTCGAGCCTCTTAATATGCTATACTTGTTTTGTTTGGTTGATTTGGCATCATTCCATGCATGATTTCAGAGCTTATAGTGTGGTCATACACTTGCATTTGTCGCTCTTCGAGCACCTTTGAGAGTTGTGTTCTTATACTTAATTGATAGGCCAATTGGCATGCATGCTTGTCTTGCGTTTCATACCATCATTTCATAGCATTTTGGCCACTAATTTGGGCATGATTGAGGTCTGTCCATTTTGGTTTAAGTTCATCTTTGCATGTTGTTGCATGCTAGTTGCATTGCATAGTGCTTGCATGCTCATGTTGCATTGCATGTTTTGCATGTTTAGGTTGCATTGCATTTTGCATGCTTGTTACATTGCATTTGGCATGCTTATGTTGCATTGCATAGCATCTCCATGTTGCATGCATTGCATTGTGTTTGGTTTGAGTGTAAAGCCAAACACGAGAAACGAGGGACGTTTTATACTTAAAGTGATAAAACGTACTTCAATTCTCGGTCGCCGACCCTTTTGATCATGCATGATAGAGGTTAAGGCATTTATGTGTTTTTGTGAATTTCATCCATATTGATTTGTGCAACCCGGCCTCTTTGGCTATCATGCATCGTAATGCGTGATTGATGGCTCGAGAGCCGAGCACTACACACCTTTGAGCCTTAGACATGATAAGGGGTGTAGTTGCACAATATTTTCGTGCAAATACATTGCCATGCCTCTGTTTGTGCTCTGTTGCAGCAAAAGGAGAAGTTTGCAGAGAGAGATGGCCGATTGGCTATCTAGTCTGCCGATCGGCTAACAATGTTTGGCCGATATCCTCATATTTGGTCGATGACCCTTATTCCTTGGCCGATGACCATACCTTTTGGCCGATGGCCTCTCAGAGTGTCCATGGGGTGGTTCAGAGGCATCACAGAAACTGGCATAATTTTCAGAGGTGCATAAGTGTGCAAACAGAGGCAACATGAGGCATGGCAACGGATTTCCGAGCAAAGCCGACTGAACATGCATCTCTTTTTCGCCCTCAAGGCCATTTCACTGCTGTTGATTAGTTTGAATGATTAATTATTTGATTTGTTGTGTAATAATTAAACTAGTTAATTTGCTTAATTAGTTAATGTGTTGTAATAATTAGCTTAGTGTTAGCTAGTTATTCATTTTGATTATGTAATAATTAGTCTAATTAGATTATTAGATTAGTTAAAATAGCTTAGCGTAGCTAACTTGTATTATTCATTCGGACCCTCTATCGAGAGGGCGAATTTTGTAATAAGTGTGCGTGAGTGTGTGAATGTCTTCCAACCTCACGTCTTTCTCCTTTTTACTTAACCGCTTACGATGGTTAGTTCTAGGTCATGTTTTGATTAGCATCCTTATGCTTGCATGTCTGCATTCATTCATTTGTCTTGCATGCACTGAGCTCGGTTCATCATACAAACTGCATTGTATTTCAATACCGATTTGAATACATGATTATCAAGTTGCATTTCACATGACATCTTAGACTAGCCGAGCCTATCTTAGTTGCATTTTGCATGTGTTGTATCAGGCATTCTTAACATAATTAAGATCATGCATTGATTTCTAATTAGTTGTTGTTTTGGCTAGGAGTACACTGTAAGTGTTTATGCTTTAGCATCCCTGCATGTGTGTTATTGATTGCCATGACAGCATGCTTGCCATGAAGCTATTTACTTAAATGATATAACTGTCTGAATGCCTATGGATGAAGGCTTCATTGTTTGAATTGGAACAATTCATCAAATGCGAGTTTTAAGCCCACTTGAAGTGGCAAAATCATATTTTCCTAAACCCACTTGAGGATGGCAAAATCCACGTCTTAGCCTACTTGCGAGTAGCACCTTCAAACCATTTTCAAACAAACAAATATGAAATGTTTTGTTCCAATTTATGCGATCTAGTCTATACTTGTATGTTGTGCGCATCACATAGTAAGATTAGATTAATAACCGGAATAAGAACGCATGTGTTTTCAAAAACAACATATCATAATAGTAAAGGCCAATCTTTGATTGGGTAAGCGGGGGTGCTCATTGCATGACCTTCCCTTCTCGTATCCAAGTTCCCGAGCCGAGGCAACTTTGGTGATGACGGACACGCAGCCTTAGGCACGAGTCAGGATTTCCTAAATTTTCCCAAAATAAAACATTTAGGTGGCGACTCTGTATCTGGCAAAACAGTCCATGTTTGGCACTTCTTTATAAAAATCAGTTTTGCAAAATGATTTGTAGGATTTGGACTCTTTGGTGATTTATCAGTCTCGCATTGCACTTTGTGAGATTAGATTCAGAACCGTGATATTGAGTCTGAACTGTAATAGCCTAGAGAACAAAACGAAATTCGCGCCCATCGCGCGCGGATATCGGAGAGTTCTCGCGGGGCACATCTACACCCACATTGTGAATAATAACAAGAGCACCCACCTAAGGTCTACCCAAGTAGTGGAGCCTATGTCATAATTTGTGGTAGCTAGGCTCTAAGCACCGTGCTATTTCTGATCGACATATACATTGGTATCATTGTCATGGATATAATAAGATCTGTGTAGAAAGATGTGATTGATCTTCTTTTTTTTGTGCTAGTGGCTTTTGCATTTTTGTTCCCCTTTAAACGGCTTGACAAAATGCCCCTATGAGTAATCTCTCAAACTGCTCCAACTTAGGCGGATGCATTGCAAAGCCTTTTCCACATTAACATATTTCTCTATGTTTACAGGGTTGTTTTGTAGGAAAAATGGTTTAAATATAGGTATATTTTTTAGTCCAAAATTAAGTGGGCCCCAAACGTCTTTTGGGGTGGGTCTGAAGAAATGATGTGTTCCTTGTCGCGTGGCAAGTCACACGGTGAAGACGGAACGTCAAAACCATTTATAAATGAATGGGAAGTTGACATCGTTTTCGAGTCTAACATTAATTTTTATTTGATAAAATTCTTTTGAATTTTTTCAATAAAAAAAATTATTGTGGGAATTTAATTTAATTCTAAATTCAAATTTTGAGTTCCTAAGTGGTTTCCTAAAGTTTGTAATTGTGAGAATTTAATTTAATTCTAAATTCAAATTTTTAGTTCCTAAGTGGTTTCCTAAAAATTGATTAAACTATTTAAATAGTTTAATAAAATTATTCCATTTAGTGAAAGATTTTATTGAATTAACTATTCTAATAGTTTAATTTAAAAGTGTCAACAGTTTTATAACTGTTACACCTACGGTCCACTTTTCAAATTGTTTGAAAGTGTGTTCAAACCAATAGACACTTTTCATTGTTTGAATTACAAATGCATCTGTTCATTGGTACCTGTTCGGACAGGAGTATGGCTTATAAATACAAATCATTCCTACAGGTTTTTGATCATCCGAAATTTAGTCTGCATGTTTGATATTGCTGTCTAGATTTCTTTTATATGCATTACTCTTCATTTTAGATTTATAATAAATTAAAGAGAGTATAGAACATAAGATTTGGTTCGCCATACAATTTTATTTGGTGTGCTACAACAATTTTATGAAAATTATTGTATCATGGGAGATAGACGCCACTCAACCGTAAGCACCGTAGCGGGGTGAATCTGTCTTAAAGACAGAGTGTCTCACACTTAACTTAGTCTTAATTTTAATTCGATTCGATAAATAAATCTGATATGTTATTTATTTATTTTGTTTGAATTTATTTCAAGTTATTTTATTCACACAAGATTGTTCCAACATGTTTTCCCAGTTTACAAGTGGGATAAAAAGTCCAGTTGTCTGAAAATTATAGCAGATAATGGTCAAGAGTACAGAAAGAAAAACCCAATTCGTGTTCTTTATCATGGTTACGGACACTATGATGTGTTGTAGAGCCCTTCAGATGATCCATATTTGAAGTCGCAAGATCTGGACCTTTCTTTTATTAATGTTTTCACATGTAAATGCATCTATTAAAACGCATACTAAACTTGTATGATCAATGGTGGCCATGACTTCACCTTTACTTTAGTTGCACTTTGTGCAATTTTGGGCATTCTAAAAGTATTCAAACCTCAACCCATCTCCACCAAGACACCAAAATGTTAATAAGAAGGATGATTGCTCATGAAGAATACGTTAAGTTCATTGAGCTGCCACAAAAATTGCATTGTGTTAATTGTTATATTTATCTTCTCTGTTCATTTGTGGTGTGTATGTTCTGTATAAGGTATTATAATAAAGATACTACTTTTTCTGTGTGTTTTTTTCTTCCATCATTCTCATTATTTGTCATCGAGGCATGAATAACAACTAGGTAAATATCAAAATTTCTCATTTTCGATTTGGTGTTTGAATTCTGAATCCTGAAGGAGTTGTTTGGATTTGTTGTTTTGGTATTTGATAGAATGTCTAGCTGAGAGGAATCTGGTGCTTTACTTTATTATTATCGTCTCTATGATTGTACGCGGTACATATCCAATTCTCATGTCTGAAGCAGTAATTTTAGTTTTGTAGTTTAGGTGTTTCACAGAATGTCTAGCTGAGAGAAATATGGTGGGGGTACTTCCTTATCCCATCTATGATTTTTGTGTGGTACTCGTGGTTTTGCTGATTGCAATGGGGTTTCATTGATATTAGGAATTTTATGAAGTTTTGGATGACATGTGTGAGTCCTTGATATTGGTTTGGAGTTTTAAGAAATTAGGAGAGAAAATTATATGAGCATCAAATTTGTTTGGTCTGTATTGTTCATGTTAGGCACCAAACAGGAAAGAAATAAACTGTGTTCACACAAAAATTAACTCTATGGATCCTGTGTGGTTTTGCTTCTACTACTATGAAACATTTACTTCACTGATCAGGATTATACTAATTATTAGAGCCTGCAATTATTACATAAAACATTATTTGGCTTGCATAGGCAAATACAATGCTCACATGTTCTTGAATCCCCTCATCTTCTGATTCTTCCCTTTTTTGCCTTCCCCTTATTTTTCCTTGTTTTATTTTCAGCTCGTTTGTTTCCTGGGCATTCTTTTGCTTGTTCACTGACTTCTTCTCCATTTTCACTGTCTACTTTTTCTTCTTCAGCATTGCCTTTATCATGTTCTGTTTTCTTCTTATGTAGGAACTTGATGAGACCTCCAAGGGCTATGTCTGCTTCATCACTTTTCATGAGCTCTTCTGCAATCTCTGCAGGGGTTACCTCCACCTCTGTCACGAGCTTCTCAATTTCAGAAAACATGGAGTGATTGTTTATGCTAAGGTAGTTAGAAGCAAGAATCTTAAACCCACAAGGAGTGCAATAAGACATGTGGATGTGCATGTCCATGCGACCCGGTCTCAGCAATGCAGGGTCTAGTCTATCTTTGTGATTGGTTGTAAATATGATTATCTTCTCATCACCACAACTTGACCAAAGCCCATCAATAAAATTAAGTAGCCCAGATAGTGTCAACTGTCAAGAAGAAAGTGAAACAGTTATTAAGTTATAAAAATAAGAAGCTGGTGAAAAGAGTGTTTTAAGTTTGGGCAGAGACTTGAAGTTAGGTTTATGGTAAGTCCTCCAATGGCCGGGGATCCTCTGACCACTGGAGTCATGAAAACACAGGAATTTCAAGACACAGTCATATGGCTAGGGGTGCATTGGGATTGGGGGCATGGATTTTGGGGAACTGTGCCCCCTCTTATTCATCATACTAGCTAAGGCAGCCATTGTAGCAGGTTGAAGAACTATGGGTGTTTCTTGGAGAGTAAACCTTCAGACTCACCTGACTGTCACTATTGTTGTATCCTCCAGCTTGTCGGTTCTGAAAGTTGCTGCTGCAATCAATATCCTCAATCACCAAAATTGATTGATTTGCAGTAGAGATTAGATGTCTCCTAAGCTCTGCATCGCTTCTGAGGCTTGTGAGCTCCAAATCATATATATGGAACTTCAAATAGTTAGCCATGGCAGCAATCAAGCTGGACTTGCCCGTGCCTGGGGGCCCGTACAACAAGTACCCGCGTTTCCAAGCCTTGCCAACTCTTCTGTAGAAGTGTCTTCTCTTCACAAATCTGTCCAAGTCATCTATCACCTCCTTCTTCAGCGTAGGATCCATTGCCAATGTGTCAAAAGTGGAGGGATGGTTTAGATTGATTGAACTCCATGCTCCATAACATGAGTTCAGCTTCACTACCTTGTTTTCTTCTTTTATTACTTTTGACCTCTCCAATACGTATGGCAAGTAAGAGCTCAGCACCATTTCCCTGTATTTCTTGTGGAAGCTGAGCTCAATTGATCTACGTGCCACAATTTCTGTTTCAAAGCCACCTTCATAGTCAGTGCTTGTCTTTTGTGTCTCAATACATATCATTTGCCAAGTGAGTTGGACACCTTCAAATGAATCCATAATCTTTTCCCCTTGGTTGATGCTGACACAGAGGTCCTTCTCTCCTGGTGCTTTGGACACCTTAAGCCGTTCAACTGAAGGGCTGATTTTTAGGCGCAAATAGATCTCAGATGCCTCGAACATTTCATTGATGGAGAGCCCATTGGTCTCATCAATGACGAGAATAGTTTGGGATGAAAAGTTTCCCAAGAGGCCTCCCATTTTGGATAAGATTTTGTCATGGAGCTGCTGTGGTATAAGCTGCTTGGTCATGGCCTGGACTTCGTTGATGACAGACCGGACCAGCATTGCCGAGGCAGTGAAAGTGGTGTATGTTGATAAAACTGATGTTGTTGAAGACATGTTTGATAGAGAAAACATCATTCGAACTTTTTTTTGAGGATTGTATTTGGCTTGCTTGAATCCTGTCCATTTTGGGGAGATGGATTTTATAGCAAAAATTTGCAGGACTCTGAGCTTCCATTGGAAGCTGTTCGAAATTTGGTAACAAGGCAAGTCAATTAAATTGCCGAGGAAGCTGAGGATGACAAGGTCAAGCATGCTAGCCCACCCTGAGGTTAAAAAAATTTTAAAAATCCCCAGCTGACTAAGCTGTCTTGGTTGACTTCTTGACTGACCTGTTCATGTCTTATGTGGTCTGGTATTTTTCTAGGAACCGGAGAGAAGTTTGGTTCTGTCCAGTTGGGCCTATGAATCCCACCACAGGTCTCACTCTAATGATTTAAATAGTTCATTTTGTAGATCTATATGCGTAGATCATCTATGAATAATGAGATTGATATTATAATTATAGGTACATAATTTGAACAAATTTGTTTTTAGAAAAAATAGATGACAAGTATTGTTTTGAAGATAACCATCCATTTTTTAAGAAAAATATGATGATATCATGTGGCTACGATTATCAGATTAATGTTTTTTTTTTTTTTGTGTTGATTTCTTATAGATAATTTACTTATAAGGGTCGACAAGATAAATGGTTTGGACCATCAGAGTAAAACTGTGGTGGAGCCCACAGGTCCAAGTGGATAGAATCAGGCTTCCCTTCAACTAGAGAGAAGTCAGATTGTTTTTCTATGCGGAAAAGCTATGTACCATGAAAATATCTTGGAAGTACTCTAAAAATGAAGTGTATGCTGTGACGTGAATTCTGTTGTGCATTTCTTACCTAGAATCCCACTTTGTGAAATAGCAAGAGCACTCGCCTATGGTCTACCCATGTGGTGGAGCCTATGTCATAATTTGTGGTAGCTATGCTCTAAGCACCCTGATATTTCTGATTGACATATGCATTGGTATCATTGTCACGGATATAAGATTTGTGTAGAAAGATGTGATTGGTCTGCTTTATTTTTTTGTGCCCCTTTAAACTGCTTGATAACATGCCCGTATGAGTACTCTCTCAAACTTTCTTTGTGAAGCCTGTTCATAGATGCATTGCAAAGCCTTTTCCACATTAACATATTTCTCTGTTTAGAGGGTTGCTATCACAGTTTACATGTGAGATAAAAGGTCTTGTTGTCTGAAAATCATAGCAGATAATGGTGAAGAGTACGGAAAGAAAAACCCGATTCGTGTTCTTTATCATGGTTACAGACACTATGATGCATTGAAGAGCCCTTCAAATGCTCCATATTTGAAGTTGTAATATCTGGACCTTTCTTTTATTTATGTTTGGAAAATGATATACTTGTTCACTTTTTAGACTCACTTTCTAGATGCAATGATGTGTAAGTGAGATGATTGGGTAATAATTAGAGAAGATATGAGTGAGAGTGTTGCCATAGATATCTAATTTATTGGCACATCATTGAGTTTGTAAAGTGGGTCTAATTTTTGAGCTTGAATAACAATGTTCATTTATGTTTTCACATGTAAAAGCATCTCAAAACTCAACCCATCTACACCAAGACACCACATGTTAATAAGAAGGATGATTGCTCGTGAAGAATATTTTAAGTTTGGCTTTACTTGGATATTTTGGAAAATATGTTTAGCTTTTTGCTTCTCAACAATATTGCATTGAGCTGCCACAAAAATTGCATTGTGTTCGTTGTTATAATCATCTTCTCTGTTCATTTGTGATGTGTATGTTTTGCATAAGGTATTATAATGTAGATACTACTTTATGTGTTGTTTTTTTCCCCATCATTCTCATAATTTGTCATCAAGGCATGAATTATGACTAGGTAAATTTTGAAATTTCAATGATGATACTTGATGCAAAATTTGAACCGCATCCTTATTGGAGCACCTTGAACTAAATTTCTTTGGCCATGTATTAAGTAGTAACTATATGTTTCCTTCTCATTTTTTCTAAATTTTTCTGACTCACCGTTGGCGGCTGTGGATTGAAATAGTGCTAATGAAGTCTTGCAATTTTCTGCAGAATACATTACAACGATCTGTAGTCAGTCTTATAATCAGCCTCGTATTCTCTTATAGTATCAACAACTTGCACAGTAGGCTGTCAACCAGCAGGTTTAGACGATTACCCAACTTTTATATTTGACATTGATTTTGTCAGGCTGTTTACTTACTCTTCTCAACAGAGGTCTCTCTGCTTCTTCTACTATGTAATCGTTCACTTCACTAATCAAAATTATACTAATTATCAGTGCCTGCAATTATTACATAAAATATTATTTGGCTTGCATAGGCAAATACAATGCTCACATGTTCTGGAAGCCCTCATCTTCTGTTTCTTCCCTTTTTTGCCTTTCCCTTATTTTTCCTCGCTTTATTTTCAGCTACTTTGTTTCCTGGGCTGTCTTTTGCTTGTTCACTGACTTCTTTTTCTATTTCGCCAACTTCTTGTTCTCCGTCAGCATTGGCTTTATCATGTTCTGTTTTCTTCACGTTTAGGAACTTGACGAGCCTTCCAAGGGCTTTGTCTGTTTCTTCACTTCTCATGAGTTCTTCTGCAATCTCTGCAGGGGTAACCTCCACCTCCGTCACGAGCTTCTCGATTTCAGTAAACATAGAGTGATTCTTTATGCCAAGGTAATTAGAAGCAAGGATCTTAAACCCACAAGGAGTGCAGTAGGACATGTGGATGTGCATGTCCATGCGACCCGGTCTGAGCAATGCAGGGTCTAGTCTGTCTTTGTGATTGGTTGTAAATATGATTATCTTCTCATCACCACAACTTGACCAGAGTCCATCCATAAAATTTAGTAGCCCAGATAGTGTCAACTGTCAATAAGAAAGAGAAAGTAAGAAGCTAGTGTATGCGAAAAAAATAAAAAAATAAAAATAAAAATAAAAATAAATATTAGTATTTTTTAAGCTTGGGCAGAGAGACTTGAAGTTAGGTTAGTGGAAATCCCTCATCCTCTGTTCCACCCACACCCTCCCTCATAGTCTATGCTACTAGCTAAGACAGCCATTGTAAGTTTTGCTTGGTTCAACAAATATAGGGTGTTTCTGGGAGCAAAATGTAGTTAGTTTTTGTTTTTTCTTGCATCACATTAAAGTTTTGCTTCATCCATTAAATTATTGCAGGTAATGTAATGCAATGGAGAGTAAACCTAAATACTCACTTGCTTGTCACCATCGTTGTTTCCTCCAGCTTGTCGGTTCTGAAAGTTTCTGCTGCAATCAATATCCTCAATCACCAGAATCGATCGATTTGCAGTAGAGACTAGAAGGTTCCTAAGATCTGAATTGCACCGGAGCCTTGTGAGCTCCACATCGTAGATGTGGAACTTGAGATAGTTGGCCATGGCAGCAATCAAGCTGGACTTGCCAGTGCCTGGTGGCCCGTACAACAAGTACCCACGTTTCCATGCCTTCCCAACTCTCCTGTAGAAGTCTTTTCGCTTCACAAACCTGTCCAAGTCATCCATCACGTCCTTCTTGAGTGTTGGATCCATTGCCAATGTGTCAAAAGTGGATGGATGATCTAGATTGACTGAACTACATGATCCCCCATATGAGTGGAGCTTCATTACCTTGTTTTCTTCTTTCATGGCTTTTGACCTCTCCAATACATATGGCAAGTAAGAGCTCAGTACTATTTCCCTGTATTTCTTGTGGAAGCTGAGCTCAAATGATCTGCGCTCAGAATGGATGAAGTCCTCGTCTTCGTCAGAGTCATAATCAGGACCTGTCTTTTGGGACTTGGTACATTTCAATTGCCAAGTGAGTTGGATATCTTGGAATGTATCCACAATCTGTTCCCCTGGCTTGATTGTGACACAGATGTGCTTCTGTCCCGGTGCTTTGAATACCCTCAACCGTTCAACCGAAGGGCTGATTTTCGCACGCAAATAGATCTCCGATGCCTCGAACATTTGATTGATTGGCTGCCCATTGTTGGACTCATCAATGTAGAGAGTCATTTGGGATGAAGAGTAGCCTATAAGGCCTCCTAGTTTGGATATGATTTTCTCTTGGAGTTGCTTTGGTATAAGCTGGCAAGTAATGGACTGGACTTCATTGAGCACAGACCTGACCAGCATTGCTGAGGCAGTGAAAGTGGTGTATGTTGATAAAACTGAGGTTGTTGAAGGCATGTTTGGTAGAGAAGAAAACATGGTTCAAACTTTGTTTTCTAGGATTGTATTTTGGTTGTTTGAATGAATGCCTGTCCTCTTTGGGGAGATTGATTTTATAGAACAATTTTGCACATTATGATGATGTAAGACCTATGATGTAAGATTCAACAGGTGAGACTTGAGATCTGTGCTCCAAATAGAAAGAAAGCAAAAAGGAAAGGAGGAGGAAGGTGCCGTGAGGACTTGTGCCTTTGTGGAGGAGACCTAGAAGAACCCTCCTCCCTGTTTTTGGACTGGAGGGTCCGGTTTCTCTAGTTGTGGACCACTCCAAGTCTATCTTGGTTAACCAAACTGTTTAAATTATAAATCTCGTCGAGCAGTTTATTTTTGTAAAAATTCAAGTTCATTGGTCATCGATAACTTCATGATCAGTTTATATTTGTACAAAAAAATTGACAATATTTCTGAAATCGTACTTAGCAATCCATTTTTATTAAAGAGAAATGCGATCTAATGAATTAGTTCTCAATATCTGATAAATTTTTTTTTTTTTTTTCATGAATGATCTATAAAATAAGTGTTATAATTTGCACCGAAACGGATTCAAAGTGTGCCCACAAAGGTAAAAACCGGAGTGCAAAAACTGAATTGGAGGCAAGATGGGTTCATTTTAAAAAAGCCGAAGCAGCCGAAAGTTGAGTTTTTATTTATATATTTATTGGAGATTGAAATGGAATCTTATTATTATTGTATTTTATTCTTTACAGGTGCCTTAAGCATTAAGGAGCTTGAAAGTTGAAAGTGGCCTCGTAGAATCAATAACATGACAATTCCATTCTTTCTTTATTTTTTTCATTTTAAAAAATATAAAAAAAAAAATTCCAACGGATGAGGTCCAGCTTAATCCTGAGCAAAACCTATAGATATATATTAATTTTGAAAATCTATATAAGAGTGTTTGATATAATTTATTACTTATAATTTCTGTTTAAATAAGTTTAAAAAACTTATTATTGGAAAATTGAGGGAGAGATGCTTTTTAACTTCTATTTTTGATTATTGCAAGAAGTTACATTAAACTGGTCAAATGTCAATGAGAAGCCTTTTTTTAAAATTTATTATCTGTCCTTATTTTATATTGTAATTTATTATGTAAATCTATTTTTGTTTTCAATTCTTTATACTAAAATTTTGGAATTATTTCCAGCTTTTGAATACCTTTCAGAATTCATGAAGGCCCTTTTTAGTGTGAACTTTTTAAAAAATAGAAATGTTTTTGTTTTTGTTTTTTATTGTGTGAAGGCCTTTTCCAAAGTGAGCCTTCTAAAAGAAAAATAAAACCGCATTATAATTTTTTATTATGTTCAAAGGGTTTGAGGTCTTTTTCAAAATGTATATTTGAGCATAAAAAATCATTTGGAAAGAACTTTTTTTATTCATTATCCCACAGAACACTTCACTTGTAAGATGTTTCTCTCAATTCTCTTTTTTACCAAAAATATGCTCTAATTTTAGAACAAATAAAACTAAAAATTGCATATAGTATGGTCCATGGTCAAGGTTGCTGGCCTTGATTGTACATAGGAGGTGAGCCCCTAAGTTCTACCCAAGTGGTGGAACTCTCTGCCCAAAATAAATGTTTTTTCAGGAATTGTTATGTTTTTAGTGATTGTTTTAAAAAAATAGGAAAAATGATAAAAAAAAATTTAGTATTTAAAAAAAAAAAAATTACTAAAATATGGTATTGTCAAAGTAATTTTTAAAATTAATTTTAATGGAGATATTAAAATGGGAGAATTACTTGCCAATGGATTTAAAAAAAAATAAATTACAAATCAGTGATAAAATTTATACACTTTAATAATTAAAATGATATATTTTTTTATGATTTTCTAATATTTTTTTACTATATCACTATACGGTTATTTTCCCTATTAAAATTATGTGTATTAGTATAATTTTATGTTTTAAGGTTTGATTAATTTAGTGATAATATTTTATGGATATTGCAAAAATATCTAAAATTTATAGTGTGTTTTTAGATGCGTACGTGTAAAGAAAATAAAATGGTGGAATCATACCCAAAAAAAAAAAGTACGATTGTCCCGTGCATGCACTGGATCGACATGAGTGTGTATAGATAGGTGCGTAAAGAAAACAAAATGGTGGAATCATACAAAAAAGTACGATTGTCCCGTGCAACCCCCCATGTGAGATGTTTGTGAAGGGAAGTGGGAATGCTGTCTGATTGTTGTGCAATAAAATGGATTTATTTTAATAATTTAAATTGTTTATATTTTAGAATATATTAAATAAAATATGATTTTAAAAAATTAAGTTAATCGAATATTGTTTACCTATTTATTCACTCATATCTGTATTTATTTTAATATTTTAAATTACAATTATTATTTATTTTTATAGATATAAATGTGAGCAAATGAATAGGTAAATTATATCCGATTAACTGGATTTTTTGCAAACATATTCTACTTAATGTATTCTAAAATGTGAACGGTTCAGATTATCAAAATAAGTCCCGAAATGGGTCCATTTCGCAGCACAACAGGCACTGCTACATAGCCCGCACAGCAGCATCTCCAATTGCGTGAAATATTCACAATTAAAAAGATAGCAACATCTAAACCATTTACGAAAATATGATTTAAATAAGTGTTTTTTTTTTATGAAAAAATGTGTAAAAAAATAGAAAGATAATGTGACTAAAAAATAAAAAGATAAAAAATGTACTTATATAACATACCCCAAGCAAACTATTTAACACAAGCTAACACTTTCATTGGAGTATTTTTTTTGCTCTTTAACAAACAAACAAACTCAACTAACTTGTTACACAAAAAGAAACATAAATGCACCACCATAGATGCTATAAGAGTATCTCCAATGTAGATCATGTTAGCATTATGTGTGTTAATTGGTAAAAAATAGTAAAAATGGAGTTTAATTTTGTGTTAAGGTTTGTTTAATTTTGTTAGTGAAAATACTAAAAGAATTATATTTTATTAATAATAAAACAAAGAAAATGAGATACAAATAGATCAAGTTGAAACACGGATATCTCGTTTTCTTTAAGGAGATCAAGCCCACTGCGGTAGAAAGAACCCAAATACCGATGCAGCAGTCACGCAGTTATGACTTGTCTCCTCCAGGATACAACTGTTGGAATTATGATTTTTTATAGACTTATTTTGGCTCAAATTTGAGTGGGTCCTACACGTCTTTTAGGGTAGGTCCAAAGAGGTAATGTGTTCCTTGCCGCGTGGCGAGTCACACAGTGCAAACAGTTTGTCAAAACCATTTATGAGTAAATGAAAAGTTGACGTCATTTTCGGGTTCGTGGAATGGACAATTATGTGAGTTTCTTTGAAATGATAGTCCCACATTGAAAATTTAAGAGAACCTATGTGTGTATATAAGTTCTAGGTGGCAATACTTGGGTTGGCCAAGTTTGTAGAATGGAGGAGTTATGGACAAAATGGGCATTGGCTCAAACCACCATAAGTGCACGCCATCATTCGGCCGAGCCAAGCGTAGGTGTGGGTCGGGTCCGTCTTAATATTAATTTTTTTCCAAAAAATTCTTGCGGGAAAACTATTTTTATATAAACAAAATTAATTCAAATTTTGCGCTAAATTTTAGTTTTAATTTTAATTTTCTGTCCAAACAGTACAAGTTCAAACAGCTTTTCAACCTGTTGCACTGGACAAATTCAGTTTCTTCCCAGACAAATTCAAAACTGTTTTCAAACAGTTTTATGTAGCTATTCAATTCAAAATCAAATCTATTCATTTCGAAAAAATACCAGTTTTGAAGAGGCACCTAATTGCCTATAAAAACAGATCCTCTTCCAGCAAATTTTTAATTTTGAAAATTCTCTTCTTCTCTTCTTTATGCTCTCTTGGATAGATATATTCTTCATATTATTGTTAGGAAAATTTTGAGAGTATAAAACATAGAGGTCTAAGTTCGCCATATAGATTGTTTGGAGTGTTACTACAATCTGTGTAGATCATTGTATCTTGGGAAATAGATGCCATTTATTTGTAAGCATCAAAGTGAGGCAAATCTGTCTTAAGGACATAATGTCACACACTTGACTTAATCTTTTTTGTACTTATTCATTTCGATAAATAAATTTTGTAAGTAATTTATTTTTATTTGTTTGATTTGGTTTCAAGTTATTTATTTTACACAGAAGATTGTTTCAACAACAACAGCACGACCACTTGTTGTATGGTTCAGGACAACTCTGCACAAGATGGTGAACCCAAAACTCCACCAAGAAAAACACCCTTCTTTGGCTAGTAATCTCTCAAATGTAAAATTATGGTTGGTGTGGAAAAGAGTTGATGAGAGGAACAATTTACAGGCCACTAGGACCTTACAAATTACACAAAAAAATAATGACCATTAAACTAGAGAAAAGGAAGAGTCTACAAATATTAACTCACCACCGAGCCCATGACCTTCCAATTAATCTCTATTCATGAACAAGACAAATGGTCACCAAAAAAAATGAATCTCCATTCACCAAACAAAACAAGATTCGTGAATAAGACAAGAGGTCAAAATATATATATAAATAAATAAAAGATATCAAAATGGTCCAACAATCCTCCACTCATTTTAATATCAACAAGGACAAGAGAGATTACCAAACAAAGATAGACCAATATGCATCATGAAGGTGTGCTCTGCATTCAACCTTCATTAGTAAAATAGCAACCTCTACTCCAGAGTCAGTAATGGTCTCAGACATGAATTATAAATACTTAGGGGAAATAAAGTATTATTGCCCACACATAATAATCCAGGTATTGACATGAGCTTTTAATAGCCAGCACATTATGGCCTTGTGCCTATCCCAGTTTTCATGAGCATATTTGAGAATAAAGTTTTGTTCTCATAGAAAGTGGCCCTACTTCCATGCTCACATAGGTGAAATCTGTCAAAGATGTTCCTATAATCTACACATCTCACTCAACAAAAGCTACAGAATTTCTTTAAAAGTATAAAAACTCAATCCTCCAATATTATAGGACAAATGCACTTACATCATAGGGATGGACAATGACATATTAAGGAGTGCATTTTTTACAACCACCATATGATTCGTTCTTCTCATTGAACCTAGTTATAGGATCTCTGGTCCCCAAGTTGGGTGTCCTCATACATGGTTTATGATTTTATAAGTTTCAAACCCATCCCCCTTGATGTATTCCAGACCATATCTCTCACTAAGGCCTTGGTTAACGGATCCGCAAGATTATCACAAGATTTTACATAATTCACAATTATGATGTCATTACTCAAATAGGATCTCACATTATTGTGTTTCCTTCAAATAGGTCTGGATTTACCATTATAAAAATGGTTATTCACTCTACTAATAACAACAGTGCTATCACAACGAATTAACACATGAGGAATTGATTTTCCCCAAAAAAGGATTTCATGTAACAAATCTCTCAACCAACTCACTGCCTTACATGTTGAAGCTAACGCTATAAGCTCAGCTTCCATTGTAGAATTAACAATTATAGTCTGTTTTTTAGATTTCCAACATATAGCACCACCACCCAAGGTACAAATAAAACCCGAGGTAGAGAAAAAATCACTTGACAAAGTGTTCAAATCGGCATCACTATATCTCTCAACTACCGTAGGATACTTGTTATAAAACAAATCATAATTTTTTATACTAGATAAATATCTCATAATTCTTCCCATTGCTAGCCAATGATCTTGACTTGGCCTGCTAGTAAATCTGTTAAGTACTCCATCAGTATATGTAATATCAGATCTAGTACAGTCAGTAGCATATCTCAAACTACCAATCATGCTAGCATATTCCTTTTGATTAATCACTTCTTTTTCATTTGTTACAACAGATAAATGTATGTTTGCATCAAAAGAAATAGCAACATGTTTACAGTTTAAAAAATTATATTTCTTTAAAAAAATTTCAACATAATGCGATTGATTAAGAAAAATACTATCATTAGTCTTGGTAATTTTAATTCCCAAAATAAAATTGGCTTCACCAAGATCTTTCATATCAAAGTAGCTATTAAGTATATTTTTAGTCTCATTCATAATATGCAAATTAGGACCAAAGATAAGTAGATCATCTACATATAAGCTAATAATCACATGTGCATTCTTACAAGTTTTATAATATATGCAATTATCACATTCATTAGTCTTATAGTCATTCTCAAGCATGCAGGAATCAAATTTCTCATGTCACTATTTAGGTGCTTGTTTTAAACCATAAAGGGATTTAGTTAGCCTACACACCTTGTTTTCTTGGCTAGGCTCCATAAAACCCTCGGGTTGGTCTATGTAAATCTCCTCATCTAGATCTCCATTTAAAAATATTGTTTTCATATCCATTTGATGAATTTTTAAATCATGAATTACAGCTACTACTATCAACAGTCTAATGGATGTAACTCTAGTAACCGGAAAAAAAAGTATCAAAGAAATCAAGATTAACTTGTTAATTAAAACCTTTAACAACAAGCCTCACTTTATATTTATCTATATTTTCATTCGGTTTAATTTTTTTATGAATGACCCATTTACACCGAATAGTTTTACAACCTGGAGGTAAATCCACTAGCTTCCATATTTTATTTGAAAGTAGTGAATCTATTTCATCATTTACAGCCACTCTTCAGAAAATAGCATCAGGTAATAATAAAGCTTCTTGCACCGTAAGAAGAGTTTCTTTCATATTGTAAAGTTAATAGTTAAGGCCAAAATATTTTCCAACTCTAGCTCATTTACTCTTCCTTAGTTAGATTTGAGAATTTTCTTGTTTTTGAAAAACTTGAAATGGAGTAAAAGAGTTAGGCATGAATAAAATATTTTCAGAAATTATTTGACCCCTACTATTTCTAAATTTGAAAGAAAATTTATTTTCATGAAAAATAGCATCACCTAATTGAAAAATAATATTATATCAAAAAATCTATAAACTGTACTATGCAACGCATACCAAAAAAAAAACATAAGTGGTAGTTCGTTCACCCAATTTAGGTCGTTTATGATCTGCAAGCTTCACAAAAGCTAAACAATCACAAACCCTCAAATAACCTAGATTTAGTTTATGCCCCCGCCACAACTCATAAGGTACAATTTTAGTTTTTTTGTGTGGCACTCTATTTATCACATGGCAAGCTGTCAAAATAGCCTTGCCCCAAATATTTGAGTTGAATCAATCAGCATAGCATTCGTTAAGTCAATTAACATTCTATTTCTTCTTTCAACTACAACATTAGATGAAGGTGAATATGGTGGAGTAGTCTCATGAATAATTCTCAATAACTGAACAAAAGAGTTGAATCCAAGAGATTCATACTCCCGATCTCTATCGCTTCTAATTCTCTTAATCTTTTTACCGAATTGATTTTTCACTTCAAGAAGGAATTCTTTAAATTTCTCAAAAGCATCACTTTTATTTTTTAATAAATATACGTTTGTATATTTTAAAAAATCATCAATAAAAGTGATAAAATATCGGTTACCACCACGAGTTAAAATTCCTTCAAACTCACACAAATCAGTATGAAATAATTCTAGCAATTTGGTATTTTTCTCAACACTTTTATAAGGCCTCTTAATAATTTTGTTTTACTGCAAACTTCACATTTCTCAAATTTTTTTATCATTTTAGGAATTAATCCTAAACTGCTCATGATTCCCACATATTTACTATTAATATGACACAAGCGAGCATGTCAAAAATTAATAGAAAACAAAGTGTAAGTAGTATCATAGTAATAATAAAATTAATTAGCAAGGCAATTTAAGAGATAAAAACGACATTTATACTCATCTGTATTATAGGAAGCCACTTTTGCTTCATATGCCTCGTAGGTTTCGTCATTCATCTCTTTGGTTGAGATTTTGTTTGAGTTCTTTTCGGTAAGAACATAAGCAACTTTCAAAAGGCTGAGGTAAAAAAGAACTTTTTCTTTTCACCTCTTAAAATGATCTCCCTTGAATTTGAAAGGCTTGTTGAAATCTCCAATTCCATCATTGGTTTTTTCTAATACTTGTTCTATGTTTGATCTCCTTAAAATTGTTAGTGAAAATACCAGAAGAATTATATTTTATTGATAAATAATGCAAAGAAAATGAGATATAAATAGATCAGGTTGAGACATGGATATCTCGTTTTCTTTAAGGAGATCAAGCTCACTGCAGTAAGAAGAACCCAAATACCGATGCAACAGTCACTAAACTATGACTTGTCTCCTCCATGATGCAACAGTCCGATCACTTGTCGTATGGTTCAGACCAACTCTGCACAAGATGGTGTACCCAAAGCTCCACTAAGAAAAACACCATTCTTTGGCTAGTAATCTCTCAAATGTAAAATTATAGTTGGTGTAGAAAAGAGTTGATGAAAGGAACAATTTATAGGCCACTAGGACCTTACAAATTACACAAAAAAATAATGACCATTAAACTAGAGAAAATGGAGAGTCTCCAAATATTAACTCACCACCAAGTCCATAGCTTTATAATTAATCTTCATTCATGAACATAACAAAAGATTATCAAAAAAATTGAATCTCCATTCACCAAACAAAATAGAATTCATGAATAAAACAAAAGATCAAAATAAATAAATAAAAGATATTAAAATGATCAAACAAATTTAATAAATACGTGAATATTATAATAGAAATGTTAAAATATATGTTAATATATTTTGTGTATAGTTCCTCTTATCCCCTTTCTCTTTCTTTCTTTCTCACTTCCGTTCCCTCTTGCTCTCTCCTCTTTGTTATTTTATTCTTCACAATTAAAAAAAAGCAAAAAGAAAAAAAATATGAATGAAATTTAAGTTTTTCTTTTCTTTTTTCTTCTCTATTTTTCCTAACTTATTTAGAAATTAAAGTTTTTTTTTTTCTTTTTTCGTCTCTATTTTTTCTAACTTATTTATTTCTTTTTTTAAATCTCTATTTAAATTCAGAAAAATTCCCGGTAGCTCGAAACATTGGCCCGATTTTGGCTCGACAGCCCAAAACGACGTCGTTTTGGGCTGTCTTTTTTTTTTTTCTTTTCTTTCTCTTCCTTTCTTTCCTTCCTTTCTTTTCTTCTTCTTCTTCGTTTTTGTTGAACACAGGCGAGAGAAACAGAGGGGAAGAGGAGAGAGGGAGAAAGAGAGAGGAGAGGAGAGAAGGGAAGAGGAGACCGCCACCGCTGCTCGCCTCCGCCACCGCCGTCACCGATCGTCGCAGCACCAGCGATCGCCGGCTCTGCCTCGCCTCCGCCCCCCGCCCCCCGCTTCCAGCCCCAAATGTTGGGCCCCCTCCAGTCCCTACTCCTTCCTCCTTCCTCCTCCTCCCTCCTCCTCCCTCCCCTGCTTCTGGTTCTGCTTCACCTCTTCTCTTCTTCTTCTTCTCAGTTAGCACAAATTCGAGCCGAATTCGAGCCAGTAAATTCGAGCTACCAATCGTGATTGTTAAATTCATAATACAAACAAAGTCTTAATCAATGAGGTGTCATTTGGGATGAAGAGCTTCTTATGAGACCTCCCAGTTTGGATAAGATTTTCTCTGGGAGCTATTGGGTGGACATGGCCGGGCCTACACTGCACAATAATACTTAGAGGTTGTGTTTAGTGAAAATATTAATAATCTCATTAGATTAGTGTGATATTTATTATTTAATTAGATTAGTAGAATAAATTATTTTTTTATCTATTGTTTGATTTACATTAGATAATAAAATATATGAATGCAAGATTACAACTATATTTATCTTCTTTTTCAATCTTACTCTCTATAAATGTTTATTCACAATTTCTACTTTATCAGAATTTCTTCATAAATGTGATTTTGAAAAAAAATTATAAATAAATAAATAAAAACAAAATAAAAATACAAAATACAGAGGCCATGTTTGGTTTGTTTTTTAATTTTTTTTTTAAAATATAAACTAATTTGACAAAGTAAATATCAAAAAATATTTTTTAATTTTTAAAAATTATTTTTAGCCTTCTGAAATCTAAAATTATATAAAAATAATAAGTGTTTTAATTTTTAGTCAAGGGTAAAAGAATCTTTTTATTTTATTTTCTAACTCAGGATATATAATCTCACCTCTACTCCATTACTAATAATCTTACACATTTGTTGAATTAATTATCTATTGGATTAACAGTCCTAAAACAAAATTTTAAAACAAATACAGAATTATTGAATCCACAAATTAATAATTTTAATCCCATACTCTAATCCCTACAATCAAAAATAATTTTTCAAATTCGGTCTGATTAGAAATCAGGCCCATAGTATATTGCCAAACCCATCCCAAAAAAGCTCCGTTTGGTGGAGCTTTCAAAATATGGTTCCACACTCACTTTTGAATGTGGTATTTATTTGCGTTTTCAAAAATTAATTCTACACTCACTTTTAAAAACTCTTTTCAAGGCAGGAAAATTTGGACTAACCGATCGTCCCACCGATCGTCCGGCCGGTTGACCGAAATATTGTTCAGTTTTTTTTTTTTTTTTTTTTTGCACCTATTATGTTTATATTACAAAAAAAAAAATATTTGTGAATTTTTTTAAAAAATTTTTATGAACTTTGAATAAAATTTTGGATTGTGTGTTTGGTTATGAGTTATAATTTTTTGTATCAAATATTATATATCACATCATTCAATTCAAACTCAATTTAAAACTCTTTTCAAAACTTATAACTAAAATAAATTTTTCACACTCAAATCATAATTTCAAAACTCACAAACTTAAAATACAATTCTATTATCAAATCATAATTCTAAAACTTTACCAAACACTACCTAAAAATCTCAAGCTTGTCCACATCCCATGAATATAATATAATATTTTATTCTATTATCAAATTAATATATGTAGTTACTTTAATTTAATGGTCTGGGTGTCTCTTTAACCTGTTCAAAGTTGGTAGTTTAAATTTTCTTTTTTTTTTTTGGTACTTCGGAAAGTATAATCAATTCTTTCATATAACTAGTGATATACTCCTATAATTTATGTTTATAAAAAAAAATAAAATAAAGTTAAATAATATAAAACATATATGTGTTATGATTTATGGATGGGTTGGGCCTGAGCTGGGCTTGAAACACTCTCCTGAAGCCCACCCACATAATAATAAAGCCTAAAAAGTTTGCCCTTCCCAAATTTGTGGGCATGCATAATCTTAAGCCTACAAATCATAAGTAGGTTTGGACAGGCTTAATGGGTCATCAGGCCCAAGCCGACGACCAGTTGGGGTATAAGCTTTTTGGTGAAAGCCTATAGTTTGCTTTTCAGAAACTATTTTCTAATTTTTTTTGAAAAATATAAAAACTAATTCAATGAAAAAAATAATAAAATCAAAATCACTCATCATTTTTAAAAATTTCAAAATATTTTTGTGTTTATTTTTGTCAAAATAAATTCTATATTTTCTGAAAAAATTCAAAAAACTGATTCTGAAATTAAAACCAAACAACGCTAATGATAAAATTCATGTTGTTAAAGACATGTTTGACAGAGAAAACATGGTTCAAACTTTTGGGTTGTATTTGATTGCTTGAATCTTTATACCAAAAAGAAAAATCCACCAATGGAAAAACAAAACAGCTCAGTTTAGAAGACATTTGACGTCATGTTTTGATTCAAAGATTAGGAACATATGGCGATAAATTAGATTTTTTTTGTTTTTTATTTTTTTGGAACAAGACGTAAGTGTTAAAAATCATAATAAAAAATAAAAAGTGGGGGACGGTGCTCTCCTGTGAGGATTCGTGACTTTTAGTTTCAGAATTTGTTAATTTTTTTTAATAAATTAAAAGTTATTTTGACAAAAATAAACATAAAAAATATGTTTTAATAATTTTTAAAATTATTTTCACCCCAAAATATAAAATCACAGAAAAATAAAAAGCGTTTTTATTATTTTTATCAAACTAGTTTTGTTTTTATTAAATATAAAAAATAAAAAAACTCAACCAAACAAAATAATTTTAAATTTATTTCTCATATCTAAGTATCTTCATAAAATTGCACTTTTAAAACATAATATAACAGCTTGGTTAACAATAAGGGTTATTATTTGGTCTGAAGGCTCACGACCTAATCTAGAGCCGGTTGGCCTAAACCTGGACCCTGGGCAAGTCGGGCTATCTTGAATGCGGCATGAATTGGCCTTAGGTTGGGTTTGAAGCCCGGCCCAACTTGTTGAACCACCTGCCTATTGGATGGCCCTTGAGTTCGTCAAAAATTATGAAGTAACTAGGAAAAAAAGTGAAAAAAATTCAAAAAGTAAGTCTTAAATCTCAACTTGTTAGGCTAAGCTAGCGGGGTCAACTTACATTTCTGAAATTCAAGCAATTTAAAATATATTTTCCAAATTCACGTTGTTTTGTGAATTTGTATTTACAAAATACACACTATTTCATAATAGACTTGGGGAGGGTACGGTTATAATACCCTATTGTAATGGCCTGATTGAGGTTTGTATTAACTTTATTTTAATAATTTGAATCGTTATATTATAGGATTCGTCGAATATATTATTCACATAAAAAATGAGGTTAATCAAACATGTGTAACTCCATGATCGGATCATAATATTTTTAAAAAAATTATCAAAATTATGCTAATCGTTTATTTTTTTTCAAACATAAATTTGGTCTCGTTATAATTGATTTGATTTTTTGTATGAATGATTTACTCGACAAACTTTACAATATGAATGGTTTGCATCATCAGAATAGATTCGGAAAATACCCCAACAGACACACAACACAATGCCTCCCGAATTCCCTCTTAAATAAATATTGTTATTTCACTAAATGAAAGTTTAATGTAGAGGTTATCATCGTGACACATAATGTCCTTCGTTTGACAATCTCTAGCTTATTATTTTAATTAAAATATGTATAAAAAAATGGTTAGTTTAATATTAAAATCAATATGTGGCTCATCTCATCCATTTACTGGCTGAGCATGTAGAAGGAATAAAATGAATTGAAAGAAAGGCAGATATCTGGAGTAAAAAAGCCAACCAAAGAAAAAAAATGGAAATGTGAAATTTCTCGTAACTTCTCCTCTCCTTCGTCCCTTTTTCCTTCTTTTTTACAAACCCTTGCAGATTATTGACTAGAAGTTGGTCTCAAAAATCGCAATACAGTCACTGCACAGCAGTTGCCCCAAATTCACTCAGTTTAGCACCTTCCTCTCTACATTCTTCTCTCTTTTACAGAACCTTCCTCCCCTTGTTTTCTTTCTCCTCTCTTATTTATTTATTCCCATATCTCCACAAAGTGGACAGAACTCAAGCAAACCAAACACAATACAACCCTAGAGAAACACCATGTCTGTTTTTCTACAAAACATAAACATGCCTTCAATATCAATATCATCAGTTTTGTTCACTGCCTTAGCAGTGATGGTAACTTGGGACTCTGCTCACTGAAGCCCTGGCCATCACCAAAAAGCTTATACCACAACAGCTCCTCTTATCCAAACTAGAAAGCCTCATAGGAAAATATTATTCCCAGATGACTCTCATCATTGATGAGCACATTAATGAGTTCTCCATCAATTAAATGTTCCAGGCATCAGAAATCTATTTGTGTGCGAAAATCATCCCTTCGGTTGAACGGCTTAATATAAAAAATAACCAAAATTTCACTTGAAAGTTTAATATAAAAAATACTTAGGGTAAATTACATTGACCCCAGATTTGAAAAAATACAATAAATATGACAATTTTGATATAATAATTATATTGATTTTCTTTTTAATAAGAACAAATAGACCGAAATTAATACATATGAAGCAAACACACAAAAATAAACAACATAAAATATGCATTTTTATATAAAGGATACTAGGATATCACCCGTGCTATGTACAGAATAAAATAATATATTATTTATTAAAAATACAATAATTATATTTAATTTTTTTATATTTTGTCTCTCATAAATAAAATTATATATATAAGTTTAAGGTGAAGCAAACACACAAAAATAAACAACATAAAATATGCATTTTTATATAAAGGATACTAGGATATCACCCGTGCTATGTACAGAATAAAATAATATATTATTTATTAAAAATACAATAATTATATTTAATTTTTTTATATTTTGTCTCTCGTAAATAAAATTATATATATAAGTTTAAGGATTTTGTTTCAAATGTTCATTTACTATAATATATAGTATAGATAGATTAAAATTGTTGTATTGACAATTAATAACTAAAATTATGTTTTGTTATAAAAAAAATGACATAGTTCTAATACTTTATTATTTTAGAATAAAAATATATGAATTTTAAAAAATTGTCATATTGGTTTTTGAAAGGGAAATAATTAAAAAAAAAATTTAAAAACTTAATAAGTAAGAAAAAATTTATCGTAACATGTAAAACTGCTAAAATCACGGTTAAACTACTAAATCATTCAAACAAAAAATGATTTAGCTTAATCAGTTAGTCAAAATAACAACCAACTTAAACAAAAATTAATTAATTAAAACTTTTAAATTTTTTTTATTAAAATTTAAATAGTCACTAAAATATGAAAAGCAATCTATTAATTTAAATTTAAAATTGACACAATATAAATTTAAAATTATAATAATTTATCCTATGATTTATAAGTTTTAAATACAAATTTAAAATTATCATAATTATCTCATAATTTTTGTATTAAAGAGTAGTAAGAGTGACATCGAGATTATCAATATATCCATATATTTTACAAAAGAATACTTTTAAGGAGAGATATCATAAGAGTTTTAAAATCTCATACAAAATTATTTTTAAAACCAAAACCTCTATATGAGATTGTAAAATAAAAATTAAATGAAAATTAGCCAATCGAGATTTTCTTAATTGTTTTAAATTAAGAAAATCAAAAAAATTAGTATTAGATATTGATCATAAAGTTTCTCACTAAAAATCTCATTTTACTTATATAAATGGAAGCATAAGATTCACTTTATGTAAAACGATTCACTTTTTCCTTCTTTTCTCAATGTGGGATTGTAAAATAAAAATTAAATGGAAGTTAGCCAATGAGAATTTTTCTTAATTGTTTAAAATTAAGAAAATTTAATAATTTATATAAATGGGAGCATAAAGATTCACTTTTTGTAAGTGAAACAATTCACTTTTTCCTTCCTTTTCCGATGTGGGATTGTAAAATAAAAGTTAAATGGAAGTTAGCCAATAGAAATTTTCGTAATTGTTTAACATTAAAAAAATTCAATAATTTTAGAATGATGGTTTGAAACTCCGAGAAAACTGCTCTCTTAAAATCTCATTTTCCTTATATATAAGTGAAATAACTCACTTTTTTATTCTTTTCTCGATGTGAGATTGTGTAAAATAAAAGTTAACAATTGTTTAGGTGGAAAGTTTATTTCAAATAAAGCAATCTCAGCCGTTTAATCTTTGATTTGGTCAATCTCTAATTTATTTCGAATCAAAGAAATCTAACCAATATATTTTGATAAAACCGCTAAAATCACGGTAAAAGTTAACAATTGTTTAGACGGGAAATTCATTTCTAATCAAGCAATTTCAGTCGTCTAATTTTTAAACAGATCAATCTTAGTTTATTTCAAATCAAATAAATCTAAGCAATATATTTTGATAAAACAGTTAAAACTGCGGTTAAACCAGTGAATCAGTTAAACCAAAAATGATTCAACTTAATCGGCTAAGTTAAAAGACCAACCAATTTATAGCAAAATTAATTAATTAAAACTTTTAAATTTTATTTTAAAATTTAAACCATCTTGAACTGAAACATGCACAATACTACAATATTAAATGGGAGTATAAGATTCATTTTATGTAAGTGAAACAATTCACTTTTTCATTCTTTTCTCGATATAGGATTGTAATTATTTTAAAGTTAAATATTATGAGAGTTTCAAGATATCATAAAAAATTATTTTTAAAATGAAAACCTCTATGTGGAATTGTAAAATAAAAGTTAAATGGAAGCTAGGCAATAGAGATTTTCTTAATTGTTTAAAATTAAGAAAATAAAAAAAATAAAAACAAAAATAAAAATTGGTATGAGATATTGATCATAGGACTTTTCACTAAAAATTTCATTTTGCTTATATAAATGGATATAAATGGGAGCATAAGATTCACTTTATGTAAGTGAAATAATTCATTGTTTTCTTCTTTTATTGATGTGGGATTATAAAATAAAAGTTAAATAGAAGATAACCAATGGGGATTTTCGTAATTATTTAAAATTAAGAAAATTCAATAATTTATATAAATGGGAGCATAAGATTCACTTTATGTAAGTGAAACAATTTACTTTTTTCTTTTTTTCCCGATGTGAGATTGTAAAATAAAAGGTAAATGGAAACTAGCCAATGCAAATTTTTTTAATTGTTTAAAATTAAGAAAATTCAATAATTTTAGGAGGGGTTGGAAGTCCTAAAAGGCTTATTCCTCAAAACCTCCTTATAAGATTTACTTTATATAAGTGAAATAATTCACTTTTTCTTTTTCTTTTTCTTTTTCTGATGTGAGATTGTAAAACAAAAATTAACAATTATTTGAGCGAAAAGTTTATTTCTAATCAAGCAATCCAAACATTTCAATCTTTATTTGGGTCAATCTTTAATTTATTTCGAATCAAACAAATCTAACCAATGTATTTTGGTAAAACCGCTAAAATCACAGTTAAACCAGCAAATCATTCAAACCAAAAATGATTTAGCTTAATCAGTTAGGTCAAAAGACCAACCAACTTACACAAAAATTAATTAATTAAAACTTTTAAATTTTATTTTATTAAAATTTAAAAACAAGCTATTAATTTAAATTTAAAATTAACACAATATAAATTTAAAATTATAATAATCTATTCCATGATTTATAAGTTTTAAATACTAATTTAAAATTATTATAATTATCTCATAATTTTTGTATTAAGGAGCAGTAAGAGTGATGTTGAGATTATCAATATATCTGTATATTTTACAAAAGAATACTTTTAAGGAGAGATATTATGAGAGTTTCATAACCTCATACAAAATTATTTTTAAAATCAAAACCTCTATGTGGGATTGTAAAATAAAAGTTAAATGGAAACTATCCAATGGGGATTTTCTTAATTGTTTAAAATTAAGAAAATTAAAAAAATTAGTATGAGATATTGATCATAGGCTTCTAACTAAAATCTCATTTTACTTATATAAATGAAAGTATATGATTCATTTTATATATGTAAAACAATTCAGTTTTTCTTTCTTTCACTACAACAAATTTGGGATTTAAAGACGAAACAAATTTGTTCCAAAATGTACACATTTCGTCACCCAAACTAATTACAATGAAAAGTTTTCGTCACCTGTTTTGTCACCAAAGTGTCGTCACTAAAAGGTCTTAGAGACGAAAAAATAAATTCGTCATTGAAAAGGATAAATTTGTGACGATTTTTTTTGTCTCCAATACACTCTATTGGGAACATACTTGTAAGTAATTAGTGACAAAATATTTTGTCATTAAAAGAAGAAATTAGAAACAAAAGTATTTTGTCATAAATATAAGAAGTAGAGACGAAATAATTTTGTCGCGTTTAACATAAACGAAGATGAAAAAAATTTGTCAAAGAAGCTACCAATAGAGACAAAAAAAAAAAATCATCATTAAAAATTATTAAATAATGTCAAAAAAAATTCGTCACACATTGAGGGTAATAGTGACAAAATGTGACAATATTTTTCGTCATGACAAATTCATTTAGCGACGAAATAAAGAATTCATGACAAAATTAGTCATCCACCTAGTCCAAATAAGGGACAAAAAAAACCTTCTTTAGGGATGAAAATTTTTGTCACTAATTCCATAATATTTTTTCCACATTATATATCTATTTTATCAAAATCTGAATTTTAGTTCAACAAATATAACCCTGTTCATGTTGAAACCTGTTTAATATAACAATTCTATCACAACTTGACATGCTATAAATCAATACATTTACGAATTAACAAAATGAAAATATCCATTATCATTACAAAAAAATTCATCCTAATAATAAAATAAAATAGTTCAATATCCACGAAATATCCAACAGTTATAATTAGTGCAATATCCACAAAATATCCAACAATTATAATATAGCAATCCCGGTTGTCCCTTTACTATTTAGTTGTATTCCAGACTCGATTCCGTGGAGTTGGTAGTTGTATCTATCATGTTATCATCCTTTAATTCCATATGTTTGAGTTTTAGGATGTGTTGGGCTTGGTTGTTACAGGTTGGTTGAGCCTTGGTTTCATCTTCTTGTTGCCCAGTTTTTTAGACGGTCCGCTCGAGCGGGGTTTACACCCTTCCAGCATTTCGTGTCCCTGCAAAACATCTGCAGGTGTGTTTTCTACGCTCGAGCGGGTTTCTTATGCTCGAGCGGGTCGCGCTCGAGCAGGTAGTACATTTTTGGTAAAAGTTTTGGGAAATGAAAATTTACGCTCGAGCAGACTGGTTTTTCGCGCTCGAGCGGATGTACTTTATTCTTGTGTCTTGGCGCTCGAGCGGGCCTTCTTGCGCTCGAGCGGATCCAGTTTTTTGTTCTTGACGCTCGAGCGTCATGTTCTCCGCTCGAGCGGACCTGTTGTATATCAGATGGCAGTTGGGCATTTTTGAATCACTTTTCATTCTTCTTCTCTCTCTCTTACTTTCCCAAACTCGATTTTGAGAGCTCCTCTCTCTAAAATCACCCTTCTCTCTAGGATTTGATCTAGTTAGAGTGTCTCCCTATCCTTCGGCCTTTGTAAAAAGTGTGTTGATCGTCGAAAGCTTCGTTTTGATCCGAAAAGTTTGGAGTTTGGAGCACTTTGAGTTTTGTCTTCTTCTCCGTTTAAGCTCTAACTTCGAGGTAGGAATATCCTACTCCTTCTTATGAGCTATGTCTTTAAATTTTGGTATTTCGATATGTTGGGGGTTGTTGAGAAATTTCGAGAAAGTTTGGGGTCATTGTGTAATTTTCAAAAGAGGGGTTTTCAAAGTTTAAAACCTTTATGTGTGTAATACATTGGAAAATGGACTTGGTGTTGGATTGTTGATGAAAATGGAACCTTAGGGTTGTTATGTGAATTATGAGAAAATGCCCTAATTTATTGATAAATTAATTTGTATAATTAATTTTGGGAAATGAGAAATTGAATAGGAAATATTCAAATTGGAAATGTATGAGATTAAAGGGTGTAGTTGGATTAATTTATCGTTCACCTAGACAAATGTTGATATTTTATCCATTTAATGCATTTATTTTCTGTTTAGAAATAACTGCTTTGGGCTATCGGTGAAGGATAGTCTTGATTGTTGTAGACAATACATGATGATTAGACAAACTAAAACTAATCAATTGGATGTGTCATCGAATATGACGGTTGAAAAATACATTAACTTTATGTATTGATTGATTGTGTATATGATCTGTGTTTATATACATCGTGTTGTGTGGGAGGAGATAGGGGATGTACTCCACGGTTTAAGGGAAGATAGGGGATGGACCTCTAAACCGAAGATTGTTTTACAATGATACAACACTAAAATGTGTATTAGTTGTGAAGTATGGAAGTGTTTGTTTGATTTGATATAGCACTAAAATGTATATCATTATCAATTGTGAAGTATAGAAGTGTTTCTATGTTATATTGATACAGCACCAAAATATGTATCATTTGTGATAAGGAAGTGGTTTATGTGTTATTGATACAGCACCAAAATATGTATCCTTCATGAATTTCAAAAGTGTTTTAGTGATGAGTTATAATCTCATCAAATCATTTGGCCAGGTTCTGAGCCTTGTTTTCAAACTCAAAGTCGAATAAGAAATGAAAGGAGAACTGTAACATGGACATGATTGTCATGAAACTGTAATACGGTATAAGTTGGAAAATAAGTGTGGATCATCTATTGAATGCTATTATTTTAGTCATTGTTTATAGTTGGTTTAGTGTATTTCTACTGGGCTGTGACTCACCCTATATGGGACATCATTTTCAGGTACAAGTAGCATGCCACCTCCAAGGACGTAGCTTGGGAGGCTTGAGACTGTTGGACTATTTTGAGTTTTTGGTTGTATTATATGTATATTAAGCCAAGGGCTTTCTTTGTATAGAGTTAGCACTCTTTTTACAACCAAGTGTTGACTTGAAAAGTTGTAAGCCCATAGGGCATTTACTTTTGTTGTCAACATATAATACATTTTATAATGATTACTTTGCTGGAATATATTTATGCTTTATTTTCTTATGTCTAAGCATGCTATTGTTGGATGATTTATGGGTTTTTTTTTAGGGCGTTACATATAACTAGTGCAATTCCACCAAACATCCAACAATAACTAGTGCAACTCTACAAAGTATATGTATCTTTATCAAACAAAAATGAACATTCAAGCAAATTAGATTATTGTTGCACGTCAAAAATGCCACGCAATCCAATCTGCAAAAAAATAAATTAAAAAGCTTTAGTAACTAATCAATTATACAAAAGATTAAAAACATTAGTAACTAATGAATTTACAATTAGATCAATTATACAATTTATCCCTCTAACAGAATTTTTTTGAGATTATGGAACAAAAAATCAATTTTAAGGCTAATTCACAAATGGTGCATTCCATTAATGTGCTGTAAATTCATACAATTTATATTGGTCCCTTCTAAGGTGTTTCTGTTGGTTCCTGTACAAATCTGTAATTGTGTGATAATTTAGCATTTCGACAGCCTTTTTTTAAGCTTTAAGTATGGAGAAAAAAGTATTTTTTAGACTAATTTACAATTTATATATCCCGTGCACCTGTACAAATTGGGTGTCCTATGCATGTTTTCATTACTTCTTAATTCTTCAAACATATATTCTTTTATAAAATTTGTTATATTAAAATTAATATACTTTACCAAGAAGTATGTCCACTTGTAGATGAGTCCTCTCCACTTCCAAAGTGTCCAGCGAATCCTTTCCTTCTCAGAAAGTTGACGCCATTTGCCATTATCTCTTCTTGCTTCTTCCTACCCTCTTCAAGATCTTTTATTTTATTGTTCTGCATTTGTATTTGTTCCTTCTGTGTCTCTATTTGCATATCAAGGCGCTTCACATAATCATTTGTTTCAGCATATATGGTAATGGTCCACCTAATAGAGGATGAAGGTCCCATGCCAAGTCCCTTCACGTAGCCAGACCTTGGCTTTAGGACTTTGATTGACAGCTCTTCTACAATCAAAGAGATTGATCCCAGTTGTGAGAGACAATCAGCCTGTGTCTGTATCATATTTTTCTATCAAATATTAAATAATTAAATAATTATTAGAAAATTAAATAAGATTATAACAAATAGTATTCTAAAATTTTGTTAATAAAAATTGTGATATATACTCACATAATTACCCTAAGCTTTAGACGAGATCTACTCATGTGTTTTCTCATTATAATGAGTTTTCTTATAAAACTCTGTTAGATCAGGTAACATCTTCTTTTCTCATGCCTAATTTGATAGACCAAATATTCAATAAATAAAACTGAGAATCTAATATAATTCTTAAAGTGCTAGGATACATACCAATTTTTCTACTCTAACAGGGATTGACCTAGAACCACACCTATGTTTTGTACTCATCTTTCCTCTATTCGTGATGTTGGCTTTTCATTGTTCCTATATGGAAGAATGATCAATATAACAATGAAATGTATAATTAGTAAGACAAATATGTTGGCTTTTGATTATTCCTATAAGGAAGAATGTACCAATATAACAATGAAATGTATCATTAGTAAGACAAATTTAATGCTTGATAATAAAGTAATATATAAAAATGTTCGGGTAAGTTACATGGAAACCAATATAAGTTCAAACTGCAAAGTATTCAAGAAAGCAACAATACCACAACCACAATACACAAAATTATGTCGAACACCTAGATAAGACAGATTTGACACATACTTGGTAATAAGAAATTTACACAATCAAATGAGATTTGAAAACTGATGCATGCCAATTATCACATAATATGCTGCTCCAAACTCAATAATCTACATGCTAGGCTACTAGTTAAGTTCCTAGAAGGAATTGCATTGTTCCTCTCTATCCTTTTCCTATATATCATTTCAACTTAAAAGATATTTCAAATTATTCACTAGTATCATTCAATTCTTTGAAAAATAGATTAGCGGACTCGTTGAGATTTCATCATAAGATGGTTTTTGTGGGTGAAAAAAGAAAAAACGAGAAATTTACACCATTCACAAACAGGGGGCATATAAGCATGGGCAAGATAGATTGTGAAAAAAATTCATTTGCATTTCACAAGATATGGACCATTTACTGATACCAAACTCATAACCCTTTCTTTCTTCCACAACTCTATCAAATCTCAAGTTCTGTCTCAATACCCTGTATTAGTTACTCAGCTAGTTGCTTACCATTATCATGAAACTTCAGACCAAACCCAAGAATAACCAAGAAATAGTAAAGGCACATACCAGGCCAAATACTCTACAGTAGTTGGGAACGATTGACTATCCTAACTCAAAGCATGCACTCTATGGTTCAAAGAAAAAGTTTTCTAGATAAATACAATCATAGAAACAGAAATCTTAGTTCTTTATTCTAAGATATGAAAGGTGCACTTTAAGGAACTATAAATTAATCTCCTATTATGTGAGCCTTTCAATCCATGTTTAGTAGTTTCCCTTTCTCATTTTCCCACTTATTTGGTTTTTATTATGTTTCCTATTATGTGAGCCATTAAATTCATTGTGTTCTTTCTAGTTTTTTTGGAATCTCTCCCTATTCTAATAAAATTCTTTCTTCGCTAATATAATAAAAAAATGAAAATGTTACAAGAAATTCTTTAGTGTTCCACTTTTTATCAATAAGATCTATCCACTTGGTAGGATTGACATCCTTCGATGGATGGTTTCTTGCATACTCCTCCCCTTTAGCTTTCTTCAACTCCATGAATTGTTTGTGCAGCCTATAGGTATGATTACTCAATCTCTGACCAAATTTTTTGTTCATTGCCTTTTCTATATCAACAGGGTCTCCTTGTAAATCAAATTGATCCTGCAAAAAATAGATAAGTCAAAGATAATAATAAAATAAAAAATAAAAAAAATTACGATAAATAATTAAGATTTCTAACCTATTATAAAGATGAGTAAAATGTCCTATAACAGAGTAGACAGTGAACTTACATTCAAGCGTTGAAACATCGCCTCCTTAACGGAGGCATGAACATACTTCCACCTACGAACACTTCGATCTGGTAAACGTGTTTGCACTTCTACACCAATCTTTGAGGCTAGTTTTGAGGCATAGTCCCCTACCGGTGCACGAAATTCTAGAAGGATAGGCACATTAAGCTTTCCATCTCTATCAACAAGGCCTTGAACCTCTTTGTCTCGAGTCGAGCCACGAACACGCTTAGTAGCTGATTTGTAAAGCCATAATATTGAAATAGTATGTGAACAAATTTAATTAAGATCTCAAATCAATGTAAATAAAGAGTGTGTCTTACCAATAGTATTACCAGTAGTCACCTCAAGTTGAGGCTCCACATTGAGAGGTGGTAAGGGATGGCTACCCACCTCCGGACGTGAAGAGGTATCCCCGTATTCTGATGCGTGGGTCAATGCCTCAAGATGAGATTGTAAACAGGCTATCGATGGTATCTCTAACAGCTGAAAAACAAAATAAAATATAAATATATGTACAAAGATATACATGTATATGTGTGTATGAATTGAAAGTAACAAGAAAGAATATATTTCACAATGCATAAATGTATAGTACCTCATGCTCAAACGAATCATAGGATTCAGTGTCATTGCCATCTTCGGCCTCTGAAGGTCGATAATCATCATCACTTTCCTCAATTGGTATTTATTTTTCCTTCCTCAATTTCTTATGTTGAACCGCAGCCTTCAAACAAGTTGTTATATTCTTCACTCCTAGAGCATTCATTCTCCTACGGTTTTTATTAATTGTCTTCATTCTTTGTTTCTTATAGTTCGTTACCTTCTTAGTTGCGGTACTTGGTTTGGTCAACTATTTTTTTTGTAGTGTCCATTTTGCCCAACTATAAAGCATAATTGAACATTATTTAGGTGGATAAGCATAATTGGACATTAGATGTAAATAAAAGATAATTATATATTTCTATACATAAAGCATAAAGTAACAACAATCTCAACAAGTGGATATGTCATATAGGCTCTAAATCATTGAAATATGGCTACAGTGAGATGGATGATTTTTTGTTTTTACCTTTTACATATCATAGAACAAATTAATTATAAAGCCATTAGACATATAATATGACCAATCAACGATAAACCTACATAACAGTGGATAAACCCCACAACTAAAATTCAACTACATTAATTAAGAACAATGTTTATATAGAAAGAGCAAAATAACTTCAAATCCTAGGCCACATCAAGATCCATATCGTAATCCACATCAGGTTCGTCAGCCTCTTCATTTTGTTCGTCAGCTCTATTCTCTATCATTATTTTTTAATTTGTCTATGTCATAAAATGCATCATGTGTACTATTAACCTATTCCATTTAGGAATGCACAATGTGTATCATACAAAGAAAATCATATGACTTCGTCTATCTCTAATAAAAAATCCATGAGTATCTCTTCTTAGTTCTCCAGGTATATAACATAGCTTGAGATGGAACATATTTAAGTAGTAAAGTTGCAAAGTACAATGTTGACTAATGGTGAATAAATTATTAGGCTCAACAATAGTCCTCTTCATGTTATTTTAGTCTCTCTTTCTTTCTTAGTTGATCCTTAAATAAATTCTAATTTATCTCAAGTATACAATCAAATTATTAAAATATTTTTAAACGTAGAATTCATTATCTATTTTGATATTATATTAAATTGTTAATTACCAACTCATTCAAAAGATTAAACTATTAAAAAAGACAAACAATTATTAGTTATATTATATTCTTATCACAAACCAACTCATAATTGAATTGTTTATAATAAATTTGAGCTCATATTAAAATTGAAATTCATATTATTATATATATTATTTGTTTTTTGATAAGCAAATCAAGAAACTTTATTGATGAGAAAGCCATTTATAACATATATGAATTACATCAATAAAGAGGAAGCAAGAGAACAAACATAAACAAGCTCAAGCCAAGAAAGTTGGTGAGGAACCAATTTCATAGACTATCCTTCATATTTGACTGGAGAACTACCTCGGAACTATGGCTTTGATATTGCAGGTTTAAGTAGGGATCCTGTGGCTTTCCAGAAATATTTCAAGTATGTATCATTTTTTCTTAATGTTTGTCTCTTGGCACAACAAATTTTTTAATTTTAATTTTTATGTGGCTATGTGTAGTTAGTGTTTGGCCAACAGAGTCAGTTTATGAATATGAATGCAGATTTCCTATCACTAAAGTTTGAACTGTGGCATAGAGTTTGCAGTGCAGGCTTAGTGTGGCTATCGTCTGGGAGCTCTTACATGAGCAATGAAATAGTAACCGTTACTTGTTTCAAACAATGGCTAACCAAATATCCTAATCAATTATTAGAATTTTGTGACATGAATGTACTACTGTGGACAAAAGCGGATGTTACCATTATTTATAGTTTGTAAAATGCAGTATGATGTCCTAGATATGATAGGCTTGATTGAGGGTGAATATTGTAATTATACTTATTAGTGATGGTGAACGATATTTTCTACCTAAATGTAACTGCCCAGTGATCTGTTTTGTCTTTGTTTTTTTGCAGCTTTGAAATACTGCATGCTCGCTGGGCCATGCTTGCAGTCCTTGGTGCTCTGATTCCTGAACTTTTAGACCTAGTAGCAGCCCAGAAAACCAGCAACAAACCTAACACAGCAACAGACCAGTAGCAGCAGCAACAACAACTAGATTATTATATACATTATTAGTATTATATATATAATGTTTTACTACCCACAGAGAACGACAAGGACATAATGATTGGCAAAAACATACCACTAGACAAAAAGCAACAAAGGAAGACAAACCAATCAAGAGCAACCAAGGAAAAAAATAAAAAGAAAAAAAGAAAAAAAAAAAAAAAAAAAAACACCAATACAGTAGCAGCAGGGGCACATTATAGCAGCAGGGGCACAACAACATTACAACAACATTACAAAACCAAACTCCTCTCTGACACAGCAGCCAACAACTCCTGTAGCAGACAGACCCCAACTGCAGCCAAAATCAAAGAGGGAAAGAGGTTCAAAATCCACCATTACAGAGTATATACTAGGTCATATGTAAAAAAGATTCAAATCAGAATTTACATATTAGCAGGCAAGTGACACATGCATGGTATGACCTAAATTTGGAAGAAACGCCAATTGGCTTACAACTTTTAACAAAGACCTCACAGGCACACAATTAGATGGAGCATTCTTGGCTTAAGAGAGGGAAGGAAAGAGGGTTTGTTTGTGTGCCTAGGAGGGAAATAGAACTATTCCCAGCCAAGAAAAAAAAAATCCTAAGGCAATGATACAAGATAAAAAATAAGAACAATTCACATCACATCCAAACAAGCCATTATTATTCATCTATCTCTCTCTTAGCAAACACCCAGTGCAATTATAATTCCCACATTGCAAAAGAATACCATAAACCCAGTAAGTTCACTAAATGAATGGTAACAATTAACTAACTCCAATTCCAATCCATCTAGAAAAAAAAAAAAAAAAAGAGTAAATAAATAAAGATAGAGAAGCTCCAACAAATAAGAACAACAAATAGTGACAGAGAGAGACAGAGTACAAAACTAACCTACGAATTTTTTTTTTAAATTTTTTTTTATGCGATTTCACTTTCAGTCATGTTTTAACTTGGGAGCTTCGTGATTTACATGTTGAAAGCTATCCAAAAATTGGGTCTTTAAATTATCATGAAGTCTGGGAGTAGTTTGGTTTGAAATTTGTGCTCATATTTTATTTTATTCGCAATGACAAACCGATAGCTTAGTTTATTTAACAGAGAACAGAGAAAATCCAAGCATTTCAGACCCATTAGAACAACACGCGAACAACAGAAACAAAATGAAAATATTAGAGAAAAAACCTAGGGTTCAAAATGGGAGGGAAGAGAGGGAAGGAAACAGAGAAAACTAGAGCTGGTCCCTCTGCCGTGGGTTGTAACGGTAAGCAAACTAGAGAAAGAGCCGAGGAAACCAGAGAAAGAGCCGAGGTAACAAGCGAGACAGATGAAATTTGATAGTCTTGAATATCCGCAACCCTTCAACTTCTTAGCCAAATTGTCTTTAAATATGTATCAATTGTTCTATATATTTTTTGTGAGGAAGTTTTTCTTGTTTACAATAGGCCCAAAAAATAAAAATAAAAATAAAAATAAAAAATAAAAAATTTTAGACAAAATAATTTGTCACCAATCACCAAGTTTGGACGCCTATTTTTTTTTTGGGGAACTTACTGATAATCATGTAACAAGTTCAAAACCCAGCTAATTCCAAAACAAAATACTTGCACCAATTAGTCCAATACATTTTTAATTGTTATCAAAAAATCTTTTTTTTTTAATTTACAGACATTGTTCACATCTTACTACCGTCGGACTTCCGTCAAACGGTCGCCGGAGACTCGTCGGAATGTTCAATATCGCCGGGAAGTCGTCGGAGTTTCGCCGGAAGTTCGCCGGAGTGTTAAAAACGTTAATGGAAGTCGCCGGAATGTTCAGAACGTTCACTAGACGTTAAGAACATCACTGGAGACTCAATGGAATGTCTAGAATATTGCCGAAAAAAAAAAAAAGAATAAATGGATAAATTATAGCAAAAAAAAAATAGCAAAATGTGCTAAAATATTGATAAACTAAAAGGAAAAAAAATGAAACGACAAAAAACAGCAACAATGGGGAAAACATATGTTATTTTTCAATTTTTGTAAGGTTCAAGCAAATAATCTCTAAATAGTGATCAAACTGAAAAGTAAGTTTTGAAACTGTAAAATGTTACAGTTTCAAAACAAAAATCTATTAAGCATTTATCCTTATTAATCAAACTGAAAAACATGTTATGAAACTGCAAAATTTTACAGTTTTAAACCATGATTCATTCCAGCACTAAAAAAAATTTGAAACTGCAAAATTTTACAGTTTTCACCGCCTGTAACTAAAACTCGAAAACTACTTGTTCAGAATTCGAAAAATTTCTCCATTAGAACAGAAAAACAGAAGTGTATAGCAGAGAGAAAAAAAAAAAAAAGAGATCGAAGGGGAAAGACGGATGTAGAGAGAGGATTGTACTCTGGCAACTATTTTTTGTTTAGATCTAGCCAAATCTGTGTAGATCTACTCAGATCTGATGTAGATCTGAGTAGATCTACATCAAATCTAAGTAGATCCACTCATCTTCTTCGTCGGAAAATATATCATCTTCTTCGTCGGAGTTGATTTCGATGGTTGGTGGTTATCAATGAACCCCGATCAATGGAGAAAGACATGATCACCGGTGGTCGTCTTCCATGACAAACACGATGAGAGAAAAATGCAAGAAAAAAAACAAGAGAGGAAGGGAAGCAAAAAGCAGAGAGAGAGAGAGAGGAAAGGACTTTTGAGTGTAGTGAAAAAGTTATGGGATTAAATGGAGACCACATGTTTCACATGGGACTTATGGGTAATTTCCCCCTTTTTTTTTTGTGTGGCGCCAAATATTTGACTTCTTTTTGTGACAAAAAAATTCTTTATCAAATTAAAATTTTCGTCTCTAAAAAAAATGCCTTCTTTTGATTTTTATAACAAAATTAAAAGGGTTTATTTGGTTTCATTTTTTGAAAATAGTTTTTAAATTAATTGCAAGCCTTAGTATTTTTTTTTATTTTAGTCACTTTTTAAAAAAAATTTAGTTGTACATCTAAAAAGTAAAAAATAAAAAATTAACTAAAATATGAAAAATGTTCAACAAAGACAAACGAAAATCCATTTAAAAATAATTTATGAGAATTTAAATCAAAAAAAATTAAAAGTTCAAAAACTAGCCAACAATAATATGAAAAAAATCAAGTTGGAGTTTTTTTTTTTTAGATACACCTAATTTAAAATACTTAAAAAGTAAAATATTTATGAAAAAATCAATAAAAAAAATGGTAATATACTAAATTTTTATATCTTTTTGTAAGTAGTGAATTTTTTCTAGTGTTTTCATAAATTTTTTACTTTTTAAGTTTATCTAAAGGGGGAAATTACATAGGTAATCCCTATACTTTGTCTTTTGTATCATTTTGGTCACCTATTTTTTCAATTGGCACAATTTTGATCCTTAAGTTTAAATTTTGTGTCAATTTGATCCATTGATAATGCCGTTAGTGTTTGATTGAAATTAACTCACCAAGGTTAATAAAATATGGCACATGCCATTTATATGACACAAGGACCAAAATACAGGGACAATTATTGCAGTTTGCCCTTATCTAAATTAAAGGGATCTACAAAGTAAAAAAAGAAAAAAATATATATATATAATATTTTAAAATGTTCACTAAAAAAATACAGATTAAATATTGAAAACTCCATACTAAACAAGGTAATGTTTTCTATTAATTTCGAAAATTAAAATGTTTTATTATTTTTTTTTCTTTGTATTTTTTCTCACAAAAAAATAGCTACATTAATTATCTTTTTTTCTTTCTTTTTTTTGTGAAGAGAGGTTTTGACCTTCGATTTTTCCAAAATGGGTTTTCTAGATAGAAAGGGTAGAGTTGGTTCAGATAATGAGAAAAAGTGCTTGCGTGCAAGAGGGGCCTTCACTGCGAGAAAGAATAGTGGGTTTGCATAGGGTACCTTTTTGGATAATAGCTTCAATGCTGGCATGCACGAAGGGCTTAAGTGTGAGACAGAAGAGAGGTCTTCTAGAGTCATGACATCAATACTTATGAAAGAGGAGTAGGCTCAAGTGCGAATGAGAAATGAGGGTTTGTAGAAAGTGTCTTCTTGGGTCACGACTTCAGTGTCCATGTACATGAAAATAAGTGATAAGGGTTAGAGTATGTCTCTTGGGGTCACAGTTTCAGTACTCCCAAACACAAAACCACGGCATTTTAATAAAGAGAAATAATTAGTCATAAAATATTTTTGTCTCCTTAAATACAAGAACAGAGAATTTATTATTAGTGACGAAATATTTTTGTCTTCTACAACTTAACCTTATGAGACGAAAAATATATTCGTCGCGCAATCAATCAGAATATATTAGTGACGAAATATTTTCGTCTCCCACAACTTATTCTTCCGAGACAAAAATATATTTGTCACCCATTTAATAGAAAGATGAAACGACATCGGCAGCATGATAGAGTGTTTATTGGTGACAAAATATTTCCGTTTTCCATAACTTATCCTTCGCAGACAAAAATATATTTGTTGCCTAATAAATGGAAATATGCAACGACATTGTTTAATAGATAGGGAATTTATAGGCGTCGCAAAAAAAATTATATTTTGTGACAAAAATGTTCATCTCCAATGAGCTAAAATAATTAGCGCTAATGCAAATGAAATTGGTGCCTCATTTTTGCAGACAAAATTTTGTTTTCGTCACGACAAAATTAATATTTCGTCATCTTTGGGTTAAATTTTAAGACAAAAACAATTTTTGTCACCAAATTTCATCACAATAGCCTAGATTTCTTGTAATGTTTTTCCGATGTGAGATTGTAAAATAAAAGATAAATGGAAGCTAGTTAATGTGAATTTTCTTAATTGTTTAAAATTTAGAAAATTTAATAATTTTAGAATGAGGGTTTGGGTGCCTCTATTTACACACCACATTTGGTCTCAAGGCATACTATTAATTTTTTTATTTTTCATTACAATAATGACCTTACCTAAAATGACCAAAATGACCATAACTAAATACACACCTTAGTTGAATACACATCCAAACCATACCCTAGCCACCACTATTGCAACCGCCGCCATTTCACCGTCGCTACATCGTCGTCCCTCTTTAGCTCTGGCGAATCCCCATCACCACAAACCCTTGCCGCCGTCAACCCTCCATCAACCCCACCACCTCGTAGATTGCGAGAGTACAGATCACGGCACATGCACACATGTCCAGTCCCCCTCCCTCACACAACTCATAGCCAGATCAAACCCCGGCAGCGCCCCAACATTATACCTCATCTTGGCCTCCTTCCTACACTCCATTGCATACTTAAAATGGTTTCTAAACAACGTTTGCAATTCAACGACAAATCGCAGAGCATCCTTTTTCAAAATCCTCCAAACTCTTTGTTGTATCGTCCCCTTATGTCGACGCCCTCCGCTAAATCGTAGCCTGCTCCGACCATCTTCCTCACCGCCGGTGAAGCATAACCGTTAGTGCCGAGGCTCATCATCTTCTTGTTCTAAGTTGTGATAATACAACTAGTAGTGTTTTCTATTTTTCGAATGGTTGGTTTGGTTTGTGTGAAAGGTTGTGTAGTGTAGTGTTGTGATGTTGAGTATGTGATGGCAGAAATATATATATATATATATATAGAGGTAGGTTGTTTAAGGTGTGTACTAAGTTGTGTGGGACTAAGGGCAAAAATGAAAACATTGTGGTGTGTGTTGAGAAAAATTATGTTTTTTCCAAATTATTAAAGGTGTGGACTGAGTAATGGTGTGCCTTGAGACTAAATGTGGTGTGTAAATAGAGGCACCCTGAGGGTTTGGAGCTCCTAAAAGGCTTCTCCCTAAAAACCCTATTTTTCCTTATATAATATATAGATAGATAAGGCTTCTCACTAAAAATCTCATTTTGCTTGTATAAATGGGAGTATAAAATTCACTTTATGTAAGTGAAACAATTCACTTATTCTTTATTTTTTCGATGTGGGATTGTAAAATAAAAGGTAAATGGAAGCTAGTTAATGGTAATTTTCTTAATTGTTTAAAATTAAGAAAATTCAATAATTTTAGAATGAGGGTTTGGAGCTCGTAGAAGGCTTCTCTCTAAAAATCTCATTTTCCTTATATAATATATAGATAGATAACTGATAACGTTTTTTTTATTTTATTTTATTTAAATGACTAACAAGTATTAGAATATGTCAAAATTGTGGACCTTAGAGTATCTCCATCCAAACCTTCAAAAAATTAGTGTGTCAATTTTTTTTGAAGGTTTAGGCGACAAATTAGCATATATCAATTTTACATAAAAGTACTTCATCCAATTCGCCAAATCTACTATTCTATTATTTTAAAAAATGAAATTATTTTATTGGATAGATTTGAAACTTGACAACAACTTGGAGCATGTCAAATTTGAGAGGTTGAATTCATACCAAACACCAACTCAACATTTGACATATCAATTGAATTTCATTCTATGTTACAGTGCCACATAGGATTTGACACTTCGAGTGTATTTTTTTTTACAACAATGATAGAGAGCTCTAATGATATGGCAAGGAAAAAAAAAACATAGGCACACACATCACATCACCTGTGAGCCTCACTCATTGCCACATCACTAGAACTCTCTTTAGAGAGCCAAAATTGGAGCTCTCAATCTTTATTCTTTTTTTTAAACTTGAAGGAGGTCAGTATAATTTATCCAAAGTAATAATAAATAAGAATTTGAGATACTCTAACTTGGTGGGTCATTTTATCAAACAGTTTAAAGGCAAAGAAAATAAAGCAGATCAATCACTCAAATTTACGCAGAGATGTGAGATCGCGTGCTTGACTTCGTCGTCCAATCGGCTTTCCTAGCAATTTAGGGCGTCATCCCAAGTATCTTCTCTGCAATTTCTTTGTGAGTGTTGGTGTGAATTCGTGCTCAGCTTTGTTGGTACATTCAGAGCTCAGCTGTGTCAAATCACAAAGAAAACACCACAAAGCACACGTTCCTCTCTCTTTCCTTCTTCTTTACAAAACCTCACAACACCTTCTTCCCTCTTTCTTTTCTCTCTCTGTAAGAATCTATTTGTATGGCTTGATTTATTAATGAGAAAGAAAGGATGAAATAGAAAACTTTTTTATTTTTATTTTTAGGGGAAATTACACCCAAAAAAAAAAACCCAGGGTTTAGTGCCTTTTTCAAATTAAACCCTACGTTTCCAATTTTGAGTATTTGTACCCTACCATTCCACCCGTGTTGCAATCCGATCCCCCCACCCATCTCTGTCTCTATTAGTTAACGAAAGATTGATTTAGGCGCCAAAATTTCCCTAATCTTCACGATTTAGGGCAAAAGACACCCCTCCATTGCGATTTACGCACTACAACAAATTTGAGATTTAAAGACGAAACAAATTTGTCCCAAAATGTATATATTTCGTCACCCAAACTAATTACGACGAAAATTTTTCGTCACCCGTTTTGTTGCCAAAGCCTCGTCGCTAAAGGGTCTTAGAGACGAAAAAACAATTTCGTCATTGAAAATGATAAATTTGTGACGAATTTTTTTGTCTCCAATATGCTCTGTTGGGAGCATACTTGTTATTAATTAGCGACAAAATATTTTGTCATTAAAGGAAAAAATTAGAGACAAAAGTATTTCGTCATAAATATAAGAAATAAAGACGAAATAATTTTGTCACGTTTAATATAAATGAAGACGAAATTTTTTTGTCAAAGAAGCTACCAATAGAGACAAAAACAAATTCATCATTAAAAATGATAAATTTGTGACAAATTTTTTTGTCTCCAATACACTCTGTTGGGAACATACTTGTAAGTAATTAGCGACAAAATATTTTGTCATTAAAAGAAGAAATTAGACACAAAAGTATTTTGTCATAAATATAAAAAATAGAGACGAAATAATTTTATCACGTTTAATATAAACGAAGACAAAAAATTTGTCAAAGAAACTACCAATAGAGACAAAAACAAATTCATCATTAAAAATGATAAATTTGAGAAGAATTTTTTTGTCTCCAATACACTCTGTTGGGAACATACTTGTAAGTAATTAACGACAAAATATTTTGTCATTAAAGGAGAAATTAGAGACAATTATTTTGTCATAAATATAAGAAATGAAGACAAAATAATTTTGTCACGTTTAATATAAACGAAGACGAAATTTTTTTGTCAAAGAAGCTACACTACAAGAATTAACACATTTGCCGACCAAAAAATTAGTCGCTAAAAGTCCATTTTTGGTCGGCAAAACATATTCCCGACCAATTTTTTTGGTCGCCAAGTTGGTCGGCAATTGAGGGTCGCGGAAAGTAATTAGCGACTAAAAGATTTTTAGTCGGCAAAACGTTCTATTTGGTGACTAAATTGTTGGTCGCTAAACATATAATTATCGCGACTAACCTATTTAGTCGCAAAAAGACTTTTGTCGGCAAAAATTACATTCAACGACCAAAAGCAGGAAAACAATACACCTGTAATTCCTAATAATTCATTCAATCCATAATAAACCTATAATTTTAAAGCATCATTCAAATCAACTGAATCATTAACATTCGACACAATACATAATTCATTAACATTCGACACAATATAACTATTCTAAGTTTTCATTCACAAGTCACATCCATCTAACATAACAATTTGAAACATAACTATTTGTTATCCATGCGCAACTATCAACAAATAAAACTACTAATATTTGTTATCCATACACATCCATCCAAAAATATTTAATCCTCACAAAAATGCTTATACTGCCAAGTAATCTTGTACAATTTAGCTTCGTGCACGAGATCATCCATTATCCATCTATACCAAAGAAAATGAGAAATAATGTTAGGTTTGTTTTTAATGAAAATATTTGAAATGGATAATTAAATTATCAATTTCAGAGAATCGTAAGTTCAAATCAAAATTTCTAACTCATTTGCAGATAATTAAATTATCAATTTCAAAGTATAAACTGCTAATTACAAATTTGAAATGGGTATTAACAAATTGGACAATGAGACTCATGTTTACACAGAGAAAAGTGCAAGATTCATATATGGTCATGGCAAACACAATCAAGCTTGACAAGCACAAATAGACATAGAAGACTACTACAGTGTTGAAAACAATCTTCCTCTTATTTATGGTTTTCTCTGTTTTTTCGTTTCTTTTCTTTTCTTTTTCTTTGTTTATGGTTTATTTGTTTCTCCTTATGTAGTTACTTCAAAGGAATGATCTTGAAAAGTTTGTGAACCTTGGAATCGACCCTCCTAAGGGTGTTCTATGCTATGGTCCACCTGGTACCGGTAAGACACTTTTAGCTAGAGCTGTGGCTAATAGAGCTTATGCGTGTTTCATCCGTGTTATTGGAAGTGAACTTGTTAAGAAATATGTTTGATGATTACTATTCCATTTCATTTTAGGACATTAATATTCCATTTCATTCCAAGGCCAGAGAAAATTAAAAATAAAAATAAAAATAAAAAATTTCACATGTAATAGTATCTAAAGTGGCAACAATTTTAATGCTACATTTTAAAAATGTATATTAAAAATGTATATCACAAGAGGTGTCAAACATTTTTTTTTTTTTTTTTTGACAGTTTAACTATAATATTAAAAATGTTCCCCAATGATGCTTCGATTTTACAAATAACTTATAAAAGCAAAAAAAAAAAATATTTGATTCTCATTACGTATATTTGCCAATATAGAAAGGGATACTTAAAAGAAAGAAGAGAAATAACACACTTCAAGGCAAATAATAGATTGGGGGACTTCACAAACAACAGAGTGAAATGGTATTCTCCACATATCCCAGTAGCAAACATCAACACAAACATTGACAGTGAGAGGGAGACACAGGCAGAGACTGAGTGAGTGAGAGTGATACAACAGATTTTTACCTGCAATTGTTGCTAGGGAGAGTTGAAGATGCTCTGAAAAATCACGATGGTGAAGGCCCTGGTGGCTGACACATTGTAGAAGAAGACGAGTATGAGAAAGAGGAATGATGGAATAAAAACAAACTGAAAGTAAAAACAAACAAATCAGTGATAAGAGTAATATTAGCAAGACCTTCATCACTGCCAAATTGGTGTCAATGCCATCTATTTTTTTTGTTTGTTTTTTTGCAATTGTCCCATAAATAATTAAACACAGAAATAAACAACTTCAAAAAAAATAATAAATAAAGGAGTTAATTACACTTTCCATCCTTTTATTTCGATTTAAAATTTATTTTATAGTTTCAAGTTGAACAATTTAGCCAAACCAATTTAAGTACAATTTTAATTTAGTACTTCTATCTAAATAGAATACTAAAATTAATAATTTTGAAATATTTCTTAATTTTTTAAGATGTACATGTAAACAAAATTAATAAAAAAATTAGACAAAAGAACTAAATTAAAACTAAACTTAAAATGTAAAGACCAAATTGTTCAAATTAAAACCATAAGAACTAAAGTAAAATTCTGATCAAATTATAGGAATGGAAAGTGTAATTAATCCTAAATAATGTGTCACAAGTTTCTAACTTTGTACACCCTGTTTTGTTGTCCTTTGAGTCATAACTCAGAGAGAAATTTAAAAGCCCAAAAAACAAGAATGAAATATATAATCAACTGCAATCCAAGAACGATCATTAATTAAAACTTCCAATCTTATAAATAAACCTACACAAGCAGCCCAACAATACATAGTTTAGATACAACAATAACACCAAACACAAATTTTTTAAAACACTTCAAATATATATATTCAATCTAAAAGAAACAAATCACAAATCGCTACTGAATCAAGCTCTCCAACAAATATATATATATATATATATTCAATCTGCAATAGATAGATATAAATAGATAAAAACATAGATACATGACATATATATATATACCACTAACAAGAACTAAAAAACAGAGACAAATCTAAAAGATTGAACAAATTAAAGGTAATAAAAATAAACGTTGAACAAATATAAATAAACGTAGAGACCATGTGACTTTCTTCATTTTCTTCTAGTTTATCAACTAAAATTTTCCAATTTCTAATTACCACAAGATGCATACTAGAGAAACATCACAAATAAGTCTGAGTCAATATGATTCCCTCACTATAAGCATGACCTGAATGCAAAATCACTAATTATGGAAGATTAACAGTTCCTTCTTCATCTAGGATGTAATTTCAAATACATGCTTCTACAGAAACAAAAGGTGCAATGGCTGGCATTGCAGTTTGTGAATATCTCTAACCTTTTGCCATTTTTAGAAAATGACCACCAACCCATATAAACCCATACACTACACAATTTACTAAACTCAGCCTAACATCCGTTTTTCTCATTAACCAAAAAATACCAATATCTCTGCCACAAGTTTTTGTGTGATCAAATTACTAAAAGCTTATTATTTCAAATTATGATTAAGATATAAGCCTATCCTCGTATCACAATTAAAGCAAGGTTGTTAAACTCAGGATAGTTCATCTGATAGTGATGCTTGCTCCATGATCAAGTAGGAGGCTCAAACTGGGGATAATAATATTCTACAGCCAAAAAGAGAACAACAATACAATGATTGTGAAGATTGGAAAAGGACACTATTTAATAGTTAAGTGCATCATGTCATTAAGTTTTCAAGGAATATAATGAAACCCTAGCCACAACAGTTGGCCTAATTTCAACCTCGAGGTCAGATGCACCAACCCACGCAAAACACATAAAATAGAAAATAAAACCCTTGAGGTTCCATGGGACAACCTCTGGATATCAAAAGCTGCAGTGCTTCAACTGGGAAGAGTTCCTACAATCATATGAAAATACAATTTTACACTAATAAAGCAAAGGATGCAGCTCAATGAGTAAAGCACTCCCATTATGAGTAATGTGTTAATTAACTGTTGTGTACAAGAAAATCAGCAATCAAATCCACTTCTTAGTCTTTGCTTCAATTCGAAAATAATTGAGTACAACCTGGAAAACAAACAAGTTAATAACTTAATATTCACAATCAATCACAGGAGTAAACAAACCAACATGCCTATTGCTTCTTATAATTTTTATCAAGTCCGTGTCATATGCCCTAATCTGCCCCTAAAAAAGATTAATAATATATAGATTCCGAAAACATAACAGAAAAAAACAAACACAGAAAACATGCACGCACACACACACACAGACTAGGAAGTAGAAATAGTAAGGAGAAGTGTTTGTCTCACCAAAAGTTTTTCAGCTTCTTCATGCTTTCCCTTCAAACAAAGTTGCAAAGCTTTTGCAGCCAACTGGTTAGCTCTCATTCCCTGATTAACAACTGCACTAGATTCACCAGGTTTCTGAGATTCAAATGAAACCATTTCTGACTCCACATTTCTCTCACAATTATATGGAGAACCACCGCGGTCATCATTCTGCTGATGAATAACTTCGCTCATAAAGTTGCCATCGTTTGCAAACTTATTTAAGCTTGCCATTGCAGTAGAGATAAGATCAGAATCTTTATTAGATGACATGCTTTGACTTTTCCGCTTGCCCCCAAGATAAAGAATCATGAAGCTTAGGCACTTTCATCTCTAAATGACAACGATCCCTTAGCCTTTCTCGGCCAATATTCTGATAAAAAATTATAACATGCAAGTTAAAAGGAAGCACATATCTTTACTTTCGTTTCGAGTTCAGAATTAGACAGGATATAAATATATATATATATTTAAACACAGGAAAACATATTTGCAAAATTCATCCCCAAGATGTAGATCACTATCTTAAACGAAATGATTCACATATTGGCCAACATAAATGGTAAATTTTAACAATACCATTGGCAATAGCTAAGTACCTTTTCAGTAACCTTTTCATTCCGATCATCCACAGTTGTTTGTTGTTCCTCACTTAGCCCCTTCTTTCTATTTTTTATGGCACGGAGGTGAGCACGCGATGGAGCAGCTGTACGAGATGCCACAGAAAATGCCAGCTGACCTAGGGATCCCCACCGCTCTCCAACAACCTATACAATTTTAGTGCATCACATCAAAATGATAAAGATAGAAGATAAGATACCCTACCTTGCATCAAAAAAGCACAAGATAATTACCTCCTCAAGGGCCATTCCTTCACGAGCTGCCTGCTCCTGAGCTCGCTTCAAGGCTTTCAGTCTCCAACTTGCACCTCCATCTCCAACAACAGCAGAAGACAGAAGTTGGTTCCGTCCAGCCTTTGTCCCATCAGCTTCTTCCTGATAACCAGTTCCATTATTCTTAAAATATGGATTCAATTCTCTGGGATTTTCTTTCATCTGACAAAAAAAGAATATATATAAATATATATGTAAAAACTACTGCCTAAATGCATACATAACAACATGAAGAAAAGAGACAAAGACCAAACATTCATTACTATTTATGTATAAATAATTTACTTTCTCCACAGAAAAAAATATAATAACTATTGAAATTAGTTTTTCCAAGAACTAAAATACTTCAAATTCCTGAAAAATGGGACATTAGCCACTGTGAAATAGCAACCTCCAATAAATTGTTAAACCCTTTTCACCCTAATGTTGAATCATTTGTGAAACTCTCTACAATATTACAATTTTGGGATAACTAGGAATCTGAATCTGAATCAATAAATACAGCAACTTGTGCAGCAGATGCATAGATTCAAAAAATAAGATCAATTACAGAATCTGAATCAATTCAGAACAGATCACTAGACCATGATCAATTCGAAATAGTTGGGATAACTAGGAATCATGAACAAAAATATTCCACACAGTAATCATAAAACGTGTTTTGAAGATTCAAATAAAATAAATAAATAACAATATTGAATCTTGCAAGACTAGCAACAACCCAAATCGCTATTCTAGCTAACATGATCTGAAAGAAGACAAATAGGAAAAGTGAAGTGAAAAGTGAAAAGAAGAACGAAAAAAAAAAAAAAAAAGTCATCAAAAAAGAAAGAAGATAGATGCAAAGATACAACCGAATCGAATGGATGATGATACTCACAGCCCACAAAGGCAAAGCAGGAGCTCGGCCAGTGATGATCAGCCAAACCCAACCATACCCAACAAAGTAACAATCAAAACCCACATAGATAGAAATCAGAATCGCACAAAAACACAAAAACCCAAAAATCACAACCATTTTTTAACAAAGAAAAACAGAGATTGAGCTGATTGGAACCTCGTTGAACGATGAAATCGTTGGTGAAGTAACAGAGGACAACCCAGACACCAACGCTGCACATTTTTTGGTCCCAGCAATTGGTGAAGAAGCTTTGAAGAAGCAGCTTCGGAGCTCATAACTCGAACCAAAATTCGCCGCTCGTCGCTCGCCTCCGTGAGAGAGAGAGAGAGAGAGACGTGTTGTTTCGAAACAGGGCTCTGCAAACCTGAAAGGAAATGAAAAAAGGGGGGGAAAGACGGAAAAAATGGGGGAAATAAGTTTGGGTGGGCGGGTCAGTGAAAAAAAGAGGGGAAATTTTTTTCATTTTTTTTAATGAATTTTTTTTTATTTGGTAGAAGTATGGGTAATATTTCAATGAAAAATATTTTTCGTTAAAATAAAATTAATTTTTTATGGTCAATTAAAAATATTTTTTTGTGGTCGATTTTTTTTTATACTAAAAATCAATAACTATTTTTTTGTGGTAGAGGAGAGGAAGCGACGGTAGTGGTGAATGTGGTGGATATGAGGTGCCGGTGCTGGTGGTGGTGGTGGTGGTGAAGGAGATTAGTGGTAAAGTTGTGGTAGTGGTAAAGAAGATAGAGTGGCGGTGGTAGAGGAGAGGTAATAGTAGTAGTAGAGAGTGAGAGAGAGATAGAGAGACAAAGAGAGAAAAAGATAGAGAGTGAGAGACAGAAAAAAAGACAAAGAGAGAGGAGAGATGAATGAGAGAGATAGAGAGAGAGATAGAGAGAAGAGAGATGAGCGAAAGAGACATAGAGAGATTAGAGATGAACGAGAGAGACAGATAGAGAGATGAGCGAGAGAGACATAGAAAGAAGAGAGATGAACAAGAGAGACAGAGAGAGAGATAGAGAGAAGTGAGATGAGCGAGAGAGACAGAGAGAGAAAGAGAGATAAGAGAGAGCGAGAGGAGAGAGATGAGCAAGAGAGATAAAGAGAAGAGAGATGAACGAAACAGACAGAGAGAGAAAATATATGAGAAAAGACATAGATAAGTGAGAGACACAGGGAGAGACAGACAGACAGACAAACAGACAGATAGACAGAGAAGAGTGATGAGTAAGAGAGAGAAATAGAAGAGAGAGGGGAAGATGACAAAATGGGTGAAGAGAAAGAGAGAGTGATGGAATGAGAGAGACAGAGGCGCAAGAGAATCGATAGCAGAGAGAGAGACGTGTTTAAGCCCTAACTCATTTTAGTGTGTTTGAAATCCCTCTAGAGTTCCTCACCAAATTAATTTAAAAATCCCTCCAAAACGATAATAAATAAAAAGTAAAATTATAATAATAAATAATAGAAAGAGAAAGAGAGAGAGAATAGTGATGAGTGAGAGAGAGACAGAGACAGAGAGAGAAAGAGTAAAAAAGAGACAGAGAGAGAAAGAGAGAGAGAGAGAGACAGGGAGAGAAAGAGATAGAGACAGAGAGAAACAAAAGATGAGTAACAGATAGACAAAGAAAGAGAGAGAAATAGAGCGAAAAGAGATGATCGAGAGAAAAACATAGAAAAAGAGAGAGATAGAGAGAGAAGAAAGATGAGTGAGAGAGACAGAGAGAGATAGAGAGAAGAGAGATGAGTGAGAGAGATAGAGAAAGAAAAAAGATGAGAAAGATAGAGAGAAGAGAGATGAGCGAGAGACAAAGACAGACAGATAAAGAAGAGTGATGAGTGAGAGAGAGAAAAAGAAGAGAGACAAAGAGAGAGAGACAAAGAGAGAAAGAGATAGAGAGTGAGAGTCAGAAAAATAGACAGAGAGAGGGGAGAGATGAACGAGATAAACAGAGAGAGAGATAGAGATAAGAAAGATGAGTGAGAGAGACATAGAGAGAAGAGAGATGAACGAGAGAGAGAGATAGAGACAGAGATAGAAATAAGAGAGAGATGAGCAATAGAGACAGAGAGAAAAGAGAGATGAGAGAGAGCGAGAGAAGAGAGAAGAACAAAAGAGATAGAGACAAGAGAGATGAACGAAAGAGACAGAGAGAGATACAGAAAGGAGAGAAGAGATAGATGAGTGAGAGACACAGAGAGAGACACAGACAGACAGATAGACAAACAGACAGAGAGAGAAGAGTGATGAGTAAGAGAGAAAAAGAGAATAGAGAGAGGAAGATGAAAAAATGGGTGAAAAGAGACAAACAAAGAGAGAGAGAGAAAAAAAGAGCGAAAAAGATAAACGAGAGAGATATAGGGAGAGATGAGCGAGAGAGATAAAGAGAAGAGAGACAGAGACAGACGAGAGATGAGAGAGATAGAGAAAAGAGAGATGAGCGAGAGACACAGAGAGAGAGACAGAGAAGAGTGATGAGTGAGAGAGAGACAGAGACAAAAATAGAGACACAGAGAGAGACAGACAGACAGAGAAAAGTGATGAGTGAGAGAGAGATATATATAAATTATTTTTTATTTTTCTTTCAGCGACGAAAATATTTTAGGCTTGGTTTGGGAACAGGCTATTTTAGTAATTTTTTGGCTTTTTACGAAAAAGATGTGCAGAAAAGTAGAGAGGTGATGTGATGTGTTTTAGTTGGCTTTTTGGCTATTTTAGCCACTTCCCAAACGAGGCTTTAGTTGCCAAAACTATATATACCGCGACCAAAATAATTTTTAGTCGCTGAAATTAAATAAACTATATATACTTATATAATATATATATATATATATAGATTTAATAAGAATTTATATTTGTTTTAGATATTTTTTTTAATATACAAATTATTTTTTAAATTTTTTTTATAAAAATAATTTAACAATCCCATCACTAGCCATAGTATATGGGAGAAGTTGAAAAGGGTGTAGGAGTAGGTATGAGAGAAGTCAAAAAGTGGGTAGGGAGAAGTCAATAAATGCTGAGTTCTTTTTTTTTTTTTTAAATCAAAAATTTTAAAAATTAAGATTGGAATATTGGAGCTCACATAAGGTTTGTAAGTTAAAAACCCTATTTTCCTTATATAATATATAGATAGATAGATAGATATAAATATGGCACATAACGTTGATATGACACAAGGACCAAAGTACCGAAACAACTGCTACAATTTGCCCTCATCTAAATTAAAGGGATTTAAAAAGTCAAAAAAAAAAAGAAAAAAAAATTATAATATTAAAAAATGTTCACTAAAAAAAATATAGATTAAAAATTTTAAATTAATTATTGAAAACTCCATACTAAACAAGGTAATGTTTTTTTATTAATTTTGAAAATTTAAAAATTATTATTAATTTTTCCTCTGTTTTTTTTCTCACAAAAAAAAATAGCTACATTAATTATCTTTTTCTTTTTCTTTTTTGTGGAGAGGGGTTTTGACCTGCGATTTTTCTAAAATGGGTGTTCTAGATGGAAATGGTAGAATTGGTTCAGATAATGAGAAAAAGTGCTTATGCAAGGGGCGCCTTCACTATGAGAAAGAATAGTCGGTTTTGCATAAGGTGCATTCTTGGATAATAGCTTTCAATACTGACATGCATGAAAGGCTTAGGTGTGAGACATATGAGAGGGGCTTTAGTGCGAAAATAAAAGAAATGGTTTACAGAGTGTCTTCTTGCTTCACGACTTCAATACTTGTGAGAGAGGAGTAGGCTTAAGTGCGAGAGAGAAATGAGAGTTTGTAGGAAGTGTCTTCTTGGGTCATGACTTGAGTGTCCGTGCACATGAAAATGAGTGATAAGGGTTAGAGTGTGTCTCTTGGGGTGACGGTTTCAGTGCTCCGAAACACAAAACCATAGCATTTTAATAAAGAGAAATAATTAGTGATAAAATATTTTTGTCTCCTTAAATACAAGAACAGAGAATTTATTATTGGTGACAAAATATTTTTGACTTCCACAACATAACCTTATGAGACGAAAATATATTCATCGCGCAATCAATCAGAATTTATTAGTGACGAAATATTTTCATCTCCCATAACTTATTCTTCAAAGACAAAAATATATTTGTCGCCCATTTAATAGAAAGATGAAACGGCATCGTTTGCATGATGGAGTGTTTATTGGTGATGAAATATTTTTGTCTTCCATAACTTATCATTCCTAGACAAAAATATATTTGTCGCCTAATAAATGAAAATATGCAACGACATTGTTTAATAGGTAGGGAATTTATTGGTGACAAATTACGTTCATCGCAAAAAATATATATATTTTGTGACAAAAATGTTCGTCTCCAATGAGCTAAAATAATTCGCGCCAATGCAAATGAAATTGGCGCCTGAATTTTGCAGACAAAATTTTTTTTCGTCTCCTATACGTTTGAGAAAAATTAAAACAAACGACAAAAATTAATATTTTGTCATCTTTGGGTTAAATTTTAAGACAAAAAAAATTTCATCACCAAATTTTGTCACAATAGCCTAGATTTCTTGTATTTTGTTTCCTTGTTTAATTATTATTATTATTATTATTTTCTTTTTGTGGAGAGGGGTTTACTATGAGAAAGAATAGCAGCTTTGCACAAAATGTCTTCTTGGATAATAATGTTTACATGCACAAACGGCTTAAATGTGAGAGAGAATAGAGGAACTTCAATGCGAAATAGAAGAGATGGTTTATAGAGATTGTTTTCTCGAGTCACAGCTTCAATACTTGTAAGAGAGGAGACTCAAGTGTGCGACAAAAACGAGGATTTGTAGAGGGTGTCTTTTCGGGTCACGACTTTAGTATTTGTGTGTGTGTGAAAGTAGGTGATTAAGGTAAGAGTGTCTCTTAGTTTCTGACGGCATTTTAATAAAGAGAAATAATTAGTGATAAAATATTTTCGTCTCGAACTCATATGTTCGTTGCCTAATCAATAAAAATACAAAAACAATGTTGTGTGGGGATGGAGAATTTATTGGCGATGAAATATTTTCATCTCCTTCAATTTTACCTTATGAGACGAAAATATATTCGTCACACAATCAATCAAAATGCAACACGACACATGGAGACTTTATTAGTAACGAAATATTTTCGTCTCCCAAAACATATCCTTCCGATACAAAAATATATTTGTCGCCTTATTGACAGAAAGATAAAACGAGCATGAAGGGTTTATTGGTGACAAAATATTTTTGCCTCCCATAACTTATCCTTCCCAGACAAAAAATATATTTGTCACAAAATAAATAAGAAAATGAAACGACATCGTCTAATAAGTTTGGAATTTATTTGTGACGAATTCCTTTTGTCGCAAAAAAACTTTAAATTTTGTGACAAAAATGTTCGTCTCCAATGAGCTAAAATAATTGGCGCCAACAAGAAAAAAAAATTGGCGCCTCTTTTTTTTGACGATTTTATTTTTTCGTCTCCTATAGTTTTGAGAACAATTAAAAAAAACGACAAAAGTAATATTTGGTCATGTTTGGGTTACGTTCTAAAACAAAAATAAATTTTATCACCAAATTTTAAAAATTAATTATTGAAAACTCCATACTAAACAAGGTAATGTTTTCTATTAATTTTGAAAATTACAAATTTTTTATTATTTGTTTCTCTGTATTTTTTCTCACAAAAAAAAATAGCTACATTAATTATCTTTTTCTTTTTCTTTTTTTGTGGAGAGAGGTTTTGACCTTCGATTTTTCTGAAATGAGTGTTCTAGATGAAAAGGATAGAGTTGGTTCAGACAATGAGAAAAAGTGCTTGCGTGCAAGAGGGGCCTTCACTATGAGAAAGAATAGTGGGTTTGCATAGGGTACCTTCTTGGATAATAGCTTCAATGCTAGCATGCACGAAGGGTTTAAGTGTGAGACAGAAGAGAGGGGCTTTAGTGCGAAATAGAAGAAATGGTTTACAGAGTATCTTCTTGAGTCTCGACTTCAATACTTGTGAGAGAGGAGTAGACTCAAGTGCGAGAGATAAATGAGGGTTTGTAGAAAATGTTTTCTTGGGTCACGACTTCAAGGTCCGTGTACATGAAAATGAGTGATAAGCATTAGAGTGTATCTCTTGGGGTCACAGTTTCACGGCATTTTAATAAAGAGAAATGATTAGTGATAAAATATTTTTGTATCCTTCAATACCAGAACAAAGAATTTATTATTGGTGATGAAATATTTTTGTCTTCCACGACTTAATCTTATGAGACAAAAAATATATTCGTCACGCAATCAATTAGAATTTATTAGTGACGAAATATTTTCGTCTCCCACAACTTATTCTTCTGAAACAAAAATATATTTGTCGCCTATTTAATAGAAAGATGAAATAACATTGTCTGCATGATGGAGTGTTTATTGGTGACGAAATATTTTCGTCTTCCATAACTTATCCTTCCCAGACAAAAATATATTTGTCGCCTAATAAATGGAAATATGCAACGACATCGTTTAATAGGTATGAAATTTATTGGCGACGAATTACGTTCGTCACAAAAAAAAAATATTTTGTGACAAAAATGTTCGTCTCTGTAGACGTCCCCGAACGCCCCGGGAGGGTGAACTCCCATTCTGTTCATATTGGGGTCACTACAGTTCGAAGGACTCAAAATGTCACGGTTCTAAATCTGAGCCAAAGAGTCCAACTCTGGCAAATCGTTTTGAGAAAAACAGATTTTTGAAAAAGAAGTGCCAAACATGGACTGCTTTGCCAGATTACAGAGTCGCCACCTAAATATTTTAAAATGGGAAATTTAGGAAACCCTGACTCGGTGCCAAAGGCCACATGTCCGTCATCACCAAAGTTGCCTCGACTCGGGAGCTTGGGTACGATCGGGGAAGGTCAGCTATGAGCACCCCCTCTCGCCCGGTCCGAAGACCGGCCTCTACTAACCATGATATCCGATTTTGAAAACTTTATGTGTTCTTATTCCGGTTATTAGCCTAGAATTACTACGTTATGCGCACAGCAAACAAGTATAGACCAAATCACCTAAATTGGAACAAAACATTGCATGTTTGTTTTGAAAATGTTTTTGCTACTCGCAAGTAGGCTAAAATGCAGGTTTTGCCACCTTCGAGTAGGCTTTAGAAAAGACAGTTTTAAAACTCACAGTTTTAATGCATTGTCCCAATTTAGGCAATTCGACCTTCATCCACAGGTATTCAAGCAGTTATATCACATAAGCACTTAGCCTCATGGTAGTCATGCTATTATGGCAACACTCACACACATGTGATATGCTAAAGCATAAAATCTCACCTAGTACTCCAAGCCAAAATAGAAACTAGTTAGTAATCATAAGCATGATCCTAGTTCATGTTAAGTGGCTAATGTGACACAAGCAAAGATGCAATCTAGACAAGCTCGGCTATCCTAAACATGGCATGTGAAATGCTACAAATAACACGTATTCAATTTGGGATTAAAATACAATGCAGTTTGTATGATGTGCCGAGCCCGATGCATGTATAACAAATGTATGGATGCACGCATGCTATCATACTGTTATGCTAATTTAAATATGCCCTAATCTACCATCATAAGCAGGTAAATAAAAGGGAGAAAGAAGTGGAGGTTGGAAGACATGCACACACCCACACACACTTATTACAAACATGCCCTCACACGGAGGGACCAAAAGAATAATACAGTCCGAATAATGCAGTCCAAATATAAAGTAAATAAATTATTACAAAATTTCTAATTATCAAATTAAATTCAATAAAAAGAAAGGGGCCTCAGCCCTGCCTCGGGATGCGCGAATGATGCATGCTCGAATCCGACTCGCCCGGAAAGCCCACACCATACCACTGCTGCCTCTGTTTTCGCTGTCCTGCCTTTCTGAAAACTGCCAAAGTCCCAGAATACATTCCTTGCATGTTGTAGAATACCATCGGCTGGATGAAGTGACCACCGGCTGTGTATAATATCCATCGGCTAGAGATGAAGCTATCGGCACTGAGTAAATGGCCGGTCGGCACTTAATGTTGCCGGTCGGCAGAAAATTCCTGCAGAGGACAATTTTGACAGCAACAGCAGACAAGCAGTGCATGGTGTGGAATTTCAAGCAAATGTGTGCATGGACACACTCCCTATCATGCAATGGACTCAAGGGAGCATGGCCCTCGACCCCCGGGCCATCAATCACGCATTTCAATGCATGATGGCCCAAAAGCCAAGTTAGCAACTTTGATATCAAATGAAATGCACATCAAACAAACAAGTGAAACCCAACCTCTATCACTTGATCAAGAGGCAAGGCATGTATGCTCATGCAATGCAACCTAGGCATGTTAACTAAGTATGCAACATGGCATGTAATGTGAGAATGCTAGCATGCAAATAACCATACAAGGCAAGCATGCAAACTAAGCAAATGATGGACTTAAACATGACTTGGGCAGCCCTAAGTAGGCCCAAAACAGCAGCCAAAATCATGGAAATGAAGGCACAAAATGCACACGCACATGCATGCAATCATGGTCCAACACCTTAAGCATAAACAAGGCAACTCTTAAGCACACTTAAAGAGGCTAAGTATGGACATATAGCATGCGACGTAAGCTCTGAAATCATGTTATAGGAGGTTCCAAACCAACTAAATAAATCAACAAAGCATGCAACAATGCTCACATATTCACATACTTGAAGCATACAAGCCACAAAATACAAAGAGGCTATATAATGCATGCTAGGGTCGACTCAAACAACTTAAGACAGACCTAAAGCATGGCAAAATAAGCACAAAAGCTTCACAAATCTGAGCCTAAAACATGCTCGAACAAAGGCTAACAACCTAAGGCATATTAAGGCAATTACAAGGCATCACATGGTAGGTATACTAAGCATGCACCAAACTGAAAAATACCCTTCTACAACACTGATGAGGGACCAAAAATATGACTACTCACAGTAGATGACAAGCCCCAAATCAATATACAAACATGCTCAAAATGCAATGCAAGATTAAGGCCCACAAAGGGGTATAACATGAAGTACCAAAAGGGTGCACCAAACAGCCAAAGACCCTTCATGAGACATGTAGAGGGGGTCAAAATAAGCCACTTTTCAAGCCTGTCGAAGGCCCAAAAACAGAAGCATGGTAGGCTAAAGAAACATGCAAAAAAATAAGGACCAAAGAGGGTATTGAAGTAAGTCATGCATGGAGGTCCCAAATAAGGTTGAGCCCTTCTTCAATGTTGAAGAAGGGCTCAAAATAAGCCTCTTTGTAGTTTACATCGAAGCTCAAAAATACATGCAACTATGGCTTAGATATGAACCAAGAAAATGCTAGTTTTGGGGAAAAGTGTGCTTACCCTTGTAGACCAACAAACCAGCACCTCTTGGACCAAGTTTTGGTGCTCCTAAGCTCTGCAAATGACCTCCCAAATTCTGGAAATGGAAGTGGTGGTGTTGTGCTATGGGTTGGTGAAGGAATGGCCCAAGAACAAGGGTGTTTGGAGGTTGAATGAGAGAGATATGGTGAGAGATGGAGGGATATATGTATCTATATCAGATATGTATCTATATCTCTGGTTTTTTTGCTTAAGAATCTCCAACCTCTCCAAAGGAAGAGGAATGCTCTCTTACATAGGGAATGCCAAAGCTCCAAGCTTCTCTAAGAAGCTATGCCAAAAGGGGCAAAGGGTGCAGGAGGTTCTTGGCTTCTTAGAGAAGCTAATACAGCTGGCCAAGCTTCTCCAAGAAGCTTGGCCAGAGGTCCAACCTTCTAGAAGGGGTTTGGGGGTTCAAAGGCTCAAAATGGTCACATATATGCACGTGGATCGGGTTCTGTGCATCCCAGCTGGCACAGCTGGTATGCACTAGGCTTGGAGGGTGCAAAGGGTGTAAACCGGCCAGAAAATTTGATCATCGGCCAAAATAAAGTGCCGGTCGGCACTATATATTGCCGGTCGGCAAAATCTAGTGCCGATAGATGATTCCGAGGTCAAAACAGTGCCAGTGGGTATGCAAATTGAAGCCCCGGAAGTTAGCTTTCCAATGGCGCAAACCTTGCATCAAAATTCCTCCTGTGCAAAAAGTTATGCCCTTTTCCGTGAAGCCGCGCAGACTCGATCCAACCGGGATGATGCCCAGCTTCAACCAATCACATCTCCCCTACCCGGACTTGGCTCTAGGAGATTCTTGAATGAAAAATGAAGCCCCGGAAGTCTTCTTTTCAAATATGGTGGCCTCATAGCTTAACTCCAAGTATGCAATTGAATAAGCTCGATTTAGCGAGGGCTGCTCGATTCTCTCCTACCCCGATTCATGCCGAACTTCTCCCAGACCAGTTTTCTCCTCTCCCTTCCTCTTTTCTTCAACTTCAAACCTCTAAGCAAGGTGTTTTGAAAGATTTGCCTCTCTTCTTGCCGAAGAAACTGAACCTGTGCCCTGCACATCTCTCAACACCGAGCAAACCATCAGTGGTGCCCAAGTCTTGAGGGCGGTCAAAAATGGGGTGTCTACAGTCTCCAATGAGCTAAAATAATTCGCGCCAATGCAAATGAAATTGGTGCCTCATTTTTGCACACGAAATTTTGTTTTCATCTCCTATACTTTTGAAAAATATTAAAACAAACGATAAAATTAATATTTCGTTATCTTTGGGTTAAATTTTAAGACAAAAAAAAAATTTGTCACCAAATTTTGTCACAATAGCCTAGATTTCTTGTATTTTTTATTGATTTTAAGCATTTGGTGACGAAATTTGGCTTTCCTCTCTAAAAATAATACATTTGGAGACGAAATTATTTCCTCTCTAAAATTTTTTACAATGGTGACGACAAATTTCGTCTCCAAAATGGCGCCAAATCTTCCACCAAATTTTCCAAGGGCGGGAAATTGTTTTGTGACGAAAAATAAAATTTAGAGACGAATAAAATTTTCGCCATCTATTGTTATATTTGATTTTAAGCATTTGGTGACAAAATTTGGTTTTCGTCTCTAAAAATAATACAATTGGAGGCGAAATCTTATTTTCATCACTGTAGACACCCCATTTTTGACCGACCTTAAGGCTCAGACGTCACCGATTGAGCGCTCGGTGATGTTGCATGCTGTGCTCGTTCAGAAGCCTCAGAGTCGCGGCCGTGCGCCCTGCCTCCGGACTTCCGAACCTTCTTCTGTGCCTTGTCTCAGTTTGCGAACCAGACTCGGTTTTCTCTGTTTTCTTTCCTGAGGGGAGGGAGTGGTCCCGTAGACTATCTCTCGGTGGCCGTGAGCTACATTTCGTGGCCATAGGCCATTTTGCCCATTTCGAAGCCCGGTTCCCGGTTTTCGGGACCGTCAGGCCGTGTGCCTCGGTTCGGGACCGCCCAACCATCTCCGATTTCTCCGGTTTTGGGCAAGTACCTCTGTTTTATCATTCCGAGGGACACTGGGGCCTCAGATACCCACTTCGTGGCCGAACGCCACTTTCGGTGCCTGCAGCCCCTTTTCGGGACCCCGAATCGCACGGTTTGGGCCCCGAGCATTCATTTTGCATTAGTTTTTGTTCAATTTTGGCAGGTACCTCTGTTTCAACACTAGGAAGATCACTGGAGGGTGGGAGGCCAGCAATTGTCTCAAATAACCAGTTTCGCTCCTCCGGCGCCCGTTTTGCTCACTTCCGGGCTAATGTTGAACACCCTAGGGCTATTTTCTTCGAGCCGAAGCTACATATTTGTGATGAGGGCACATGGGAGGACACCAAAAAGTGGTGGTCGGCCAGTAATTGTGATTTTCATTTTTGAGCCTCTGCTTCAAATGCAATGTTGTGACTCATGTTTCAGTGTTGCCAAATTCCAACCCTGGGGCCTTATTCTACACACCTGGGAGGACACCAAAAAGTGGTGGTCGGCCAGTAATTGTTCTGTTCCATTTTTGGCCATGGCCGGCCGGCTAGGGGGAGTGGCTGGCCGACCAGTTGGGGTGGCCGGCCGGCCATCTTCAAGAAAGCCACCTGGCCGGCCTGCTTTCCCGTTTTGGCCACTTTACAGCTGTCCAGCTGTTTTTCAAAATATCCCTGTCCTCCGGGGGATATTTTGGGAGGGAAAGCTTGGGTGCATTTCCCTCCCCTTTTACACCCTTTTTTGGTCCATTTAAGGGGCTGATGAGCTCCTTTGTTAGGGTTAGAAAATTTTTCCTCGAGAGCCTATCTCCCTTTGCCTCCATTTTCATCTCCAAAACCTTGAAAAACCTTCAAGTTTCAAGCTCCATTTGTTCATCAACCCTAAGCCTCACCATCACCACATCCATTCCAGCAGCAAAGGAAGGTTTTTCAGAGGCTAAGAACCAGCAAATTGAAGCCAAGAAGCAACAAAAGCTTGATCTTCAAGGGTAAGTCACTAATTCCCTTTTTCTAGCACAATTTTGCATCAATTCTTTACCCCATTTGCTCACTGTTTTGGGCTCCGACCCCTACTGATTTTAGGCTTTTTTTGAGCCCCTCTACAACATTGTAGAAGGGCTCAACCTCATTTGAGAGCCCCATGATGCATCTCTTTCAATATCACTCTTTATGCCAATGTTTTGCATGCTATCTTTAGCCTATGAATGATCTGTTTTTGAGCCTGATATAAACTATGAGTGGGCCTATTTTGAGCCCCTCTTCAACATTGAAGAAGGGCTCAACCATGTTTGGTGACTCTATCTTGCACTTTATTTGTAATTCTTCCAATTTACCGTAAAATTGCATGATTTATTTTGCCTATTTGTGATCTGATTTGGAGCATCTCATGAACTAATATTGTGCCTATTTTGAGCCCCTCTTCAACATTGAAGAAGGGCTCAACCTTGTTTTTATGCTCTACATGCCACTTGCTTTGAATTCATGTTCTACCCTCGCTTTGCATGCTATTTTTAGCTCATGAGTGATCTGTTTCCGAACATGAAATATACTGTGATTGGGCCTATTTTGAGCCCCTCTTCAACATTGAAGAAGGGCTCAACCATGTTTGGCCCTTCTGTCATATACTTGTTTTGTAATTCTTCATATTTACCGTAAAATTGCATGCTTTGTTAGGCCTGTTTAGCTTCTGTTCTCGGCCTTCATCAGGCTTATAAAGTGTCTTATTTTTCCCTTCTCTTCATATTTTGTTGAGGGTCTTAGGTTGTTTGGTGCTTCCTTTTGGCATCTCATGTTATGGCCCATTTTTGGCTTCATCTTGCATGCTATGTTTAGCCTATCTACATGCTGAATTGGGGGATGTCATCTACTGTAAATGTGCATATTTTTGGTCCCTCTTCAATGTTGTAGAACTGTAGTTTTCATTTTGAACATTGCGTATACTACTTGCTTTGTAATTCTCCTCTTTTCCCCCATTTTTGCAAGCTATTTTTACCATACTTGTGGTTGTTATTTGTCCATGCTTTGTGCTAAAGAAATGCTAGTTTAGGGGCTGCCTTGCTACTGTCTTAAATCTCATGTCCATATTGTGCATGTTTAGTAGGGTTGTAGGCCATTTCGGGTGCTTTGCATTGCATTTCGGGCATCGGGTGTAATTTTGTCATAATTCGGGGGCCATTTGTGCATCATTTTAGCTGCTGAAATTTGCATTTTCCATATGCCATATATCGCATCTCATTCGCATGCCATTTCGTGCCTGTATGCCATGCCTCGGTTTGCGTGCCCGGGTGCACGCATTTCGAGGCGCTTCATTTTCATCTTTCGGCAGCTTGTGTGAGTGCGGCTGAGGTCCTCTCATGTTAGTGTAAACCCAATTTGCATTTTTCATGTCATTTGCATTGCGTATGCCATCGCCTCGGTTTGCGTGCCCGTGTGCACGCATTTCGAGGCAGCTTTATTTTCATCTCACGGCAGCTTATGTGAGTGCGGCTGAGGCCCTCTCATGTTAGTGTAAGCCCAATTTGCATTTTCATGCTTCTATATCATCGCCTCGGTTTGCGTGCCCGTGGACATGCATTTCGAGGCAGCTCTCTTTTATCCGATGGCCTCTTATGTGAGTGCGGCTGAGGCTCTCTCATGTCAGTATAAGCCCATCTTGCATTGCGTATGCCATTTTAGATCTGTTGCATTCCGTATGCCATTTCATGCCTGTATGTCACCGCCTCGGTTTGCGTACCCGTGTGCACGCATTTCGAGGCGCTTCATTTTAATCTCTCGGCATTTTATGTGAGTGCGGCTGAGGCTCTCTCATGTTAGTGTAAGCCCAATTTGTATTTTCATGCTTCTATATCATCGCCTCGGTTTGCGTGCCCGTGGGCACGCATTTCGAGACAGCTCTTTTTTTATCCGACGGCCTCTCACATGGGTGCGGCTGAGGCTCTCTCATGTCATTATAAGCCCATCTTGCATTGCGTATGCCATATATCGCATCTCATTCCGTATGCCATTTCATGCCTTTATGTCATTGCCTCGGTTCGCGTGCCCGTGTGCATGCATTTTGAGACACTTCACTTTTATCCGACGGTAGCCTATGTGAGTGCGGCTGAGGCTCTCTCATGTTGGTGTAAGCCCATCATTACATTTCGCATGCCATTTCGCATTCTTCGGTTTGCGTGTCCACGGGCACGCATTTCGAGGCACTTCACTTTTATCCGACGGCATCCTGTGTGAGTGTGGCTGAGGCTCTCTCATGTTGGTATAAGCCCATCATTTGCATCGCGTATGCCATTTCATGCCTTAGGAGCATTGCATCGGTTTGCGTGCCCGCGTGCACGCATTTCGAGGCATCTCATTTTCATAGCATTGTGTATGTTAGGATTGTATATTAGCTGCATTTCATGCATATCATGCATATTGCATCGTGTTCGGGATAGGAGTTAGCCCGGGCACGGGAAACGAGGCGCGTTTCGTACTCCGAGTGACGGAACGGGTCTCAATTCCCAAGTCACCGACGCTCCGGATTATCCGTGATGGAGTTAGGTTTTGTTGTAGCATTCATATGCATTCATCCTACATTGAGTTGTGCAATTCGGCTCCTCGGCCATCATGCATCGAGATGCGTGATTTGTGGCACGAGGATCGAGGCATGCATATATTTGTGAAATACATTGCTATGCCCCTTTCCTGCTCACTGTTGCAGCAAAATGAAGGATCAGCAATTTTTCAGAGTTTGGCACGCATTTCGAGAACAGGTGCAAACAGAGGCTAATCGGGGCATCGCCGTGGATTTCTGCGCAAGGTAGCTCCAACATACATCATTCATCAACAGCAAGGCAGTCCCTGGCTTGCATGCCAGTTTACCGTTTTCCTTAGTTAGTTTGTTAATTAATTAGAAATCTGTAATATTTTGGACTGTATATTCTTTTATTCGGACTGTATATTTATTTGGACCCTCTGTGCGAGGGCATAATTGTAATAAGTGTGGGTGAGTGTGATGTATGTCTTCCAACCCCACGTCTTTCTTCCCTTTTATTTACCTGCTTATGATGGTTAGATTAGGGCATATTTCAATTAGCATACAGTATGACAGCATGTTTGCATCATTCATCTGTATTGCATGCACCGGGCTCGGCGCATCATACAAACTGCATTGTATTTCAATTACAAGATGAATACATGTTAGCTGTAGCATTCCACATGCCATGTTTAGAATAGCCGAGCCTGCCATCTTAGTTGCATTTTTGCATGTGTTGCATTAGGCAATTCTGTATACTTAGGAACCATGCATGGATTTCTAATCGGTTTCTGTTTTGGCTTGGAGTACTCGGTAAGTTTTATGCTTTAGCATCCTTGCATGCGTGTGTGTGTTGCCATGATAGCATGCTTGCCATGAGGCTATTTGCATATGTGATATAACTGCCTTGAGTGCCTGTGGGTGGAGGTTGAGTTACCTGAATTGGGACAATGCACTGATTGTTTGTTTTAAGCCCACTAGATAGTGGCAAAACCATTGTTCTTCTAAGCCCACCTGAGGGTGGCAAAATCTGCATTTTCAGCCTACCTGCGGGTAGCAAACCATTTTTCAAACAAACAAACATGAGATGTTTTTTTGTTCCAATTCAGGCGACCCAGTCTATACTTGTTTGCTGCGAGCATCACATAGTAAACTAGGCTAATAAACCGGAATAAGAACACACAATGTTTTCAAAATTAGATATCATGGTTAGTAGAGGCCGGTCTTTGACTGGGCGAGAGGGGGTGCTCACGATGTGACCTTCCCTAATCGTACCCAAGTTCCCGAGCCGAGGCAACTTTGGTGATGATGGACACGTGGCCTTTGGCACCGAGTCAGGGTTTCCTAAATTTCCCATTTTAAAATATTTAGGTGGCGACTCTGTTATCTGGCAAAGCAGTCCATGTTTGGCACTTCTTTCAAAAAAATCTGTTTTTCTCAAAAACGATTTGCCGGATTTGGACTCTTTGGTTCAAGATTGAGAACCGACACAAATCGAGTCCGAACTGTAGCGAGGTCCCTCGCGGGCTTGTTACAATCACTAAAACATGCATATTTGGAGAGGAAATATTTTTTCGTCACGCGTTTTCATCACCATAGACCTTTTTTGTTGTAATGACGGCTCCATGCAACCCACCTAGTGCGATCGGTGATTCAACTCGCAATTGAAGCCATGCATTGAAATAAGACAGCAATTTCATAGTTGATTTTCCAAAAAGCTTTGGACTCTGAGATTGAGGTAAGAAATGGGTTGATTTTTGATTGTTTTATATCGATTTTCTGATTTTTTTTTCCTCCATTGTTGACCTTCGTTTTGTCTCCATTGTTGACATTCTTTTTTATTATTTTTTTATGACATTGTTTTTCTCTCCATTGTCGGTGCACACTTCTTGTTTATTGCTTTGTGACATTGTTGTTGTCTCCGACTGTATGCATGCCTCTGTATCACTGAATACATTACGGTCCCAGGGTCTCCATTATTTTTTTAGGTTCTTGTGTATCTGCCTTCTGTCATATTTTTTCTCCATAATGGAGAAATGTGGGCCAAGTTGCTTTATATGAGGGTTTTTTTTTTTAATATGCTTTGTTTTGCAAGTGGACCCATAGTTATTGTCATTGTTTTGTTTATGTATGGATGCAGTAATGACAACTTTTGTTAAAATTCTAATACATCACAGTGGCTATTTTATTGAGAATGATGAAAGGAGTTATGTTGGGGGTAATGTTGATGTATTTGATACAGTTGATGTTGATAAATTATCTGTCCCAGAGATTACCTACATGTTGAAGAAATTGGGTGTTTTTTATTACAAGCATATTTTCTATAGTTCCCAACAAAAATTTGGTCCTAGGGTTAAGAGTGTTGGCTAACGATGATGATATTAGAGAAATGTATTCTTTATTGGAAAATACAAATACCTTAGAGCTGTCTATTGAGCATCATAAGCCACATAATGTAGATATTGCTCATCATGTGTTATTCCTTACTGATGTGCCTGTAAAGGATGTGGAAAATGATGGAAATTACAACAATGATCACTGTCAAGAGGACTCAAACAGTGACAGTGATGGCAATGATGACCCATCAGACAGGGATTTCTTAGATAGTAGTGATGATGATGATCCTGAGCTTGATGACATTATGTTTGATAGTAATGTTGAGAGAGATATCAATGAAGACGGGCTTAAAGAAGGTCATGAGTGTGAAGTGAATGATGAAGATTCATCTAAGGAAGAACTGGTTACCCCTATTGGCTCTGATGATGAGGACAATAACAATAGGCCTAAGTACCCTGAATTTAGGCCTGAGGTTGATATGCAGAACACATAATTCAAACTAAGAATGTTGTTTAGTACAGCAAATGAGTTCAAAGATGTCGTCAAGAAATATGCAGTGAAAGGGGGGTATGATGTGAAGTTTACTAGAAGTGAAAAATGAAAGGTTCAAGTGAATTGTAGTGCTGGGTGTAAATGGAGACCGTATGCATCCAAGATGACTGGAGAGAACACTTTGCAGATAAAAACATGTCAACCTAAACACTCTTGCTATAGAACTTACAAGAATAAACAAATTACTAGTTCTTGGTTGGCAGAGAAGTATGTCCAGAAATTTAGGACCACCCCAACATTGAAAGTGAATGAGTTTCAAGAAACTATCAAAGAGGATTTTGTTGTAAGTGTGTCAACAATGACAGCTTATAAAGCCAAAAATACAGCAATTCGGAAGATTGAGGGAACCAATGTTGAACAATATAGTAGGGTATGGGATTATGCAGCTGAGTTGAGAAGAACCAATAAGGGTACTAATGTTGACATAAATGTGTGGAGGCCTCAACTGGAAGTTAAACCTAGGTTTCAGAGAATGTATGTATGCCTTGGTGCAATTAGGAGAGGATTTCTATCTGGTGTGAGACCATTAATTGGGTTAGATGCTTGTTTTTTTAAAGGACCTTGCCAAGGGCAGTTATTTGCAATAATTGGATGGGATGGAAACAATCAAATGTATCTAATAACTTATGTTATAGCTAAAGCAGAGTGTAAGGAGAGCTGGACTTGGTTTTTGCACAATTTGTTACAAGATATTGGCCCAATTGAAGAACATGGATGGACATTTATGACTGATCAACAGAAGGTAAATATTTTTATGTATTCCTTATGTTTTGAAATACTCTTATCATTATTTCATTCCTAGAATAATGTTTTCAATTAATTGTTTGGCTATGCTATCTGTTTTTCTTACAAGGACTTGTTCTAAGCTTGCGATTGGCATGCCCTGAAGCCAATCATAGGTTCTGTTTCAAACATTTGTATGCACACTTCAAGAAGTTGTTTAAAGAAAAAGAGTTAAAGGATTGTGCTTGGAAGGCAACAAAAGAATACACAATGGTTGAATGGGAGAAGCACATGACTAAACTGCAGGAAGTAGATAGTAAGGCATATGACTAGATGATGAGAGTGAACCCAGTCCAATAGTCTAGGTATGGGTTTAGTCCAAGAACCAAATCCAATAGGCTCCTAAACAACATCTCTGAATGCTTTAACTCATGGGTGATACAAGCTAGAGACAAACACATCCTTACCATGATAGAGATGATTAGGAGGGCTTTGATGGTGAGAATACATTAATGTAGGGACAACATGCTGAAGTATAAAGGGCCCATTTGTGGAAAGATACGATGCAAAGTTGAAAAGAGGAAACTGATGTCCAGAGTATGAATACCTACATGGTCAGGAGGAGCTGAGTTTGAAGTAAGACATGGAGGGATGGGTATGTAGTGAACTTAGAGAATAGAACATGCACATGCTTTAAGTGGGACCTCACTGGAATCCCTTATCCCCAAGGGGTAATTGCTATAGCTTTTTAGAAGGAGAGGGTTAAAGATTATGTTCATACATTCAAGAAAGAAACTTTTTTGAGGACTTATGAGCCATTGATTAATCCAATGAATGGGCCAGATCTGTGGCCTAAAACAGGGTGTGACCATTGTAGACACCCCATTTTTGACCGCTCTTAAGACTTGAGTGCCACTACTGATGGCTTACCTGATGGTGTAGGCTATGCAGTGCAAAGGTTCGGTTTCTTTGGCAAGGAGAGAGAGTCAAATCCCAACCTCACACCCCAGTTGTGGACCAAACCCTTTTGACCAAAGATTTTAGACCTTAAAACCCTCTCTTTCAAAACATTTTTTAAAATGCTTCTACGATGTTCCGAGGCTCACATTTCGTCAAATGTTGCATTTTTCGGTAAACTGAGCAAGGACAAAGTGGAAATGAATGAAAGAGAGATGAAATCTTTGAAAAAGATTTCAAAACACCTTGCTTAGGGGTTTGGAGTTGAAAAAAAGACGAGAAGAGGGAAGAAACTAAGTTGGGGAAGAAAATGGGCATGAACCGTTAAGAGAGAGTCGAACGGCCCTCGCTAAATCAATCCTATCCATTTGTACACTTGGATTTCAGCTTTGAGGCCACCACTATTGGAAATAATACTTCTGGGGCTTCATTTTTCATTCAAGAACCTCCTCAAGCCGAGTCCGGATGGGAGAGATATGGTTGTTGGAAGTTAGGCATCAATCCAGTTGGATCGAAACTGAGCAGGCTTCACTAAAAGAGGGATATCTCTTAGCACACTTGGAATTTTGATGTGAGGGTGCTACCATTGGAAAGAAGACTTCCGGGGCTTCAGTTTAGGCTCAATAATGACCTAAAAAGGCATCCATATGAAGGAGTTATGCTTGCTTCAAGTCGGGAACCAGGACTGATTTTTGCTGCCGACCACTAAGGAGTGTGCCGACCATAAATGGAGCATGTCGACCATATGCCAACCAAAAATGATCCTTGCTGACCAGAAAAAGTGGTCGGTCGACCAGTTGAGGTGGTCGGTCGACCACTTGTGCCCAAAAAGCTCAGAAATTGCAGATATTTTGCTCAAGCTGTTCCAGACTGTCCCAGATATTTCTGAATTGAGATATTTCGACCAAATGCTCATATATTGCTATATAATGAGCCATATCTCATATATTGCAAGGGTTAGAAAAATTGGGGGAGCTTCTCACTCTAGAATCCTCTCTCTCTAGAAGATTTGTGAGCAAACTCTCTCTCTCTAGAATTCTCTCATTCTCCTCTTATTTTTGAGCCTTAAGCTTAGAATTCTCTACACTTTTGCAAAGGCATCCTTAACCAAACTTGACCATATTTGGGCTGAGATTACTTGGAGCCTTATTTGAGCTCTAGACGAAGGATTGAGCTTGGTTTGTTGCCTCCTTGGTGCCTAAAGTGCTCCTTGCTTCAAAGGTATAATATTTCCCTTGTTTTGCATACTTGCTTCACCATCCTTTTTCCATTGTTTTGGACTATTTTGGGGCTGGTTTTGGACTTTCAAAAACTCTATTTTAAAGGTGTAAAAATGGTAGTTTAAGGCTTGGTGAGTTTGGAGGTTGTTCTCCCTTTTTGTTCCTTGGCTTGTGAGGCCTTTTGTGCAACTTCTCACCACCTTCAAATCCAATTTTTTTTTGGCCTTTTTACCACTGAAAATCAGAGGTATTTCAGTGGTGGAAACCATGTTTTGAGGTCCAAAATAGGAGGGGTTGGCCTCCCCTCCTTGTTTCTTGTTTGCATGTGTTGTTGGCCTATCAAATGAGCATGTATTTCTCCCTTCTTGAGGCTTAGTTTGAGCTTGTTTTTGTGACTTTTAGGACCTGATATAACTCTATTTTTGGTTGGTTTAGCCTCTTGTTATTTGCTTTTTGTACTTGTAGTGCAATCTCAATAATTGGCCTAGCCTACTTGGTGTTTTGGCCTTTTATTCTAGCATATGCTGGCTATGTTCAAGCATGTTTTTGGCCTTGTTTTGACATGCTTTAGGACTGTTTTGAAAGGTTTTAGGCCTTTGAGGATTGTATTGCATAGCTATAGTGCAAGTGCCTTTGCTAGCCTAGTGTTTTAAGGCCCCTAGCATGCTTGGCTTGTGATGTTTGCATGTCTTAGCATCCTTTAGCATGTAATTTCAGAGCATATACTTCCATCATACACTCATAAATATCGCTCTTTAATTGTGATTAAAAGTTGTGCTTCATGCCTTGTTTATGAGCCAATACGTATGCATGCTTGTCTACGCTTTTGGGCTACCATCTCAGCATGTTTTTGGCCTTATTTTGCCATGTTACAACTCTGATTTTGGTTGATGGAGTCACCTCTTGCTTGGTTTTGGTACTTGTAGGGTAATCTCACTCATTAGCCTTGCATGCTTAGTGTTTTGGCTGACCATTCTAGCTTGTTTTGGCTACAGTCCATCATGTTTCTAGCATTGTTTTGACATGCCTTAGGACTGTTTTGAGTGATCTTGGTCCTTTGGGGCTTGCTTGATATGGCTATGGTGCAAGTGCCTTAGCTAGTCTTGAGTTTTGAGCACCTTAGCATGCTATATTTGTGATGGTTGCATATTTTGATATCATTTAGGATGTAATTTCAGAGCATATACATGTGTCATGTTCTCACTTATTTCACTCCTTGAGAGCTTTTGAGAGTTGTGCCTTTGTGCCTTATTTGTGAGCTACCAAATGAGCATGATTTTCTACTCTTTTGAGCCTTAGTTTGAGCAAGTTTTGGACACTAATTTGCCATGTTGTAGCTCTGTTTTGGGCTAGTTTGGTTGTTTAAGCTTGATATTGCATGCCTCATGTGTAATACACTTCACTAGTTTTGATGCCTTAGCCTTTAAACATGCCATACATGCATTGCTTGCATGATAGAGTCTTGTGCATGCCACTTTAGCATTGAAAGATGAGCATACGTTGTTTGCATTGCATTGTGTTTGGATCGGACGTTAGTCCAAATACAAGAAATGAGAGACGTTTCATACTTGAAGTGATGAAACGTGCCTCATTTCTTGGTCACCGTCCCCCTTGATTGTGCATGATAGGGTGGAGGCCTCTTGAGTTTTGTGTGTTATGTGTGCATTTACTAAGCTTGCACAAGCTTGATTCTTTGGCCACCATGTATTGAAAATGCTCGGTTGGCAGCTCGAGAGTCAAGTGCCATACTCATTTGAGCTTAAGATATGATAAGGAGTGTGGAAGTGCATACATTTTCTTGCAAATACACTGTTTTGCCTCTGTCTATGCTCTATCGCAGCAACAAGAGGAATTTCAGCCCTCAAGGTGTTCTTGAGATCAGAAAGAAGCAATATGGAAATCGGTGTAATTTTCAAAAGTTCAAAAGAGTGCAAAACAGAGGTGTCTTGAGGCAAGGTGGTGGATTTTCGGGAGGACAAAACCGAGCATGCATATCTCCCTCTCCCGCGAGGCCATTTCTCGCTTTTGTTAGCTAGTTGTAGTTAATTACCTGTGCTATAATTAATTTAGCTTAGTGCTTTGTAATATTTTAATTAGCTTAGATTAGCTAGTTATTCAATTTGGTTTGTAATAATTAATTAGCTAGAATAGTTAGTTAACTAGTTAGCTTGTAATAGTTAGCTTAATTAGCGTAGCTAGTTAGCTTTCATTTTATTCGGACCCTCCGTCGAAAGGGCAAATGTTGTAATAAGTGTGCATGTGTGTGATGCATGTGTTCCAACCCCACATCTTTTTCCCTTTTACTTATTAGCTTTTGATGGTTAGTTTTAGGGCATGTTTCAATTAGCATACTTATGCTTTGCATGCGTGCATCATTCATTCGTATTGCATGCACCGGGCTCGGCGCATCATTCAAACTGCATTGAATTTCAATACTTACTTGAATACGTGTTTCAAAGCATGTTATCGAGTGTTGCATTCATATTCCATTCTAGATAGCCGAGCCTATTTTAGTTGCATTTTTGCATGTGTTGCATTAGGCATCGTTGACATAGCTAGGATCATGTATTGATTACTAACTAACTTCTGTTTTGGCTCGGAGTACACTGTGAGTGTTTACGCTTTAGCATATTGCATGAGATGTGTATGTTGCCATGTTAGCATGCTTGCCATGAGGCTATTTGCTTAGTTGATAACCTGCATGAATGCCTGTGGATGAAGGCTTCATTACTTGAATTGGAACAATTCATTGATTGCGAGTTTTAAGCCCACTTGAAGTGGCAAATCATCATGCTTTCTTAAGCCCACTGGAGGGTGGCAACTCTACGTTTTAGCCTACTTACGAGTATAATCTTCAAACCATTTTCGAAAAACAAACATGAAATGTTTGTTCCAAATCGAGCAATTTAGTCTATACTTGTATGTTGTGCGCATCACATAGTAAGCTAGCTAATAACCGGAAAAAGAACACGTGTTTTCAAAAACAACATATCATGTTAGTAGAGGCCGATCTTTGATCGGGCGAGCGGGGGTGCTCATTTCAGGACCTTTCCCTCTCATACCCAAGTTCCCGAGCCGAGGCAACTTTGGTGATGACGGACACGTGGCCTTAGGCAATAGTCAGGGTTTCCTAAATTTCTCAAAATAAAATATTTAGGTGGCGACTCTGAAATCTGGCAAACCAGTCCATGTTTGGCGCTTTTTGATTAAAATTGCTTTTTCAAAACGATTTGCCGGATTTGGATTCTTTGGTGATTTATCAGTCTTACATTGCACTTTGTGAGATTATATTCAAAATTGTGATAGGGGTTCGAACTGTAGTAGTTATGAACCCAAATCTGCGCCTTCGCCAAAAGGGGGGCGCGCGGAGCGAGTTCGAGGCGGTCTACAACCATCTTCTACCTCTCAAGCTTAAAAGACCAACTGGTAGGCCTTCCAGACATAGAGTTAGGGACCCAGATGAATCTAAGAATCCATACAAATTGCAGAAGAGGCAGTCTACCCTAAAATGCTCTAAGTATGGTTGTTATGGTCACAATCAAAGAACTTACAAGGGTCCATTAAAATGAAAGAAAAGTAGACCTTCTGGGAAATCCAATAGTAGTGTAAGTATTCCATTAAATGAAAGTAAATAAACATTATTTTAGTAATAAATAATACATGTTACTAATTACAAACTTCTTTTACAGACATTCATGGGCTTTAGAACAGCTACATTATTTGGGGAAGAGGGGAGCATCCAAGCACAAGTTAATGGTTGCCAATCTAGGAAGAGGCCAGCAGCAGTAAATGGTGTTGAAGAATCAACTGATGGGCAACCAAGGAAGAGGACAAGATCAGTAGCAATAGACATAGGCAAGAAGCAAGAAATGGCCAGCCAGACTAGTGTGAACAAGTGATTTTGAACACTTTTGTAATTAAAATAGGGTTTTCACAATATTCATGGGGGTTTTGTAATGTTTCATGGGGTTTTTGCAATGGTCATGGTTTATATTACCTTACTCACCACTTTTGTAATTAAAATAGGCTTTTTCAACACTTATGTTGTACATATGGGTTATGAAACCTTGAACAATGCTTGTATGGTTATTATCCTTCAATGGTTGAATCGTTGAAACCCCAATATTTAGTTGGCTTGAATTATGTTCTAAGTTCATATGGGCAAATAACAAGTTGTTATGCTTGCTTTGTTGTGGTTGTTATGGTTATGTGAGACCAGGTTTTTGCTTCAATTGGTTAGCTTCAATTGGTTGGCTTCAATTTTAACCATGCATGTATGGTTATTATCATTATACATGAATGTAGGGACAACATGCTGAAGCTAGGGACAAACACATCCAAACCATTTCACCATTACAAAACAAAACAATTTCACCAACTGATAACAAAAGCATTGCAATTACAAAACAAAAGCATTGCACAAACCATTTCCAACCAAACATTTTATTTACATTTCCCCATTATAAAACAAAAGCATTACAATTGTAATTGCAATTGATAACAAACCATTTCACCATTTCAAACCAAACAGAATTGACATTGCCATAGTTCAACAAAAGTATTGCAATTACAAAACACATTGTGGAAGTAATGTACCCAGCCAAAATAGATATTATCAATTACATATCAAGCCTAAAGACAAGTTTTCCTTCAACTATTTTGGAGTACAAACAGTCCATTCATAAGCAATGTAACAATCAAGGCAATGACAAACCACTTCTGTCGTGCACGATAACGTTGAACAACATCCTCTAATTGTGCAACCTCAACGACAAATTCTTCTAGTGCTGCAACCTTATCCACCAACTTCGACAAAACTTGTCTACTATGCGCACATGTGGGTGGATTGTACTAGGAAAAGAAACCACAAGACCTATTTTTTTGTAATTACAATCAAACATAAACAAAGTTGAGCAAATGTTCATGTCATTACTGAAAATTTTTGAAAATTTTTCTATAAATACTGAAAAATTACTAACTGACTTTATTGAAAAATTGTATACACTTACTCCATAACTAGGACAACCCAAAAACCTCCTAGAAGGATTAGCAAGAGTCCACGAAGTTCTAATTTTCACTCTTAACCCACAGCTGCAACGAGTCAACTCACCCCAATTATTCCCCAACAATTACCTTCACTCATTTTTGTCTTCCACTTTGATGGAATAGAAAACAGTTTGCATGACTATGAAGAGAAAAAGAAGGTCACCAATGCAGACAAAAACAAAGTCAACAATGGAAAGAAAAAGAAGATTAAAAATGAAAGACAAAAAGAAACAATGGAGAAAAAAAAAATCAAAAAACTCATATAAAACAACCAAAAATCAACTCATTTCTTACCTCTATCTTAGAGTCCAAAGCTTTTTGGAAAGTCAACTATGAAATTGTTGTCTTCCTTCGATGCGTGGCTTCAATTGCGGGTTGAATCACCGATCGCACCAGGTGGGTTGCATGGAGCCGTAAATCGCAATGGAAGGGTGTCTTTTGCCCTAAATCGTGAAGATTAGGGCAATTTTGGTGCCCAAATTAATCTTTCGCTAACTGATAGAGGCGAAGATAGACAGGGGAATCGGATTGCAACACGGGTGGAATGGTGGGGTACAAATTGTCAAAATTGGAAACCTAGGGTTTAATTTGAAAAAGGCACTAAACCCTGATTTTTTTATTTTTTTTTTGTAATTTCCCCTTATTTTTATATTTAGTTTATAAGTTGGGTGAAAAAAGAAATTCTTTTATTTCTCTGTAAAATATGTTAATTGGTTATAAAATCTATAAAGAAAAAAAATTCAATCATATCCGTCCCTCACATATTTTTATTTTTTTTTATTGATTCCTCATAGAGAGTATCTTTAATCCTTCACTAAATTTTTCATTAAATTTTAATTTGATAAAATTTTTAGTTAAAATGAGATTCAATCTTTTCATTAAACTTGTATCAAATCAAGGATAAATCAAATTTTTTTCATCAAATTTTTCAAAAGCTTTTTTCCAGTAAGTTTGATAAATTTGTTAAAAGTTAAAGGATTAGAGTAGCTGGTTAGTTTACCAATTTTGATGAAAAGTAAAATTTGGGACGATAATGTAAGTTTTTAAATGATTTTGATAAAAATTTTAATGAAAAGATTGGAGTAATTGATATCAAATCAAGCTTTTTATTCAAATTTAAATTCAAATTAAATAATAATAAAATTGATAAATGATTGGAGATAATCTAAGAAAGTATAATTATTTCTATTATTTTTCCCCTAATGAAACAAAGTTCATCAAAGAGAGAGAGAGAGAGGAAGGTGTTGCAAGCGTGTTTGTAAATAGGAAGCTCATACCTGACCTGCAAAATGTTCTATAAAACCCAACTCCAATCAAAACCAAGTACACAAATCCTATGAAACACAACAAGTTTGAACCATGTTTTCTCTATCAAACTTGCGACAATATCTTCTGTAATAACCCGATCCTCGTCCATGTTTCTAACATATTTTTAGTCCCTGAATCTGAGCATTTATATGTTTATTGTGAAACTCCATGTGGAAGTAAGTTTAATTAAGTGAATTTTAAAATTATAGATTTATATTTGTTTAATAAGAAACATATCTGTCACACTTAAAATGATTGGATCAGGAATTGGAAGCTTTAGGAGATCAATAATTCGAAAGTAATTTTATATTTGAGGTTAGCATAATTTTTAAGTTATACTAAGCATTTTTGTGAAAAAGTGATTTGGAATGATAAAAGTGATTAAATTTTGTCTTATTCAACCTTAATTATATATGTGTGCATATCTTAGCTCTTTGGCTTAGAGAGCCATAGACAAATATCTCCTGAGGGAGAGAAAAATGAGAGAAGGAAAAGAAAAGGGGTTTGAAAGGAAGAAAAGAACTTCAAGAAGAAGATTGGGAATTTGAGAGACTTAAGCCTAAGGTAAATTTATGCATCATCTATGATTCCTCTTTTGAATTTGAGATGGAAATTAGTATTTGATCATGGTTTATCACTTTGGTGTTATATGTGTAGGAAGTTCCACTTTACTTCTCCCATTGATGTTTGAACTCACTTATATGGATGTGACCATGTGTGTATATGTTTATGTGTATATGAAGTTATAATCTCATGAATTGGGATATGTTTTGGTTTATAGACTAAAGATCTAGTTACAATTTCATGTTTTTAAACCATGTTTTAGCACTTAAAGAACTTATTTTGAGCCTTGAAAAAGTGTATCAAAAGTTGGATTTTTTTTTCTGAATTTTCGAACTGGGTTCTGCCTGAATCGCCGCACGTGCGGGGCTTCTTGCCGCACATGCGGGAGCACTGTTGCACGTGCGGGGTTCACAGCCGCACGTGCGGCCCAAATTGCAAAAAATTGTTCGCTCTGTTTTGCGTGCTTAACCCTCCGGTATTTTTGAAATTCATGTTTGATGTTCCTAAGATGTCTGTAAATTCGTTCGAAGTGAAATAATGTAGGAAATTACGAAAGAAAGAACAGGAACTAATGTATAAGTTATGCATATGTGTAGGTTACACCTCGGGAGAGTTAAACGCTCCGCCACAGCACTGTGAGTAGTAGTATTATGGTAGTACGTTTACTTATTGTTAATAATTATTATGGTTAACGTTCCGTTCCTTACAAGTAAGTATGGTAATGATATGTTGATTAGAAATCTAAAGGCATTATTGCGCAGTACATTCTGCATACTGTTGACAAGAATACTAACATTTTGTTATTTGCAAGATAGCTATAGTGGTTCATAAAGAACAAGTGGAATGTATGAGCATTATGGAAGTATGGTATCCACGTATCTCTGGACTCATACAATTTGTATACTGTGTTTACCTTTCATTAATAATTATCAGAACGTTCAGTTAAACTTAAGTTAACTATATTAACTCCTATGACTGATGCAACGATTCCCATTAACACTCTCTTAATTGCAAGCTAATTACGTTAATGTATCTGAACAATTAGACAATTGTGTATACTTTTGTATGCTATCGGTTATTAGCTTAAGTGAACTACGTCAAAGAATTTATGTTCATTCTTAAAGGATTGGCTTCTATGTAAGTATGAGGGTATACTGTTTGTTATTAATGAACCACAGGCCATTCAATTACAAGTTATCAAGTAAGTGTGGTTACCTTCGAAAAATCAGAACGAGTGGAAAGAACTATGTATACTTATTTGAACTGATATTCAGAATTTACGACATCAATGCAAAGGTTTAACATCACTATGTGAACCACATGAGAATGAGAGTTATTCTCCCTTTGTTAAGTGAACAATAATGACAAGAGATGACAAGGAATACCCCATATTGCTATACCATGTAGAATCAAGTATGAATTCTGATTTTGTTTATGATTCAAGCTTAATGACTACGCATTACTTTGTTCCGTTTATATGTGACATGATATGTATGGTTTAGTCTGTAAGACTTATGAATTACCGGTATGGAGCAAAGTGCTGTACGGAACTAAGTGCTGCAACGGGAGTCACCTCTAGAATCCGTACGAGCCACCTCTTGAGTCCATACATATGTGCACTGGGATAAAGCCGATATGAAAGTTACGAGGCCTATGGCCGTTTTATGAAAGATACAATTTGTGAAATTATGAAAGATATGATTTGTGAAGATATGAAAGGCATAACTTTGTGAATTTATGAACTTATGGAAACATCAAAAGAGTTTGAGAAGTTATGTGTGCCATGTGAGAAACAGTGTAAAAGTATGAAAGCCTTAAAGGAAATTGTGAAGTTACGAACCTATGTGGCCCTTGCCCGGGGGTAATAATACCGTGGTTTGTGGCCCTAGCCCGGGGGTAATAATACCGTGGTTTGTGGCCCTAGCCCGGGGGTAATAATACCGTGGTTTGTGGCCCTTGCCCGGGGGTAATAATACCGTGGTTTATGACCCTTGCCCAGGGGTAATAATACCGTGGTTCAAGAATATGTTTTAAATGATTTTGTGAAATATTGTAAACTTGTGAAACCAAAGGGCCGAGGGCCAATTGTGAAGTAAGAATCTCTCACTGGTGAAATATGAAATGATGAGGCCGAGGGCCAACTTGTGAACTATGTGAAGTATGATCTATGAGGCCACGGGCCAACTTGTGAAATTACGAATCTATGAAGCCAAATGCTAATTTGTGAATGTGTGAACCCATCAGGCTAATGGTCAATTTGTAAAATTGTGAAACCGACAATGTCGTTCTACGAGTAATACAGAATCAGACTAATTACATGATTACTGCTTTCTTTACGTTGTTATTTATAAATGAGTAGTGAAGTATGTATGTACTATTATTCACTGAGCCTAGCTCACTTCGTGTTATGTCTGTTCTGTAGGTGATCACTTGGAGGTCAGTCTTAACCCTTGATGCTCACCTCTTGTTTGCCAACCTCAGGGTGTCCAGGCACTCAGACAAGCCCATGCATTTCTGTAAAGTTTTGTCAAGGTTTTGGCTTGCACCTTAATTGTCTATCTAAAGCTTAAATTGTATGTGTATGACCCCTTTCTTTACTAATGTTTAAGTATATACTCAGAAAAAGGGACTAAGTACGTGTATGTGATCCTGGCATGTTGGTAACAGCTCAATGGATGTTATTCTCTGTTATTTTTAACTATATTAATTGCTTCCATTCAGGCCCCATATGTTATGTATACCAGGTAAAGTGTCTGTGTCTGTATAAGTCGTGCCCGAACTTTTAGGGGCGAGTTCGGGGTGTGACATCTTCCCTTTTGTGTAAGAATGATCCCTTCAATATCAATGCCATCAATTTTATTGACTACCTTAGCAATGCTGGTCGGGACACTACTCCATGAACTCCTGGCCATCTCCAAAACGCTTATACCGCCGCAGCTCTTTGATAAAATCTTATCCCTCATTCAAAACTTTCATCCCCAGATGACTCTCATCATTGATGAGTACAATGGGCGCTCCGTCGATGGCTCTGGTTGACTGTCAAGACAATTCAACCAACAGACCCAGTCTACATTTAGACATAATGACACAAAATACAATCTCTACATAATTATTAAATTATAAGTATATTGTTGTTGTTGAGGTCAAGAAACTAAGATTATAAATCACAAAGAAGGTTTTGAGAGATTAGAGCATCTCCAATCTTCATCATTTTTTTCCCATTTAATTCAAACTTGATGAAAGCAAATTTGACTAAAAATGGCTAAAATGTGCTCTAACTGTGTGTGTCAATTTCTGACCACACTGTTAAACAGATACCTGTAACACGTCCGCGGGGGACCTCGCTACAGTTCGGACTCCCTTTGTGTCACGGTTCTAAATCTGAACCAAAGAGTCCAACTTTGGCAAATCGTTTTGAGAAAAACAGATTTTTGAAAAGAAGTGCCAAACATGGACTGCTTTGCCAGATACAGAGTCGCCACCTAAATATTTTTAAAATGGGAAATTTAGGAAACCCTGACTCGGTGCTGAAGGCCACGTGTCCGTCATCACCAAAGTGGTCTTGGCTCGGGAGCTTGGGTACGATCGGGGAAGGTCAGCTATGAGCACCCCCTTTCGCCCGGTCCGAAGACCGGCCTCTACTAACCATGATATCCATTTTTGAAAACTTTATGTGTTCTTATTCCAGTTATTAGCCTAGAATTACTATGTTGTGCGCACAGCAAACAAGTATAGACTAGATCGCCTAATTTGGAAATAAACATTGCATATCCGTTGGTTTGGAAAACGCTTTGGAATTTGCTACTCACAAGTAGGCTAAAACATGGATTTCAACGAGTTTTTTCCAACTCAGACAATCCAACCTCCACCCACAGGCATTCAAGAAGTTTAACACATAAGCATTTAGCCGCATGGTAAGCATACTATCATGTCAACATTCACACGCATGCGAGATGCTAAAGCATAAAAATACTTACATCGTACTCCGTGCCAAAACAATAAACTAGTTAGCAGACATGCATGGCCTAGCTCATGTTAAGTGACTAATGCAACACATACAGCATGTGATTAGGATAGGCTCGGCTAACCCTAAGATGGCATGTGAAATGCAATCATTCAATCCACGTATTCAACTTGGAATTGAAAATACAATGCAGTTTGTATGATGTACCGAGCCCGGTGCATGTAAACAAATGCATGGATGCACGCATGCATAGCGTAAGGTATGCTAAAATAAACGTACCCTAATCTACCATCAAAGCAGGTAAATAAAAGGGAAGAAAGAAGTGGGGGTTGGAAGACATACACACCACTCACCCACACTTATTACAAATGCGCCCTCGCTCGGAGGGACCGAATAAATATTACAGTCCGAATAATAAATAAATTTATTATTACAAAATTTCTAATTACTTAATCAAATAAATGCAGAAAGAAAAGTGGCCACAGCCGCCCGCCTCGGGATGCATGAATGATGCATGCTCGGCTCGCTTTGCTTGGAAACCCGCACCATGCCATTGTTGCCTCTGTTTACACTGCCCTGCCTCTCCGAAGACTGCCAAAGTCCTGGGACATGTTCCTTGCACATTGTAGAATACCATCGGCTGGAGGAAATGCCCACCGGCCATGAGGAATGTCCATCGGCTGCTGATGAAGCTATCGGCCATTCACCAATGGTCGGTCGGCACTGAATGTTGCCGGTCGGCAAAGACTTGCTGCAGAACCTGCAATTGACAGCAGCAGAGGACAAGCAGTGTATGGCATGGAATTTCAAGCACAATGTAAGCATGGACACACTCCCTATCATGTTATGGACTCAAGGGAGTGTGGCCCTCGACCCTCGGGCCATCAATTGTGCATTTCGATGCATGATGGCCTAAGAGGCCAAGTTTGCAACTTCAATGTCAAATGCAATGCATACAAAACATACAAAGGACCCAACCTCAATCATGGTTGATCAAGAGGCAAGGCAATGCACAACAATGCACATACGACCTAAGCATGCAAGCAAACATGCAAACATGCGATGCAACTACGTGGCATACACGATGCTAACAACATAACATGCACAACGCATTGAACATGGCATACACAATGCAAGATGGGCTTACACCAGTACAAGGAGGCCATAAGATGAAAACAAGACACCTCGAAATGCGTGCATGCGTGCACGCAAACCGAGGACGGACCCTCAGGCACCGAAATGCCACTCTAATGAGACATGGCAGAGACATGGAATATGATATGCAAACATGCAAAAATCAGTGGCAAAATGAGGGGCAAAACAGCCCCGAAATGAGGCGAAATAATACCCAATGCATGAAATCTCTCCCGAAATGCAAAATCAAGTGCACGAAATGGCTTACAGCTATACGAGGCATGCATAATTTGAACATGACATGAAAATGCAGAAGCAAGGCAGCCCCGAAATAAGCATTTTTACAGTACAAAACATGGCAAGACAGCAATCACAAGTAGGGCAAAAATGGCATACAAAAATGGCTCCGCAAGGGAGGCTATGAAGCAAGTGATAGATGCAAAGCCCAAATGGAAAAATACCCTTCTACAACACTGAATAGGGACTAGAAATATGAACATTTACAGTAGATGACGACCCCCAAAACAGTATACAAACATGCTAAAAATGCCATGCAAGATTGAGGCCAACAAGAGGCTATAACATGAAGTACATCAAACATTCATCAAACAAGCAAAGACCCTTAATAAAATATGTCCAGGGGGTCAAAATATGACTCCTTTCAGTTCTGATCATGGCTGAGAACAGAAGCTAGAATGAGCTAACAAAGCATGCAAAAATGAGGGGCAAAGAGGGGTATAATGGCAAGCACAACATGGGGGCCCCCAATAGTGGTGATCCCTTCTACAATATTGTATAGAGACTCAAAATAAGCCTACTCACAGTTCATGACAAACTCCAAAAAAATTTACATGTAGGCCAAACAAATCATGCAAATTTACGGTAAATAGGAGGGATTATGAAGTAAGTGTAAGATAGGGGGCCCAAAAGGGGTTGAGCCCTTCTTCAATGTTGAAGAGGGGCTCAAAATAGGCCCTCTTATAGTTTACATTATGCTCAAAAACAGATCACACATAGGCTAAAAATTTCATGCAAAATAATGGCATACAAGATGGTATTGAAGCAAGTACCAAATAGAGGGCTCAAACAGGGTTGAGCCCTTAAACAAATATAAAGAATGGCTCAAAATAATGACCCTTTCAGTTAGGGTCAGAGCCCAAAACAGTAAGCAAATAGGCTTAAGAAATGAGGCAAGAAAATGCTACAAAAGAGGGAAATGGAGACTTACCCTTGAAGACCACTTCTTTTCTACCTCTTGGCTTGAGGAATGTTGCTTCTAAGCCTCTGAAAAGCTCCCCTTGCTGTTGGAAATGGAGTGGTGGTGGTGGTGCTAGGTGATGGTGGAGAAAGGGCCAAGGATTTGAGAGGTTTGGGACTTGGAAGTGTAGAGAGAGAGGGATTTTTTAGAGTGAGAAGCTCCCCAAAACTTGCTTTTTGTGTTCTCTCAAGATATGAGATATATGACTCTATATATATCAAAATAAGAGCTTTTGGTCAAAATATCCAAGTGAAAATATCTGCTGCAGTGTTCAACAGCTGGATGGTAAATATCTGTCAAAAATCTGATTTCTGGGCACTTTTGGCCGGCCGGCAATCTTTTGTGCCGGTCGGCAATCTTTTGTGCCGGTCGGCAGCCGGTGAGGTCAAAAAGTGCCAGTGGATGTCCAGATTGTAGCCCCGGAAGTTAGCTTTCCAATGGCGCAAACCTTGCATTAAAATTCCTCCTGTGCAAAAAGTTATGCCTTTTTTGGTGAAGCCGCGCAGATTCGATCCAACCGGATTGATCCCCTACTTCAACCAACCATATCTCCCGCACCCGGACTTGGCTTTGAGAGATTCTTGAGTGAAAAATGAAGCCCCAGAAGTCTTCTTTTCAATGATGATGGCCTCATAGCTTAACTCCAAGTGTATAGATAGATGAGCTTGATTTAGCGAGGACTGCTCGACTCTCTTCTACCCGGATTCATGCCGAACCTCTTCTCCAACTTGTTTTCTCCCCTCTTCTCCTCTTCTCTTCAACTCCAAACCCCTAAACAAAGTGTTTTGAAAGATTTTTCAAAGATTTCATCTCTCTTTCATTCATCTCCACTTTGTCCTTGCTCGGTTTACCAAAAAGCGCAACATTTACCGAAATCCGAGCGTCGGAACATCGTGGGAATTTTATTTCAAAAATGTTTTGAAAGAGAGGGTTTTAAGGTCTAAAAACCATCCAAAATAATTTTGGTTCAAAATGGGGTGTGAAGTTGAGATTCGCCCCTCTCCTCGGGGAAGAAACTGAACCTGTGCCCTGCACACCTTTCTCCACCAAGTAAACCATCAGTCGCGCCCAAGTCTTAAGGGCGGTCAAAAATGGGGTGTCTACAATACCCAGTTGGAGAGCACCGGCAGAATAGATTAAGCCCGAACGACCTGCAATAGAAAGAAGAGACTCCGGCGGTGGTTCGTCCACCCGGGGGCACTCCGACGATCAAGTCAGTACTCAATATCTCTCAAAGATAACCAATAGTGCTTAACTCACTAGACAGAATATCAAAAGCATACTTAGACCCATGGGGGTGCCTCCCTTTTATAGCCAACACAATCCTAGTCCCAATAGAAGCCTAGCTCTAATGGATTAAGGATTACTACTAATCTTGGACTCCCAGTAGAATTAGGAAAAAACTCTCTAAGAGTCTCATCTTTACCCAAACTGAAGTCTTCTCCCATTCTAGGACTCTTGTCCCTTATCCGCTTATCTCGGATTCCGGTATCTTCGCAGATAACCTCGACCTAGCCGAGATGATCTCGGCGTCATGACCAGAACACGTGGCACCTCGGCGACACCTCGGCCACGTGTTGTCATTCAAAAATTATGTCCCCACAACTGCCCCCTAGGTTCTGTTACACCGACATCCTGAGGTGATGGAACCTATACATGTACTCCTCCGGCCGAGTTCATGGTTTGTCGGTGCCAAGAATTTAGGACTCTTATGTCTACTCATCAAGAATTAAGAATTAAGAATCAACATGTTCTTTCTCATCCAGGTTCAACATCTCAACAGAGATCATACTATCATCAGAGATCATCATCAGATTTGGAACATACCAATCACGCCCCCATTGTGTCGCATTAGTTCTGCCCCCCGCCGTCTGACGTCAGCACGGGCACGTCAGGATTTCTAATTCCGACGAAACCATTTCATTTCTATCTGTGTCCCTAGACTCTCTTTCTTTTTATTCTCTCAAATCTGCCATGTTTCAAGCTCTCAAGCTCTACAACCACTTCCATTCTTCTCCTCCGGTGAAGCTTTTGCTGATCTTTTCCGATTGCTGCCATCATCTGACTCCGGCATACTGAACACCGGCTTCATTTTCTTCGGTGAGTTATTCCTTTTTTCCCCTCTTTAGTTTCATACCTTGTTGTCTCTGCTTGTTTGCCATGTTTGAACATATCCGTCTGCTCCTGTCCCTAAGGATTCTCCTCTCAAGAATGCTAGCAACCTCGTCCTGTCATTCCCTCCATCTCCAAGCCAGTCTGAAGACGAAGCTAAGTCCGAGGATCAAACTGAGGCCGAGAAGAAATGAAGAAGCTGCTGGGGCCAAGTCTTCAACTCTGAGTGAGCAAGTCTTCGACTTGACTCAAGATGAAGGGGGTGAGGTCTCAAAGACGCTATCCCTATGAAGACCACATCTGATGCGTCTATTGCCAAGAAGAGCATCGACCAGACTCTACAAGAGACCGACGCTAAGCTCGAGGCCGAGAAGGTTGCCGGGAAGTCTTCCCAGCTATCTTCTAGGGGTGAGACATAGTCCGTTGCCAACGCCGAGTAGTTTCGTTTGTGATCTTTTCTTTTCTTTTTTCTTTGTACTTAGTACTCTTTTCTTACTTTTGAAACAATGTAAGCTTTAATTTGGCCGACGTGCCACTTTTGTAATATGTACAATCAATTTTCAATGTTTAGGCCGAAGTGCCTTCTTTCCTTTTCTGAATGCATTCTATACTTAAAATAATTTGCATGTCTTCAAGGTACACCTTCACTGTGTAATCTCTTCAGGGTAAAATACCTCGGACACAACTTCTAGTCTTGTTAATCTCTTCACAAGTGTTTGCTCAAAACTCGCCACTTTTTTACTTCTTAAGACTTCTGTTTTCCATTATCTTCTAAGTCTTGGCAACATGGTAATCTCGGCACGTGCATAGATACTTCTTTCACTCGTAACCTTGGCTTAACCTCAACTTGTAAATTTTCTCAAAATTTCAACAAGTGTTTAAACCAATCTTGACTCAACATGACCTCGACTTTAACTTCAACTTGTAAATTTTTCCAAAATTTCAACAAGTGCTAAACTAGTCTTCTTATAACATGACCTCGGCTTTAACTTCAACTTGTAAATTTTCTCAAAAAATTCAACAAGTATTAAACCAGTCTTCTTATAACATGACCTCGGCTTTAACTTCAACTTGTAAATTTTCTCAAAAATTTCAACAAGTGTTAAAACAGTCTTGACTTCGGCTTAACTTCAACTTGTAAATTTCAATTTCAACAAGTGTTAAACACGTCCTCGGTTTAACTTCAACTTGTAAATTTCAAATTTCAACAAGTGTTAAACACATCCTCGGTTTAACTTCAACTGACGTGTTTAAACATAATCTCGGTTTGACTTCAACTTGTAAACTTTTCTCAAGTTTCAATAAGTGTTTAAACATAATCTCGGTTTAACTTCAACTTGTAAACTTTTCTCAAGTTTCAACAAGTGTTAAACATAATCTCGGTTTAACTTCAACTTGTAAACTTTTCTCAAGTTTCAACAAGTGTTTAAACATAATCTCAGTTTAACTTCAACTTGTAAACTTTTCTCAAGTTTCGACAAGTGTTAAACATAATCTCGGTTTAACTTCAACTTATAAACTTTTCTCAAGTTTCGACAAGTGTTAAACATAATCTCGGTTTAACTTCAACTTGTAAACTTTTCTCAAATTTCAACAAGTGTTAAACATAATCTCCCCTCTTTTTGGTTGGAATCTGGGATCTGCTCACTTTAGGCTGAGCTGAGCTCTTCTCTTCTCGGACCTAATCATCTAGGCCGAGATCTTGTCTTCTGGAATCTGGGATCTGCTCACTTTAAACTAAGCTCTTCTCTTTTCGAACCTAATCATCTAGGCTGAGATCGTGTGTTCTGGGATTCTCCATGCCCGACCTCCCGCGAAGGCCGGTGAGAATGTCCCTTGGTCCCGCCATGCTAAGAGACTGTAGGAACCGTTTTCTGCCCTCCTTTCTGGGCACCTTTCTTGGCTGCTGGAATTGGCGTATCCTGTAGCGAGAACAGTGGCTGCATGACGTTGTTCTGCATCAGGAAATTGACGACCGTTTGCAGGTCTGCCAATTTGTTTGCCATCTCTTTCACTTCTTCGCCCCTCCGCAGGCACCTATCCTTCTATACCTGGAGGTCGTCCTCGCTGTAGTACCCATTTCGATCTGGTTTCTTTGGTACGTCGCCAGTCTGGCCGATGTCTTTCACTCCGTGATTCTGGTCACGAGTTTCTGCGTTGCACTCGTCTACTTCGATATCAAAGTCAATAGGTCTCCCAAAAACTTACCATATCCAACTCCAAATGTACATTTTGAAGCATTGAGTCGGAGCCGATATGTTTTAAGGATGTCAAAGATAGCTTTTAGGTCAGCCATATGACCTTCAGGTTCCTTGGTCTTCATGACCATGTCGTCGATGTAAACCTCCACCGTCTGGCCAATCAAGTGTCTGAACATCTTGGTTACCAATCTTTGGTAAGTTGCTCCTGCATTTTTCAACCCAAAAGGAATTACTCTGTAGCAATACAGCCCTTTTGGGGTGATAAACGCAGTATTCTCTTCGTCTGAGGGGTACATGGCTATCTGGTGCATGGTTTTCAAACCCGGACCGGACCGGCCGATCGGACCGATCGAACCAGGAACCGGGCCTGGTTCCGGTCCGGACAGCCCAGCAAACCCGGAGAAGGCTCAAAACCGTTCTAAAACGAAAGAACCGGATGGCTCGCCGGTTCAACCGGAAAAACCGGTGACCCGGACGAGTTTTGAGGAACCGGTCGGGTTGTTTGAAGTCATCTCTCTCTCTGCGAAATTCTGATGACCGACGACCTCTGCTCTTCCCTTTTTCAGCTCTGCTCTTCCTTTGGTTAAGTATTCTCTTTATTTCCTCCTCTTCCTCTTTTGCTGCTCTGCTCTTCCCTTTTTCTCTTTTCCCACTGGTTTTATATATATATATCAGATTCAGATCAGAGAGACGACCCATGTTTCTTTGGTTTTTCCCTTTTTCTCTTCAAGGGTGGTGACCGACGACCCCTGTTTCTTTGGGTTTTTTTTTTCTCTGAACGGAAGTTACAATTTTTGAAAGAATATAAAAAAAAAATTGAATAAAAAACTTTAGCAGATTTGAGGCATAGTTTATATATATATCATATTCAGATCAGAGAGACGACCCATAGTTTTTTTGACCCATAGTTTTTTTTCTCTTTCTTTCCCTAATTTAATACATAATAATAAAAAATTGAAAGAATATAAAAAACATAGGGTAATAATAAATTATAAATTATAAGAATTTGAATGTTAAAATTAAATTTTACTAATCTTTAGCAGATTTGAGGTTGCCTAATAAAGGAAGTTGAATTTAATTTTGTTGAGTGATATTTGAAAATTCTATTATTTTGTTGAATTAAATTTTTTTTTTTTCATTTTTACATTTATATTTTGAATATATATATTTTTTTAAATATATTTATGACGTAATTATGACGTCACGGTTCGACCGCTTTGACCCAACGGTTGAACCGGTGACCCGTCCATCCGGTCACTCTTCCGGTTCGCTCACCGGTCCGGGTTTCAAAACATTGATCTGGTGGTACCCCCTGTAGGCATCCAGGAAGCTCATCCTTCCATGCCCTGAGGTGGCATCCACTAGCTGGTCAATCTTGGATAGAGGAAAGCTGTCTTTGGGACAGGCCTTGTTCAGGCTGGTAAAGTCCACGCAGACTCTCCACTTACCATTCTTCTTCTTTACCACCACTGTATTGGATAGCCATGTCGGGTAGTTAACCTCTCTAATGGCCCTGGCCTCTAGAAGGCTGTCCACTTCTTCCTCCACTGCCTCGACGTGCATCAACGTCGGTCTCCTTGCTCGTTGGGTTACAGGTTTGGCCGACCTGTCAACGTTCAGTTTATGGCAAGTGACCTTGGGGTCAATGCCAAGCATTTCGTAAGGTGTCCAAGCAAACACCTCAATATTTGCTCTCAAAAAAGCTTCCAACTCCTTTTCCTCTTCTTCGGCTAAGCCCGAGCCGAAAAGAAAGAAGCGTTCTTCATCCCCCTCCTGGATGAAGATTTTCTTTAGTGCCTCTTCACTCTTCTCGGCTGGCTCCTTGCCGACATCCTCTAGGACTTCCACGTCCTCGTCTTCGATCTCTGTCTTCTTTGGTTCCCAAATGCTGCAGGTTGTTTTCATTGCTGCCATGGAGCAATTCTTTGCCTGTAGCTGATCTCCTCTGATCTCCTCTATCCCATGCTCTGTTGGGAACCGCAATAGTTAATGCAATGTTGAGGGAACTGCCCCCATCGCATGCAACCATGGCCTTCCCAAGATGATATTGTAAGGGGAGGGTGTGTTGATTACGGTGAACTCTGTCTTTATCTTCTTGGTGCCAGCCTGTACCTCTAAGCTCGTCGTTCCCAGTGGCTATGTCGGCGTTCCATTGAACCCGACCATTGGGCTATTGGATTGCTCCATATCGTCTGAGTGAAGGCCGAGCTCCTTGTAACATCGGACGTACATGATGTCACAAGAGCTGCCTTGGTCAATGAGGATGCGCTTTACTTGGCACTCCCCAACCTGGAGGGATACTACCAAGGCATCATTGTGCGGGTGTTGGACCATCTCAAGGTCGGCTTCAGTGAAGGACACTACTTGTCCCAGGTATTCCTCTGCCTGATGTCTCTTCTCCCCGACTTGGTAGACATGCTGCAAGTGCTTTACCTTCTGGGTCTCCCACAGACGGCGCCAAATTGTGTGTGTCAATTTTCGACCACACTGCCAATCAAGCACTCAGTTGGAAAACACTGGCAGAATAGATTAAGCCCGAACAACCTTAGACCCATGAGGGTGCCTCTCTTTTATAGTCAACACAAACCTAGTCCCAATAGAAGCCTAGTTTCAATGAACTTAGGATTACTGCTAATCTTGGACTCCCAGTAGGATGAGGATAAACTCTCTAAGAGTCTTATCTTTACCTAAACTAAAATCTTCTCCCATTCTAGGACTCTTGTCCCTTATCCGCTTATATCGGATTCTGGTATTCTCGCAGATAACCTCGGCCTAGCCGAGATCATCTCGGCATCATGACTAGGACACGTGGCACCTCAGCTGGCACTTCGGTGACACCTCGGCCACGTGTTGTCATTCAAAAATTATGTCCCCACAACTGCCCCTTAGGTTCTATTACCTCGGCATCCTGAGGTGATGGAACCTATATCGTTTCTTCCATTCAGCACGTTGGCTAAGCTCGCTCTGGTCCGATTTCTTCGGTACGCTGCCCTTCTGGCCGACATTCTTTTCTCCGTGATTCTTATCACGAGTCTCTTTGTTGCAGTTGTCTTCTTCGATGTCAAGGTCAATATATTTCCCACTCTCAGTAGGGGTGTCGTCCCCAACCTTCTCTTTATGTTTGTCGTTGGCCATCTATTCTCTTTTCGTTCCCACAGACGGCGCCAAATTGTGTGTGTCAATTTCTGACCACACTGCTAAACAGATACCCAGCTAGAGAGCATCGGTAGAATAAATTAAACCCGAACGACCTACAACAGAAAGAAAAGACTCCGGCGGTGGTTCGTCCACCCGGGGGCACTCCGACGATCAAGTCAGTACTCAATATCTCTAAAAGATAACCAATAGTGCTTAACTCACTAGACAGAATATCAAAAGCATACCTTAGACCCATGGGGGTGCCTCCCTTTTATAGCCAACACAATCCTAGTCCCAATAGAAGCCTAGCTCTAATGGACTTAGGATTACTGCTAATCTTGGACTCCCAGTAGAATTACGAAAAACTCTCTAAGAGTCTCATCTTTACCCAAACTGAAGTCTTCTCCCATTATAGGACTCTTATCCCTTATCCGCTTATCTCGGATTCCGGTATCTTCGCAGATAACCTCGGCCTAGCCGAGATGATCTCGACGTCATGACCAGGACACGTGGCACCTCGGCTGGCACTTCGGTGACACCTCAGCCACGTATTGTCATTCAAAAATTATGTCCCCACACTAACTATTTCATTAACAATAATATTAGAATGATTATCTCTTTATCTCATATTTTATTTACTCAAATTTAATAAAAAAAATTAAAAAAAAAGTAAAAATTGGAGATGATTTTCTTTATTCAAGCTAAAATAATTTTGAAAATTTTCAAAAACACTTGAAATGTAAAAAAATACAAATAAAAAATAAGCATAGAACTACTAAGGGAAGGGCGGGGGCATGCCCCACTCACAAAAAACATGTGCGTATATTTCATTAAAAAAACAAAACCTTTAACAACACTGATTGAGAGCTTTATTAGAGTTGGTAACCACGTAAAAGAAAAAATAAAATAAAATAAAATAAGAAAAAGACAATTTAATGCTGACTTAAAGCTACTCTTTTAGAGACTAAACAAATTTTCAATCGTTAATGTGGTCTCCTTTGCAAAGACTTGCACATCACATCATCTGATCCCATTTTCACCAATCAATGATGCATGCTTGCACATTGTCTTATATATTATTTCATATATCATTATTTCATTTTATCAAAAGTAAATGCTTTGAAAAACATATAAAACCAAAGAATAATCATAATTTCATTGATTTAATAAGTTACACCGCTGTTGTCTGCTATCAATGTAATAGTAACACAACTTATAAAATATGGTAAAATAATATAATCATTATAGTATATTATTTTAACGACATAGTGATAAACAAATAAATAAAAAGTTTAAGGCTGTGTTTAGTAAAATTTTCTAAAATTAATTTTACCCTTATATTTTATTGTTATGTTTGTTTTGAGTTTTCAAATCATGATTCTAAATCAATTTCAAAATACATTTTAAAAACATGTTTGGTAAAGCATACAATTTTTGAATTTTTAATCTATCCGGTCGTCTGTCCAAACATCCTCCCAGATGTCTGGTCGGGTTGAATGGCCGATTGACCGAAACAATATTTTTTTTTTTTACAATTGCCAATCGTCACCTGTTATTTGAAATATATATATATTTGTTTTTGATGTTTTTAATATAGAAATTATTTTTTTAGACCAAAATGACAAATTATTTTTTAAAATTGAATTTTAAAAATAATTTGGTTATAAATTTTGAATAAAATTTTCAATAAAATTTTGAATTGTATTTAATAAAAATAAAAATGAGACTAAGCATTAGAATACGTCAAAATTGTGGAGCTTAAAGCATTTTTACTCAAACCTTCAAAAATTCATCTGTCAATTTTTTTTTTGAAAGATTGGATGACAAATTGATATATATCAATTTTAGATAGAAGCATTCCACCTTATATGTCAAATCTAATATTATATTATTTTATTGGGTGACACTACAAGAAATAACACATTTGCCGACCAAAAAATTGGTCGCTAAAAGTTCATTTTTGGTCGGCAAAAGTTATCCGCGATCAATTTTTTTAGTCGCTACTTTGGTCGCCAATTGAGGGTCGGCAAAAGTAATTCGCGACCAAAATTTTGTTTGGTCGGGAAAAGTAGGATTTGCCGACTAAATTTTTGGTCGCTAAATATGTCATTACTGCGACTAATCCATTTTGTCGCTAAAACACTTTGGTCGCGGAAGTGATATTTTCCCAACCAAATATCTTAGTCGCCAATTGTCACATTCCACGACCAAAAAGTTTGTTCGCCAAAAGTCAAGGAATCGCCGACTAACAATTTAGTCTCCAAAAGGTAAGGAATTGCCGACCAATGATTTTAGTCGCAAAAGTGTAGAATTTGCCGACCAATTTTTTAGTCGCCAAATCTCTCTATTTTTTTTTATTTTTTTTTGAGAACATTCAATTTTTGTTTTTAAACATTCAATCCAATATCGAACAAAATTCATTCAACCCAACCACAATTAAGGAACAATAACATTAAAAAAATGAAAAAAGTGCTCACAGTTTCGATACCACAATTAAGGAACAAAATTCATTCAACACAGCCAAGAAATTTAACTAAGAAAAAACTTGAGAATTTAACATGTATACAAGAGCAATAGTATGTACAATCTGTGATTTGGCAAAAACAATCACTAAAAATTCAATCTCAAACTACACTTTGCTCTCACCAAAAATTAAAGGAACAAAGAAATCAAAGAAAATAACAAGGTATGAGGCTATTGGAACAGTTCTTCAGCTCATCCCATCCTATAGTATGCTCATACCACAATGACATCCTATTGCAATTTCATCCAATCTGGGCGGGCATACTTAGGATTCAAGCCCAACAACTTGCAGTCTTCATCACTTATACGCTTCAGGACATTTAAAACCTGTAAAAATGTCATATAATGCTCGCTTTGTAAGTCTTGATCAGCTAGAAATTGACAAGAACAAAACATAGAAAATACATAGCTAGAAACATTTCTTCATTGAAGCTACCCTTTCAGCGGAGAGCTACTGTTTCCTTTCAACAGGTTCAGGAAGCTGTTCTGGGTCATCATTTTTCTTCTTCTGAAGCTTGTATTCAGCAATCATTTTCATACCTTCAATAGTGAGCTTAGGTTGTTGAACACCACAACCCCTCGACTCTTCTTAACTGGTTCATCAGTATCTTGACCTTGGGTGTCAATTTCATCGCCACCTTCACATTTTGTTTTGCTCTTGCTAGCATCTAGGATCTTTTTAAGTCTGCTTTTTGGATTTCTAATTTTCTGAGCTTGCTTAAATTTGTGTTCCTCCTACGAAAGTAACAATTGAATAAGAAATGGAAGCTCCAACAGTATATACTTCGAACAGTGGGGAAGAAAATAAGGGAAATACATGGACTTTAATATGGTGATTAATACAGTCACCAAAGAGACCTTCTCAACCAAATAAGGTAGCTTTGGAAAATAAACAGGTTTTTGAAAAGCGAAGTACAAGCAGTTGTAATAGATTTAGAGTAACTGCAGAGGAGGATTAAGGGTGGTTGATACAAGCATACATGAAAATATAGACCATCAAACATATATATAGATAATTGTGGCAAGATATATGCATTTAGCACGTGTCTAATTCCCCTATATAGCTTTTCAAATTCTAGATTTCAAGAAACAACCATGATGGTTTAAACACTAGTAAGATAGGCAATTTATGCCCTCTGAGGATAATACTAAAAATGATAATTATAATGAACAAAATGTAGGGGGGGGGGGGGGGGGGGAAGAACATGGCAATGGAAGTAAAACAATTGAATAGCATGTTATATGCTATTTCACTTATGATTCTGTAGAATCTAAAGATGATTTAGTAATTGTCAATAAAAAATGTGCTTAAGTTTGTCATGGATATAAGAATAATAATATAATGATTTAGTAATATAAGAATAATTTATATCCACCTAACTTGTCCACTCCAATTGGACAAGTTATATGATGACATAGCCCTGAAAACTGAAATCAAGAATACAATAGAGCAAAATATAACAGTTCCTAAAAGACTGCCGCAGAGTATAAAGAGAGGTTAGTGTTAGCGAAGGCTAATTCACTAATTGTGTTTTCTGTTGTGAGACTTGGTGTTTGAATTATGAAACCCAAGTTCCTAAATTGATGTCTTTTCCTTAAGTTCCTCAAAAAACTGACTGCTTGGTTTCCTCTTGTTTAAAATGGAAGTTGAATAGTAACAAGAAGAATTGCTCACATACAAATCGTTCTTATCATACTCGTACTTGAAGTTTTCTAGATTAAAATGGAGCAACTTTATTTCATATGTGATAATTCTACATCAATTAAATATACAGAAGCATGACAGAAAATATCATCCAATATAGTAAAGGCACTGTTTTGGACAGCAAAGATCCAATACAGTACAGGCACCAAGGTCCAGATGAGTAATAAGGCATTGTGTTATGTTCATAATTCCTGCCTTCAAAGTGCACAAGCTGAAACATAGTTTTAAAAGTGTGCCATACAATTACCCCTCCCCCCACCCCTCCCCCTCCCCTCCCCTCCCCTCCCCTCCCTCTGGTGGCAGCACATAAAAAACAAAGGTACAATGACCAATAATCACACAATTAAAAGCTTATAGTCCCTCTACTATGTGTATATATATACATACACATACATATCACATACCTCTACTGAAACTGAATGCTTCTCATCAGAATGCACTGATCTACTTTCTGGAGCTCTTTCTTCATCATTATCCAGAAATGCTCTAGAGTTAAAAGTTGGGTCAGTTGTTGCAAATTCACATCGACTAACCCATGAGCCACCTAGATACAAGTTAAACAACAGAACATCCAAGGTTTTGCATACTTTCTACATGAGCTGTTTATTGTCCTTAAATTGATCAGCAATGGGAATAATGGAAGTGAAAAACTTCAGTTATTTGATTAAGATTTTCACTTCCATTATTTGATTAAGAAGATACAGAAAAGTCATGTCATTGCTCCATTTTTTTATTATTATTATTACTAAAAAAGGTAAAAGAATATAAGATCTTTCTTTGGAACACAATAGTAGTAGTGGCCAGAGAGGGAGCGAGGACAAGTTCATTCTTCACCTTTACTTTAAAAAATAAATCAATGTAAAATGAAAAGAGAATAAGCAATTTGACAACTGAATATAAAAGAAATGCATGTAGTGGCTCATAGGATAACAAAGAATTAGTTAAGCAGCTGCTATACTAGAAACCTCACCTTCAGAGGAACTAGATTTTGTACAGACTGGTCTCCATATGGGAGTAACTGTTTTTTGCTTTTTCCAATCCATAACACTTTGCCTATCTTTTGGACCAGCCATTTTCCACTTATAGTTCAGACTATGATGAAAACTGCATTCCTGCACAAGAGTTAGCAGCAACAATTAAGCTAACAGCAACTTGAATAAGCTTAACCTTACCTATTATGAGCCCTGTCAAAGCAATAGTTTGGTAGCCAAAACTGACAACAGGACCATATGGCTTCAAAAGCATTCTTTTCAAACAGGTTTTTCTTTTCCTTTTTCTGAAATATGTTACATGATTCCCAAAAAGAAAACACCTCTATCTTTTTTTTCAAGCTTAAGATAAACAAATATGTTTCAAGGTCAACATCCTCAGTATACTAGAACCAATGCAGGTCCTCCTCATCTGTGCATTTGGGGAAAAGGGAATTGAAAGTCCATTGGTAGCATGGAGAAGCTTGTTCTTAACAAGATTAATTCTTCCTTGAACCATTTATGGGATTTGTAGACAATTTATGTTATTGTTGTTTCATACAAAAATATCTAGCTTCTCTTTTGATGTACACCCTCTATACATGGATTGCACCTCCTTTTAATGTGCCATTTTGGCATATGTTTACTTATTAGGAAAAAGAAAGGGAAGAAAGAAAAAGAAAGGCAGATCGATCCCCACCACCAGTTCTGCCCACTAACCTAACACTGATCTCCTCAAGCCTCTCTTCTTCCATAGCCCCCAAATTCTACAACCTCAGCAACAATCAATCAAGAAATGAACCCAAATGGAATCAATCCACCATGTGTCTGGCACAACCCACTAAACCCTTCACTCTCAGCAATAGTCAATCAAGAAATGGACCAACTATAATCAATCTATCTTGTTCTGGCAAAACCCACAAAACCCTTCATTCTCAACAATAATCAATCAAGAAATTGACCAAAAATGGAATCAATTCATCATGATCCAGCAAAACTCACAAAACCCTACGCTCTAATTAGAGATCAATAAAAATGGACCAAAAATGCAATCAATCCATCATGTTCTGGAGAAGGAAAAAGATGACAAACCTCTTCAAAATCATCAGTCAGAGCTCAAATCCCTCTCTCCGTACTAAAATTCACCGCATTATATATATATAGAGAGAGAGAGAGAGACCGAGGGCAAAGGCTAGAGAGGGAGAGAGCGAGAAACAGAGAGAGACAGATAGACAGACAGACAGACCGAGAGTAAGAGAGAACCTGTGAGGATGCGGCGGCGGCGGCGGTGGCAGTGGCGCTAACGGTGGCGTGCGACGCTAGTCAGCAATGAGGTGAGATTGCGTGAGGATCCCCCAGAAATGAGGAGTCCATTAGACAGAGGGCGAGGGCGATGGCGATGGCGATGGCGAAGTGCGACGGACGTTCGCAATGGTGGTAAGGAACTTTGGTGAGCTAGAGAGAGTGGGCACCGATTGAGAGGGAGAGGGCGTCAACATACTACACAGAGAGCGAGTTAGAGACAGAGAGGAGATCAGGGCCTTTTTTTAATTTTTTTTTCCTGTTTTCCAGGTACAAAACGACGTCATTTTATAATTGGAGACCAAATTTTTTTTGTCGCAAAAAAATTTCATTTCTCCCCTCCATGTTTCAAATTTCCCTCCCAAACTTTTGGCGACCAAAACACCATATTAGTTGCAAAAAAGGTACCTTCGCCAACAAACTTTTTTAGTCGCCAAATCTCAATCAACGGCGACTAAAATATTAGTCGCTAAGCTTGGTTTGGGAACAGGCTATTTTAGTAACTTTTTGGCTTTTTACGAAAAGGTGTGCAGAAAAGTAGAGAGGTGATGTGATATGTTTTAGTTGGCTTTTTGGCTTTTTGGCTATTTTAGCCACTTCCCAAAAAGTACTAATTTGGCGACTAATTTTTTTTGGTCGCCAAAATGTAACCTTCCGCGACAAAATTTGTAATTGGTCACCAAAAGCATACCAATTTCTGCGACTAACTCATTTTTGGTCGCCAAAATTTGACCTTCTGCAACCAACTCATATTTGGTCGCCAAAAAAATTAATCATTCGCGACTAATTAATATTTGGTCGCCAAAAGGTAACTTTTAGCTACCAACTTTTATATTGGTCGCAGAAAGTGGTCGCTAAAAGTGCAGATTCTTGTAGTGTGGATTAAAATTTGACAACTTAAACATGTCAAATTTGACCCGTTAAATTCACACTAAATGCCAACTTATCATTTGATATATCAAGTGAATTTCATTCTTCATGTCAAAATTGAGCTTTTGCAGTGGCACATAAAATTTGGCATGTCGGGTGTATTTTTTTTAAACCTGGAGGTGGTCAGTATAATTTATCTAAAGTAATAATAAATAGGGTAAATTACATTGACATCCCCTGAGATTTATGTTTATTGCAATTCCCCCTCACCTTTTAGAAATTCCATCCCCCTCCTTGAGATTTAAAGTTTCATTACAGGTCGCTCCCTCCAATAATTTAATTTTTTTAAATACCAATTTTGTCCTCACTGGGTAAATTACATTGACACCCCTCACATTTTAGAAATTACAATCCCCTCCCTAAGGTTTAAAATAACATTATCAATTGCCCCATCGGTTAGTATTAGTTGAAAAAAAAAATCATTGAAAAAAAAAATTAATTGGAAAAAAATTATTTGAAAAAAAAAATTGATTGAAAAAAAAATTTGTTAGTCAAATTTTTAAATTTCTGTTTAAAAACCAACGTAAGATAAAAATCACACTGACACCCCTTGAGGTTTATGTTTATTACACTTGAAAGATAAAAATTATATAAAAATGACAATTATTTTTTTATTTTTTATTTCTTAACCAAATTAATTTTTAATTTTTAAAAAAAAATTCTAAAAATCAAACCATATATAACTTAAGAATCTTTTGATAAGTCATTTCTTACGTTAGTAACTTATTTAATTATTTAATTTTACGACATTTTTACCATCTAAAGTCTATTTGATAATCATTTCGTTTTCACTTTTCAATTTATATTTTCAAAAATTTTAAAAACTGTCATAAAAATTTGTTTGATAATTTTTTTTTGTTTATAAATGGTTGTCTTAGTTTGTAAATTTGAGAAAAAAACGTAAATTCAAAAAATGAGTTTATGTTGGTTTTTAAACAAAAATTTAAAAATTTGACTAACAAATAATTTTTTTTCCAATTAATTTTGTTTTTCAATGAATTTTTTTTTCAACTAATACTAACTGAGGGAACAATTAGTAATACCACTTTAAACCTTGGGATTGGAATTGTAATTTCAAAAATGTGAGAGGTGTCAATGTAATTTATCCAATGATGGCAAAATTGGTATTTAAAAAAATTAAATTGCTGGAGAAAATAATTTGTAATGAAACTTTAAACCTCAGAGAGAAATATAATTTTTAAAAGATGAGGAAATGAACGGTAATAAATATAGATATTAGAGGATGTCAATGTAATTTACCCCAATAAATAAGAATGGGAGATGCTTTAACTCGGCGGGTCATTTTATCAAACAGTTTAAAGGCAGAGAAAATAAAGCGGATCAATCATTCATATTTACGCAGAGATACGAGATCGCGTGCTTGACCTCGTCGTCCAACGGCTTTCCTAGCAATTTAAGGGCGTCATCCCAAGTATCTTCTCTGCTATTTCTTTGTGAGTGTTGGTGTGAATTCGTGCTCGGCTTTGTTGGTACATTCAGAGCTCAGCTGTGCAAATCACATAGAAAACACCACAAAGCACACCTTCCTCTCTCTTTCCTTCTTCTTTACAAAACCTCACAGCACCTTCTTCCCTCTTTCTTTTCTTTGTGTGTAAGAAACCCTTTGTATGGCTTGATTTATTAATAAGAGAAGGATGAAAAAGAAAAAAAAAAAATTATTTTTATATTTAGTTTATAAGTTGGGTGAAAAAAAAAATTCTTTTATTTCTCAGTAAAATATGTTAATTGATTATAAAATATTTATAAAGAAAAAAAAAATTCAATCATATCCGTCTCTCACATATTTTATTTTTTTTGCTTATTCCTCATAGAGGGTATATTTAATCCTTCACTACATCTTTTATCAAATTTAAATTTGATAAAAATTTTACTCTAGTAAAATGAGATTCAATCTTTTCATCAAATTTGTATCAAATTAAGGGAGAAACAATTTTTTTATCAAATCAAGGATAAATCAAATCTTTCATCAAATTTTTAAAAAGCTTTTTTCTACTTAAGTTTTGATAGAAAATGGAACCTTAAGGGTTGTAATGTTAATTATGGAAAATGCCCTAATTACATCGATTAATTAATTTGTATAATTAATTGTAAGAAATGAGGAATTGAAGTGGAAATGTTGAGATTGGGAATGTTTGAGATTAAAGGGTGTAATTGGATTATTTATCGCTCACCTAATTGGAATGTTGATTATATATCCATTTGTTGCATTTATATTCTGTATAGAAATAACTGTTTTGGGCTATCGGTGGAAGATAGTCTTGATTGTTGTAGACAATGCATGATGATTAGGCAAACTAAAACTAATCACTAGAATGTGTCATTGAGTATGACGATTGAAAGAATACATTAACTTTTGTATTGATTAATGATGTATATAATAATTGTTTATATGCATTGTGTTGTGTTGGAGGAGATAGGGGATGTACTCCACGGTTTAGGGGATGGACCTCTAAACTGGGTGTTGTTTGGGAGAAGATAGGAGATGGACTCCATAGATACAGCTCATATGCTTATCTAGTGATGTGTTGACACAGCTCATATGCTTGTCTTTGGAAGTGTGATATAGCTCATATGCTTATCTGTTGATGTGTTGATATAGCTAGTATGCTTATCTATTATGAAATGGGAAAATGTTTAATATGAGTTACTGTCTCATATAAGTTGTTTGGTCAGGTTCTAAGCCAGGGTTATGAATTGAGAATTGAAAGGAAATGGAAAATGAATTGTAACATAGACTTATAGGTCATGAGACTGTAAAGTGAGATATGTGGATATTGTAGTGTTGGCCATCTATTAACTGCTAATCTTTTAGTCATTGTTCATAGCTGGTTTAGTATATTTCTACTGGGCTGTGGCTCACCCTATATGGGAACATCATTTTCAGGTACAGGTAGCATGCCACCTCCAAGGACATAGCTTGGAAGGCTAGTGGCGGACAGACTTTTTGGTTGTCTTTCCTTTTGATGTATTACATGTAAATTCAAGCCAAGGGCTTAATGTGTAAGTGAGTTAGTACTCACCTTTTTGTAACCAAGTGTTAACTTGGAAAGCTGTAAGCCCGTAGGGCATTTGCTTTTGTTGTTAACATGTAATACTTTCTGTAATGAAACTCTGATAAATGGAAGAATGTGGATCTTTTATATATCAATGCATGTCTATATTGATGGGTTTAATGTTTTTATTTTGAAGGCGTTACAGGGTCTCCCAAGGGCATGTACGCACCATGGCACTTCAAATCACCTCAAAACATCAAGGGAGAGGCCAAGTCGGATCCACGACCATCAATCACGCATTCCGATGCATGATGGCCAAAGATCCAGCTTGTGCAAATCAATGTGAAAATGAATGCACAAATAAAGCAAGTAAAGCCTAGAACTCTATCATGAATCATCAAGAGCTTCGGCGACCGAGAATTGAGATACGTTCCATCACTTGAAGTATGAAATGCCCCTCGTTCCTCGTGCTCGGATTAACACTTAGTCCAAGCAGTGCAACACATAAGCATGGCAAACATGCAACATGACCTAAGTATGCAAACATGCGACTAAACCAAACATGCAACAAGCATATAAGCATAATGTGAGGTGACAACCTATGACAAAATGCAATATGAACATATGAACATGCAAGGCATGTAAAGCTAAGCAAGTATGCAACAACATACTACATGCAACAAACATGCGACAACATGGTAAGATGGGCTTACACCAGAGATGGACGGCTCTCAACTAGGTCCAAATCAGTAGCCAAAGCGATGAATTAAGTCACACAGCATACTCAAGCATGCAAAATGCGAAAGGTTCGACAAAGGGGGCCTAAAAGGGCAACTCTCAAAAGTACCTAAGAAGTGACAAATGTGCAAGTGTAACAACACTATATGCACTGAAATGAGATGATAAATGATGCCAAATAATTTAAATGACACAAGTAAAGCATGCGAAGGTCCTGAGTCATGAAAGCTAACAAAGAGCAATACAAAGGAGGCATGCAATACATGGCACGAACGCATGAACTAAGCATGGGCAGAGCTTAATTAAGCCTAAACAAGGACTTAAACATGCTGGAATGAAGGCTCAAACACCTAGACATGTAAGCATGCAAGCATACAAGCTAAGCCTTAAACTAGGCAATAATGCGCGACATTCAAAGACACTTGAAGCATGAATGAAGTGGGAATGTAGCAATGGTACATGCTCTGAAATGAAGTATTAAATGATGCCAAATCATCTAAATATCTCAAAGATAGCATGCATGAATCACCAAAACACAAAGCTTGCAAAGCCAATTACACTACAGCTATACAAAGCATGCATTATTTGACTATGAAGCATAAAGACAGAGCCAAGGCAGTCCCAAAACATGAACATTTCTAGTTCAAAGTATGGCCAAAAAGTGCTCACATGAAGGACTAAGGCAACATGTGAGGTTGGCTAGTAAGCATGAATTGTATGGCATGTATATGAAGCATATGAAATCTCACCAAACCAGCCAAAATCAGTGAACAAAACATGCCAAAATATGCCCAAATAATCATGGAAATGCAGCCAATGCATGCCAAAATGAGGGGCTTCTTTGGAGGGCCATACAAGGGATTACTAGGCACATGCAAGATGGACATTCAACAAGGCCAAACCAACTCTGGAAATGGCTCAAGAGGGTCCCAAAACCCATTGAAAAGGGCCTGGAACAAGGCCTAGAAGCATACAAAATGGGGTCTCTTTGGAAGGCCAAAAAAACCACCAAATAAAGACAATGAGAGAGAGGGTCACCCCCCTCTAATTTTGGCCTTCAAGAACACAACAAGGCCAATGAAAATCCACTAGATTTCAGTGGCTAATAGGCCAAAACAAGGCCAATGCAAATACTCACATGTATGGCTCTAAACATGAAGAGATAAAGCATGCATGGGGGAAGATGACCCCAAACAAAAATAGGACTTTAACCAAACTTGAAGAGGATGTCAAAACAAGACTTTTTTCAGTTTATATGAAATCTCGAAAATAATCACAAGTAGGGCTAATCTATCATGCAAAAATGGCCCTAAAAGGAGAGATAAAGCACAAGGGACAGTAGATGGCCTCAAACAGAGAAAAGCCCTTCAACAAAGTTGAAGAGGAACTCAAAATAATGCACTTTATAGTTTGGCTCAAAGCCCAGAAATGCTCACAAATGAGGCTAATATATCATGCAAAATAGGCCTACAAAGAGGGATAAAGCATGCAAGGGGGGGAGAAGGCCTCAAACAGTAAAGAGTTCTTAATCAAACATGTAGAGAAGCTCAAAATATGATCTTTTTCAGTTCATAAAAAAGTTCAGAAATGCTTGCAAGTGAGGATAGCCAATGGAGCAAAAAAAGTGCAAGTTTAAGGGAAATAGGCACTTACCCTTGAAGAGCAGCTTTCCAGCAGCTTTTGGTCCAAGATTCTGAGCTTTCAACCTTTGCAAATGGCCTCCAAGGTAATGGAATGGAGGATGGAGGTGTATATCTAGGTGTTGTAGTGCAAAAGTGCAAGGAAATCCAACTTCAAAGCCTAGAACACACACAATATAGAGAGAGAGAGAGGTTTTTTCCTTCAAAAGCTCTGAACCCTTGTCAAAGAGGATGGCCTCTTGCTTATATAGAAGGAGGCAATGCAAGGCTTCTTCAAGAAGCTTTGCAAGAGCTGCATCCCTCCATACACGTGTATGGAGGGGAGATAACAAAAATCCAGCTGGCTCAAAAGATCTGCCTGGAAACCAGCTGAGATAGAGGGGGTGCCGGCCATCAGTAATGGCCGGCAGTGCCACACTGATGGCCGGCAGGGCTTCATCAGTGGCCCCCAAGGGCAAAGCCATGGCCGGCAGTGCCATGCCATGGCCGGCAATGCACCAAGCGGCCACTCTGAAAGGGCCAAAACAAGGTCCTAAAATGAGGCAGAAAGGATACAAGGTCCGGGAAACTCGAACCGGTGACGTTCCGCCTCGACAGTCAAATGCTGGGCGAGCAATCGAACCAGTTGTTGGGTATACCTACAAGCACAACCAAGTCTTGAGGACGGTCAAAAATGGGGTGTCTACAGTTACCCCTCTTTGACAGAACTCGGAAGTCACAGAGTGACGGGAGTGAATGTCAAAGCCCAGAGACGACCCATTTTTGACAAGGCCGAAGACTCAGACAATCAATTAGTATAAGCATGCAGAGATGTGCCCGAAGGCCGGGGCAAAATGCAAATGGTATGCAAGATGTAAGATTTGAGAGCATGACTAATTATCATGCCAAGAATGCTATAATGAAGCAAAACATGCAACACTTTTAAGCAGGTGAACAACAGTCCTACATACTCCGATAGGAAGGATGTAAGAAAATTATGCAATTCTTACCACGTTTCACGCAGAGTGCATATAATACCTGTGCGGCTTGTCTGGTTGCACCGGCTTCAAATAAACCGTACATACAATATCGTGCCTGAAAAAGAAATGAACTTAACAGGTACAATATCGTTAAGAAGATGCATAACAATGCATTTGAAAAGTGCATGACAACGCATGTGAAGTGTGCATTAACACATGTAAGTAAAGCATGCGGGTTAATGCATGCAATGTGTATAACAAGCAAAGGTATGAACACATGTCAGTAAAGCACACGCCGAAACGTGCACAATGTGTAACCACCTAGAAGATACATTATACACATGTAAGTAAAGCATGCAGTAACGCAAGCAATGTGTATAGCAGGAATGAACACATATCAGTAAAGCATGTAATGACGCAAGCAATGTGTAACCTCATGTAAGTTGCCTAAACACATGTAAGTAAAGCACATGCAGAAACGCATGCAATGTGTAAAGCAAACAAAGGTATGAACAAATGTCAGTAAAGCACACGCCGAAACGTGCACAATGTGTAACCACCTGGAAATACATATACACATGTAAGTAAAGCATGCAGTAACGCAAGCAATGTGTATAGCAAGAATGAACACATGTCAGTAACGCAAGCAATGTGTAACCTCCTGTAAAATGCATAAACACATGTAAGTAAAGCACACGCAGAAACGCATGCAATGTGTAAAGCAAACAAAGGTATGAACACATGTCAGTAAAGCACACGCCGAAACGTGCACAATGTGTAACCACCTGGAAATACACATACACATGTAAGTAAAGCATGCAGTAACGCAAGCAATGTGTATAGCAGGAATGAACACATGTCAGTAAAGCAAGCGCGATTAACGCAAGCAATGTGTAACCTCCTATAAAATGCGTAAACACATGTAAGTAAAGCACACGCAGAAACGCATGCAATGTGTAAAGCAAACAAAAGTATGAACACATGTCAGTAAAGCACACGCCGAAACGTGCACAATGTGTAACCACCTGGAAATACATATACACATGTAAGTAAAGCATGCAGTAACGCAAGCAATGTGTATAGCAGGAATGAACACATGTCAGTAAAGCAAGCGCGATTAACGCAAGCAATGTGTAACCTCCTGTAAAATGCATAAACACATGTAAGTAAAGCACACGCAGAAACGCATGCAATGTGTAAAGCAAACAAAGGTATGAACACATGTCAGTAAAGCACACGCCGAAACGTGCACAATGTGTAACCACCTGGAAATACATATACACATCTAAGTAAAGCATGTAGTAACGCAAGCAATGTGTATAGTAGAAATGAACACATGTCAGTAAAGCAAGCGCGATTAACGCAAGCAATGTGTAACCTCCTGTAAAATGCATAAACACATGTAAGTAAAGCACACGCAGAAACGCATGCAATGTGTAAAGCAAACAAAGGTATGAACACATGTCAGTAAAGCACACGCCGAAACGTGCACAATGTGTAACCACCTGGAAATACACATACATATGTAAGTAAAGCATGCAGTAACGCAAGCAATGTGTATAGCAGGAATAAACACATGTCAGTAAAGCAAGTGCGATTAACGCAAGCAATGTGTAACCTCCTATAAAATGCATAAACACATGTAAGTAAAGCACACGTAGAAACGCATGCAATGTGTAAAGCAAGAAAAGGTATGAACACATGTCAGTAAAGCACACGCCGAAACGTGCACAATGTGTAACCACCTGGAAATACATATACACATGTAAGTAAAGCATGCAGTAACGCAAGCAATGTGTATAGCAGGAATGAACACATGTCAGTAAAGCAAGCGCGATTAACGCAAGCAATGTGTAACCTCCTGTAAAATGCATAAACACATGTAAGTAAAGCACACGCAGAAACGCATGCAATGTGTAAAGCAAACAAAGGTATGAACACATGTCAGTAAAGCACACGCCGAAATGTGCACAATGTGTAACCACCTGGAAATACATATACACATGTAAGTAAAGCATGCAGTAAACAAGCAATGTGTATAGCAGAAATTGAAATTAGGACAACTCATGATAAAGAAATGTATAGCGATGTGTGACAAGAAAATGCAAGACAATTGCATGGTATAGCAAATGCATGATAATGCATAATAGGGATAAGGAAATGCATGACAATACATGTAAGGTGCACATGACGATGCGAGAGGGATAAGAGAAAAAGCTTCTCAGCGTAGCACACGCGAGAGAAGAAAGAGAAAAATCTCTTAGCGTAGCACACGCAAGAGATGAAAAACAAACCTCTTAGCGTAGTACACGCGAGAGAGGAAAAGGAAAATCTCTCAGCGTAGTACACGCGAGAGAGGAAAGAGAATCCTCTTAGCGTAGTACACGCAAGAGGGAAAAGGGAAAAGTCTCTCAGCATATCACACGCAAGAGAGGAAAGGTAAACTTCTCAGCGTATCACACGCAAGAGAAGAAAGGAAACAGTCAAACTGAATCAGAACTTGCCTGAATGAACGGTACATACAATACCGTGCATGAACGAGAAAGGATCTTGATAGGTTGAATACAATACAATGCATGATGTGTAAGGAATGCAATAAACAAACCTAACGGCGCTCTAGAAGGCACTTCCTGGGGTGAGTGGCAATGAACCACTCTACTCCGACAGGGATCTCCCCAGTATTTTTTCGAACATTTACCTTCAACTCACAGTACAAAAAGGTTCTGAAATACTGACAAGGAGCAACATCGGCTGGGGAAACCACGGATGCCGCTTTTCTTCCTGATCATACTGACAACTGAAGTGCCTCTGGCAGGGATTGGTACTCCGAGAGAGCACTTCTGATTGCTATTTTAGCACGAAAATAGTCGGCACAGTACTTGATTCACTTGGAATGCATAATTCGCACAACATTTCTCATTCTGAACACATGGCCTATTCCAACCACTGCTTACTCTGAACTCACAACCCATAACTTTTAATACAGCATATAGCTAATTCTGAACACACGGCCATTCTGAACACTGCTCATTCTGAACTCACAGCCCATAACATAATATTCGGTTCATTCTGCACATGGCTTATCCTGAACACACTGCTCACTCTGAACCCATGGCTCACAACGTAGTAATTGGTTTATTCTGCACACAGCTCTTGTAAAACCCAAGTTTTAAATATTATTTTTTTTTTTGGATAGATTGGTAATTACATTAATTTATATGGGTCACTTAGTACTATCAAGGAATTAGTATGAGGTGGCTTTATAATTTTTATTACTTAGATGGTTAAGTTTGTAATTTTGGGAGATTGGGTTATAGGCCCACTTGGGCTTTAGGTCTTAGAAACATATAAGCACAAACAAATAAGAGGTATTGGGGTGTTGTGGCTGCTGCGGCAGATTTAGGTTGGATGTTGTGGCTGCTGCGGTAGATTTAGGAGTAGAGAAAAAAAAAAAAAAAAAAGAAGAAGAAGAAGAAAAGAAAAGAAAGAAGATTCATAGATTGGTGATTTTGATCTAATCATCTCTTGGAGGTAAGATTTTTTTTATGGTACTCCTAACTATTCCTTTCTACAAGTATCTGGTATGTGGTTTGGGTGTGTGTGTTTGGGTTTGATATGTGATAAGCAATCCTATTGGCTTTGACTTTTACCAACTATGGGTTTATATATGTAAAGAAAAAAATAACAATAGGATAGATGAAGTCTTGAGGATTGAGGAAGCTGTATTTTGGGGTTTTGGATTTTACTTGTAGACTATATTATTAGATTATTATATTATAAAGAAAAGAATGATAGATGCATCATGGTGATCAATAATAATTGTTTTTGTGGTATAATATTTAATTAGGTTTGTGTGATTGAAGTGGTGGAGCTAGGTGTTTAGAGTTAGTATTGGAATATTATTTTAAGCGTTTGAGGTAAGTAACCCTCTATCACTGTTGGTTTATTTTTATTCCTATCGAACCGTTTAAAATCATAAATATTTATTCATAGCTTTCCTGTTCTCTTAAAATAAAATATGGGTCAAGTATAAAACAACATCGAATATTATTATGAAAGTTATTTGAATATTTTGTGAAATTATTCTGAAAATTGTACCCAGTGTTTATTCCGAAAATATCGAATATTTTATTTAAAAGTTGTGTATTGTTTGAATTTTGAACATCACTCTAGTCTGACTATAATTTGGACCCTAGCCAATGGGGGTTATTTATTGGCACAGAAACTAGTTTCTTTTGGGGCTTTACCACCGGCCTATGTGTGGTTCTGGGCCTTGTCACGGGCTAAGTGACCATAGTCATTAAGACTTGGGTTTTGTGAATCGAATCATTGAACCATCTGAATATCGAACCATCGATTTGAACAACGAATTACTTTGAATTATCTTGTTGGCTTTTCATTTAAAATGTATTGTACATTGTTTATTTTTAGCTATGAAACCATCTTACAAATAATTGTTTATTTATTGAACTGTAGAAAAATTTATATTTATTGGTTATCGATTTATTTATTTATTTATTTTTGTATACTTGATCCAGCTGGCAGTGATGGTTGGTTATTTACTAGGCTATCTAGCTTACCCTTATTTTTTTTTCAGATTCTGAAGAGTAGAGCTGCGCGGGATTTTTACATATGGGAGTGCCGAGAGTAGGGTTATGGATTAAGTACTTGGATTATTATTTTGTTAATGGATTTTGTTAGTGGACTTGGTGGATAATTTCATACGATAAGAATAATCAATTTTTGTGGATTTTAGCATTATGACAATTTAAGGATTTATTTTGAGTATTTTACATTGTGGGTTATGTGTTGGACTCTTAGCCTTGCATGCTCACTTAAATGAGTGTGCGGCGTTGTCACGGAGCTTGGGCAGCGTGACAATTTTGTGGTATCAGAGCCAGGTTGTAATTTTAAAAGTTGGTATAGAATAGTGGTGGGATTGGGTAGACGTAGGATTGGGAACGCTTATAATTCGGTAAAATGTTATTTTTATTTACGTGTTATAGGGACTTGAGAATAGAATAAGATGAGGTTTTATTATTGATGCATATAGGTTGCAATGGAACATGAGGAGACATTGGAAAATCTCGTGTGGTTAGTATAGATGGCAGGAGATTGCTTGTAGACTTGACTGTTTTAGATATGCGGGACTTTGACATAATTCTTGGAATGGATTGGTTGGCAACCAATTATGCTTCTGTTGATTGCCAAGGCAAAAGGGTAGTATTTCAGATTCCTAATCAACCAGAATTTTGTTTTGTGGGTAGTGGAGTTAACACTCCTCTTCTGGTAATCTCAGCTTTGCAAGCTAGACGGTTGTTAAGGAATGGTTGCGAGGGCTGTTTAGCTTCTGTGAGAGATACCCGTGAGACTGAATTGAAGTTAGAGGATATTCTAGTTGTGTAGGAATCTCCTGATGTTTTCCATGAAGAGTTACTGGGGTTGCCACTAGATAGAGAGATTGAGTTTGCCATTGAATTGATACCCGGCACGGGTCCTATCTCCAAGGCTTCGTATCGGATGGCCCCAACACAGTTGAAAGAGTTGAAGGAACAATTACAAGAGTTACTAGAGAAGAGCTTTATTCGGCCTAGTATTTCTCCTTGGGGTGCGCCTGTTTTATTTGTGAAAAAGAAGGATGGTAGTTTTCGCCTTTGCATTGATTATCGAGAGTTGAACAAAGTGACAATTCGAAATAAATATCCTTTGCCTAGGATAGATGACCTATTTGATCAATCGCAAGGAGCACAAGTCTTTTATAAGATTGACCTTCGTTCTAGATATCATCAGTTGAAGGTTAAAGCGGAAAATATACCTAAGACAGCCTTCCGAACTAGGTATGGGCATTATGAATTTTTAGTGATGTCGTTTGGGTTGACCAATACGCCTGCAGCTTTTATAGATTTAATGAACAAAGTATTTAAACCCTTCTTAGATCAGTTTGTGGTAGTTTTTATTGATGACATTCTTGTGTACTCAAAGAGTAAAGAGCAACACGAAGAACATCTGAGAATAGTGTTGCAGTTATTAAGGGAGAAGAAATTATTTGCTAAATTAAAGAAGTGTGAATTTTGGCTGGAGAGTGTATCATTTTTTAGTCATGTGATATTTGAAGACGGGGTGTCTGTTGACCCCAAGAAAGTGAGGTGGTGGTAGAGTGGAATAGGCCTACTAGTGTCACTGAAATTCGTAGTTTCTTGGGTTTAGCAGGATATTATAAAAGGTTTGTTGAGGGATTTTCCCAAATTTCTATGCCTTTGACTCGTTTAACACACAAAGGGGTAAAATTTGAATGGTCTGATGATTGTGAGAAGAGTTTCCAGGATCTAAAGAGTCGATTGGTGTCTGCTCTAGTACTTATAGTTCCGTCCGGAGATGAAGGTTTTACCATCTATAGTGATGCATTGAAGATGGGCTTGAGTTGTGTCCTGATGCAGAACGATAAGATAGTGGCATATGTGCCTAGGCAGTTGAAGCCATATAAGCAGATTACCCTACGCATGATTTGGAGTTGGCTACAGTGGTGTTTGCATTGAAAATCTAGAGGCACTAACTATATGGGGTGAAATGTGAGATATTCACTGATCATAAAAGTCTGAAGTATATTTTCACTCAAAAAAAAAATTAAATATGAGGCAAAGACGATGGTTGGAGCTATTAAAGGACTATGATTTGACTATTAATTATCTCCAGGAAAAGCCAATGCAGTGGCGGATGCCTTGAGAAGAAAGACCCTGAGTAATTTGGCTACCTTGATCACTGACCAAAAGAATATCTTGGAGGACTTGCAGAGGTTAAATATTGAGATTAGATGGCATAGCCATGGAGTGCAGTTGGCAAACCTTAGAGTTCAACCCACATTGATTGATAGAATTAAAGATGCTCAAGGAAGAGATCCTCAGTTGCAAAAACTTAAGGCTGAAATGGAAATAGGGCTACAGATAGAATATTGTATGCATAAAGATGAAACCTTGAGATTTGGAGAGAGGCTGTGTGTGCCTAATGATTTGGAGCTTAAGAGAGAAATCCTGAGAGAAGCTCACAGTTCAGGGTATAATGTACATCCAGGGAGCACTAAAATGTATAAAGACTTGAAGAGGAACTTTTGATGGAATAATATGAAGAGGGAAATTGCTCAGTATGTTGCTCAATGTTTGATATGTCAACAAGTGAAAGTTGAACATCAGAGACCTGCAGGTAAGTTACAACCTCTTCCTATTCCCGAGTGGAAGTGGGAACATATTACCATGGATTTTGTGACAGGGTTGCCTAGAACCCAAGGTGGGAACAATGCTATTTGGGTTATCGTTGATCGGTTCACAAAATCCGCCCACTTTCTTGCTTTTAAGGTGGGGTTCTCCTTAGAGAGGTTTGCAAAATTGTATATCAAGGAGATTGTGAAGTTGCATGGTATTCCGGTGACCATAGTGTCTAATAGAGATAGCAGATTTGTATCTATGTTTTGGAGGAGTTTGCATACAGCTTTGGGTACTAGTTTGAATTTTAACACTGCCTTTCATCCTCAAACTAATGGACAGTCAGAGAGAACTATTCAAACCTTGGAAGACATGTTGAGGGCTTGTGTTATTGATCTTGGAGGTTCTTGGGATGAGCATTTGGCCTTAGTGGAATTCTCTTATAATAACAGTTATCATGCGAGCATTCAGATAGCACCATATGAGGCTTTATATGGATGAAAGTGTAGATTACCTATTTGTTGGGATGATGTGGGCGAAAGGAAGTTGCTAGGGCCTGAGATTGTGTAACAAACAGTGGAGAAGATCAATCTTATTAGAGAGCGACTTTGCACTGCACAGAGTAGACAGAAAAGTTATGCAGATAACAGGAGACGCGATTTGGTGTTTGGGGTTGGAGACCATATGGTCCTTAAGGTGTCTCCTATGAAAAGAGTAATGAGGTTTGGTGTTCGTGGTAAATTGAGTCCTAGATTTATTGGACCATTTGAGGTTTTAGATCGAATTGGAGAGGTAGCTTACAGACTTGCCCTACTACCTTCACTAGTTGGAGTTCATAATGTCTTCCATGTTTCGATGTTGAGGAAGTATATACCGAATCCCAATCATGTGATTGATTATGCACCGTTGTAGTTTAAGGAGGATTTGACCTATGAAGAACACCCCTGTAAGAATTGTTGATAAGAAGGAACATGTTTTGAGGCGTCGAGTCATCCACTACGGTAAGGTTCAATGGAGCAATCACTCGGAGAGAGAAGCTACTTGGGAACTTGAGGATGAAATGAGACAAAAGTATCCACAACTTTTTGAGACTACAGGTATGTCAAATTTCGAGGACGAAATTTCTTTTAAGAGGGGAAGGATGTAAAACCCAAGTTTTAAATATTATTTTTTTTTTTGGATAGATTGGTAATTACATTAATTTATATGGGTCACTTAGTACTATCAAGGAATTAGTATGAGGTGGCTTTATAATTTTTATTACTTAGATGGTTAAGTTTGTAATTTTGGGAGATTGGGTTATAGGCCCACTTGGGCTTTAGGTCTTAGAAACATATAAGCACAAACAAATAAGAGGTATTGGGGTGTTGTGGCTGCTGCGGCAGATTTAGGTTGGATGTTGTGGCTGCTGCGGTAGATTTAGGAGTAGAGAAAAAAAAAAAAAAAGAAGAAGAAGAAGAAGAAAAGAAAAGAAAGAAGATTCATAGATTGGTGATTTTGATCTAATCATCTCTTGGAGGTAAGATTTTTTTTATGGTACTCCTAACTATTCCTTTCTACAAGTATCTGGTATGTGGTTTGGGTGTGTGTGTTTGGGTTTGATATGTGATAAGCAATCCTATTGGCTTTGACTTTTACCAACTATGGGTTTATATATGTAAAGAAAAAAATAACAATAGGATAGATGAAGTCTTGAGGATTGAGGAAGCTGTATTTTGGGGTTTTGGATTTTACTTGTAGACTATATTATTAGATTATTATATTATAAAGAAAAGAATGATAGATGCATCATGGTGATCAATAATAATTGTTTTTGTGGTATAATATTTAATTAGGTTTGTGTGATTGAAGTGGTGGAGCTGGGTGTTTAGAGTTAGTATTGGAATATTATTTTAAGCGTTTGAGGTAAGTAACCCTCTATCACTGTTGGTTTATTTTTATTCCTATCGAACCGTTTAAAATCATAAATATTTATTCATAGCTTTCCTGTTCTCTTAAAATAAAATATGGGTCAAGTATAAAACAACATCGAATATTATTATGAAAGTTATTTGAATATTTTGTGAAATTATTCTGAAAATTGTACCCAGTGTTTATTCCGAAAATATCGAATATTTTATTTAAAAGTTGTGTATTGTTTGAATTTTGAACATCACTCTAGTCTAACTATGATTTGGACCCTAGCCAATGGGGGTTATTTATTGGCACAGAAACTAGTTTCTTTTGGGGCTTTACCACCGGCCTATGTGTGGTTCTGGGCCTTGTCACGGGCTAAGTGACCATAGTCATTAAGACTTGGGTTTTGTGAATCGAATCATTGAACCATCTGAATATCGAACCATCGATTTGAACAACGAATTACTTTGAATTATCTTGTTGGCTTTTCATTTAAAATGTATTGTACATTGTTTATTTTTAGCTATGAAACCATCTTACAAATAATTGTTTATTTATTGAACTGTAGAAAAATTTATATTTATTGGTTATCGATTTATTTATTTATTTATTTTTGTATACTTGATCCAGCTGGCAGTGATGGTTGGTTATTTACTGGGCTATCTAGCTTACCCTTATTTTTTTTTCAGATTCTGAAGAGTAGAGCTGCGCGGGATTTTTACATATGGGAGTGCCGAGAGTAGGGTTATGGATTAAGTACTTGGATTATTATTTTGTTAATGGATTTTGTTAGTGGACTTGGTGGATAATTTCATACGATAAGAATAATCAATTTTTGTGGATTTTAGCATTATGACAATTTAAGGATTTATTTTGAGTATTTTACATTGTGGGTTATGTGTTGGACTCTTAGCCTTGCATGCTCACTTAAATGAGTGTGCGGCGTTGTCACGGAGCTTGGGGCGTGACAGCTCTTACAGCACATTGCTCATTCCTGAACACACAGCCCATAACACAGTGCTCTGTTCATTTTGAAAACGCTGGATGGGAAGATGGAATTTGCAGGGGTCAAAACAAACTCGGATGTTCCGAACATTGCTTATTTTCTTTTGCATCGCAATCTGGAACCCAAGAAGCTTCAGAGAGGTCCAGGTTTTACCGTTCTCACACGACCTGGGTTGAACCCAGCGGTTTTATGAAAGAACAAATCTTTTGGTGCACAAATGTGAAGAATGGCACAACACTCTGAGCACACAACAAATCATTTTTGAAATTAAGAATGAGTTCTTGACCGGGTATTGAGCCTACAACTGAACACAGTGAAAAGGCTCAACAACGGAAAACAAAAGGTAAACAACCTAAACACATCGAGACACGCTCGGAACGACTCAAAGCAAGAATTGAAACAAACAAAACAAAAGACACGACACACAAACGTGTTATAAAGACGAGAGATCTCTTGGTACGCGAGGAGCCAGTTTCTCTGGTTATGTTTCCCACCCTTTCTAATTTGTGATTCTCACATCACTTGGCCCTCAGGCTCGGTTTTTCTCTCAAAATCCTTTTGCTCACTTTTCTCTCAACTTACACCTCTCTATTCTTCAATCTCTCATTTTCATCCCTCCCCTAGGTGGTTGATGGATAAATTGAAGGTCGTGGGTTCATGCCCAACACTGTTAGCTCACAGTTATTTCTTCTAGTGACATCTAGTCGATGTTTCAGACAGGAAATGGTGTATCTGGATCTGTCCCAATTTGTGCTTCGCACTTGGCTTGATACCTCGTTATTTGGAGGATGAGAGAGCTTTCAGCCCTTTACTAACAGCTTTAGTTGTGCCCTTCTTCTGGCGAATAGGGTGCCCTTCTGACAAGTATGTTGGCGATGGGAAAAGACAGAACACCTGACTCGACTGTGCCCCTAGTTCATCATTTTGACCATTTTTTGTTTTTGGCTTTCTGCTAAAACAGTTTTGACCAAAATGAGAGTTAGATTAACATGCTTGTTCGATTTTTGGCTATAAGCACTGAAAATTTTCCCTTTTGGGTCCCAGAAATGGTCTTAGTTTTGGAAAATGAAATAGTTTTCGAGAAAATAGTCAACCTCAGTAAAAATTTCCAAAAAGGATGGCCTCTTGCTTATATAGAAGGAGGCAATGCAAGGCTTCTTCAAGAAGCTTTGCAAGAGCTGCATCCCTCCATACATGTGGAGGGGAGATAACAAAAATCCAGCTGGCTCAAAAGATCTACCTGGAAACCAGCTGAGATAGGGGGGTGCCGGCCATCAATAATGGCCGGCAGTGCCACACTGATGGCCGGCAGGGCTTCATCAGTGGCCGACAGGGGCAAAGCCATGGCCGGCAGTGCCATGCCATGGCCGGCAATGCACCAAGAGGGCCACTTTGAAAGGGCCAAAACAGGGTCCTAAAATGAGGCAGAAAGGATACAAGGTCCGGGAAACTCGAACTGGTGACGTTCCGCCTCGACAATCAAATGCTGGGCGAGCAATCGAACCAGTTTGTTGGGTGTACCTACAAGCATAACCAAGTCTTGAGGACGGTTAAAAATGGGGTGTCTACAATCTCGTGCCATATACTAACGACGTCTTCAGCGCGTTGCAGGCTGAGGCCGAGGAAGAAGGCGAAGAAGAAACCGAGGCAAACGCTGAAGAGAACCGCCAAAAGCAGCCCAGCCAAACGGAGACCGGTGTCCAAGACCAAACACCAACGGTCAACCTGGAGGCAGCCGATGACGAATTCACTGACCTTTCCCCCCTAGCGTAGTTTTCTTTGTCTTCTTTCTTTTTTGTCTGAACATGTAACTGGGCTAAGTGTCAGTCACGACCCAAACCCGCGCCTATGGGTTTAGCACCGTAACCGGCCAGTAATTCGAGATTACCGAAGGCCTGCTTAACAGTAAAATAGTAATACAGAGTACAGGGGCATGGCGGAAGCCAAAACAGTAATTAAACAATGTCCAATGAGCTGTGACAGTCTGTATGCAAAAAGACTTTTCATACATAGATACATTCATAGCAGAACAGTATGTACATACATATACATCAACCATGGCAGGGACCCATTCCCTCTTAGAACAGTACAGTACAGTGCTATCAGTCTATACAGTATTACAAAACAGATACAGAGACAAACGGGGGAAATTAAAGCACCCATAAGCCATAGCTTGGCAGGCTCGGAACCTCGCAGTGAGGCACAGTGGTTGGCTTGACAAAAAGGGGAGTCTAATCCACGCTCCTAGCTCCGGTCTGGTGCCTGAACACCTACATATATATATATATATATAAACAGTGAGCTAAAGCCCAGTGAATAACATAATGTGTAAAGAGGTTAAGAATGAATGTCCTTACAGTAATAAAAACAGTTCATTGAATCAGTATTTCAGTCTTTCAGTCATAGCAGTCATATGTGGTACATCCATTAGCAGAACAGTACAGTAAACAGTAGGTCTTGAAAGACCGAACAGTCAATGATGGCCATCATAATAGCAAACAGAAGTTCCAAGATAGGAACTGACAGAGATCTCTGTAACAGTAGCAGTAATAGTAACAGTAGTTGCTAAGGATGCCACAATACAGTTCAGAATAGAGGACATACATTCATTCAGTTAATAGTAACAATTCAGAAAGCAGTTCAGTTAACAATCAGAAAATATTCATCTTTGAACATATCTTTACGACATCATTACTCACAGAGTTCTGGGCTATAAGCAGCTGGAGCGCGTCTCCCAATGCCAACCCTAAACAGTTACAGAACGAACACACACTAAGTTACACATTCGGGAATCAAAGACTTAGTCCCTACTTAGACTCGGTGTGGTTCTACATCTATATCCTCATTAAGACATCTTAAACTAGGCCTAGGAATGCCTAGAATGGAATGAGGATACAAAGATGCACTTTAAAACACTTTTCAGAATTTTCAGAAAATAGGGGATCCGCTCGAGCGCAGGTTACCCCGCTCGAGCATACAGGCAAACAAAATACTCCGCTCGAGCGCGCGTTCCTCCGCTCGAGCGGACTGTAAAACATGCCAAAAGTACTGGATATGTGAAAATCACGTTTGATGGGCACTCGATAGTCGCGCGAGCGTTAGACACAAGGTCCTGCTCGAGCGTCAAATACCTCGCTCGAGTGGACTGCAAAACAGTGCAAAGTGCTGGGAGCATGAATTCCCCGCTCGAGCGAGAGACCATAATCTGGAAATTCCATATTTGAACCTCAAGGTCAAAAATCAAGTTTTAAAGCATTAAATTCGATCCTTTTGGGTTGATTTTCTGGAAAACATTTGTAAACTCATAGAACAACATGTTTCAAAGGTCAATTTGAGAAATCAAAGCCCAAAGGCAGTTCAATTAAATTCAATTTCAAACCAAATCCCAAGAACATAACTCAAACATGACATGCATGAGTTTAAACCAATTCAAAGCTTCAATACTTGCTCCAAATCATATCAAATCGAATTTCAGATATAAATACAACATTAAATCACATAAATTCTAATGATCATAAATCACTAACCAATTTCAGATTCGGCCGCCGATATGGCCTTTAATTTGCAGTTTAAACATAAAAACACGAACAGATAATCAAATAGGCAACAGATAGAAATGCAATTTAACAATATACTCAATCAATCAGTCAGTTCAGAATTTCAGTATATTCAATCCATTCAATTACCAATCATGATCAGTCTCAGTTTAGCAGTAATCAGTGGTTAATCAGTAAACAGTGGTGAGGGTTGTCATAGTGCCCCACCTTTTGTACTTATTTTTCACATTAATGAAAAAAGTGCTATTTTCATCAAGTATTTGCGCGGTCTTCAAACGAGATAACTCCAGCCGGACAAAATACTTCGGCAAAACAAACCACCTTGTTCAACTTATGTAACCGGAAAAGGCATCTCGGTTTGAATGATAAAACATCTCAGTTGAAGTTCAAAGAAGTTGAGCAAATCCTCAACTTAGTCAACCGGAGTAAAGATCTCGGTTCCAATTACCAACTTGTTTGACCGGAATAAACATCTCGGTTCAAACAGCAAAGTTGAACAAATCACCAACTTGCTTGACCAGAGTACACATCTCGGTTTGACTCATGAACTTAGAGTAAAACATCTCGGTTCAAACTGGAATAAAACATTTCGTTCGAAATCGTAAAGTTGAGCAAAACATCAACTTGTTCAACTGGAGTAAAACATCTCAGTTGAGAATTTCAAAATTGAGCAAATCATCAACTCAATTTACCGGAGTGAAACATCTCGGTTTTAATTTCAAAGTTGAGCAAAACATCAACTCATTCAACCGGAGTAAAACATCTCGGCTGAGAATCTTAAAGTTTGAGCAAAACATCAACTCTTTCAACTGGAGTAAAACATCTCGGTTGAGAATCTCAAAGTTGAGCAAAACATCAACTCTTTTAACCGGAGTAAAACATCTCGGCTGAGAATCTCAAAGTTGAGCAAAATATCAACTCTTTCAACCGGAGTAAAACATCTCGGTTGAGAATCTCAAAGTTGAGCAAAACATCAACTCTTTTAACTGGAGTAAAACATCTCGGTTGAGAATCTCAAAATTGAAAAGCAACAATCAGAATGCTACGGCAAAGATGAGACACTTTTATATATAGACAAAAAGAATATTACATTCTGAAGTGTAAGGCAAAAAATTCCTTTGCGCAGAAAGAAAACAAAAGCTAAAAATAGTACAGTTTGAGGTTGGCCGCATTCCATGGCCGGGGTATTCCTCTTCCTTTCAGGTCCTCCAAGTGGTATGCCCCTTTACCCGCCAGACCGGTGATCTTGTAGAGTCCTTCCCAGTTTGCCCCTAGTTTGCCTTCACCTGGCACCAGGGTATTGCCCATGACCTTCCTCAATACCCAGTCACCTACTTTGAACGGTCTGGGGTGCATCGTTTTGTTATATTTTCTTGAAAGCTCTTGTTGGTAGGCGGCCACATGGATGAGAGCCTTTTCCCTGCGTTCTTCCACTAGGTCCAATTCCAGGGCAATGGCTTCGGCGTTCAGCTCGGGCTCAAAACTTTCACTTCTGAGGGTGGGCATACCAACTTCCAAAGGGATGACTGCCTCCATGCCATATGCCAAGGCAAAAGGAGTTTCCCCGGTAGATCGCCGCGGGGTTGTTCGGTATGCCCAAAGGACGCTTAGGAGTTCCTCGGCCTATTTGCCCTTGGCCTTTTCAACTCTTTTCTTTAACCCATCAAGAATGATCTTATTTGATACTTCGGCTTAACCGTTGGACTGCAGGTAAGCCGGGGTTGAGTTGTAGAATTCAATCTTCAAGTCTTCACAAAATCCTCTATATAGACGGCCATCAAATTGAGTGCCATTATCAGAGATCAGAATTTTGGGGACACCAAACTGCGTTACCACATTCTGCCAGACAAACCGTTTGACGTCTTTGTCCTTTATTGTTGCCAAAGGCTCAGCTTCAACCCACTTGGTGAAGTAGTCTGTGGCCGCGATGAAGAACTTCCGGTTGCCTGGTGCCGTTGGGAGTGGCCCCACTATATCTAGCCCCCACATCGCAAAGGGCCAAGGGCTGGTGAGGGGAAGAAGTTCCATGGCCGGCTGGTGGATTTGGTGGGCAAACTTCTGGCACATTCTCACACTTGCGAACATATTTCTGCGCGTCAGCTTGCATGCACGGCCACCAATATCCTTGCGATATAGCCCGGTAGGCCAGAGATCTGCCCCCTATGTGACTGCCACAGACGCCTTCGTGAATTTCGTACAGGAAGGCTTCCACGCTGCTTGGGTGCACACACTTTAAATAGGGACCGGAGAACGACTTTTTGTATAAAACGCCTGATGGAGAGAGCCAAAATCGCTCTGACTTCACCCGGACTTTATGTGCTTCCTTCTTGTCGGCTGGAAGGGTCCGTTCTCTGAGAAAGAGGATAATAGGGTCCATCCAAGAAGGACCTAGCTCGGTACAGAGTACTTAAGTCTGCTCGGCTTCCTCAATGCTAGGCCTCGGAAGGAATTCAATCAGGAGAGGGTTGGGAGATGTGCTATCGACCATGGAAGCAAGGCCGGCCAATTCATCCACTCGGCCATTTTCTTCACGGCCAATCTGTTGGACCCTTATCACCTGGAATCGCTTGATGTGGTCTTTGACCAGAGCTTAGTGCTTCGCCATTCTATCATCCTTAGTTTCGTAAACCCCAGAAACTTAGTTAACCACAAGCTAGGAATCACTATAAACCATTAGCTTGGACGCTTGCATCTGAAGCGCGCTCTTGAGCCCGGCCAAAAGCGCCTCGTACTCTGCCTCGTTGTTTGATGCAGGGAATCCGAGGGTGATAGAGTGTTCGATGGTCAACCCGTCTGGCGAAATTAGAACTATGCCCAGCCCGGCACCATGGCGATTAGAAGCACCATCTACAAAAAGTTTCCACATTTCCCCCACAAAGAGCTTCCAACATTCTGACGGGTCCTGGGAAGTCTGAAGATTAGGGTTACCACGGCAGCTCAGATGTTCGGCTTCAGATTCAACGCTGATCGGTTCCACTTCTTCCCCCCTTGGTGATGCGGTACCGGATAGATCAGGTTGGTCGGTGATACCCAACTCCGTCGTCGCATCACCAGGCTGTTTTGTCGTACTAGTTGAAGGTTCTTCGGCGGGGCGCGCAAGTTCTGCATCACCAACATCGCCTAGCTGCAATATTTCGGTCGAGTCCTCATTCACGTCCTCATCTTCCGCGGCAATATCCACCGGGCACACCAGATGAGTTCCAGGTGAGAATTCAGCAACGAAGTCGGCCAAGGTCTAGGCTTTTATGGCAGTTCGTGGCTGGAATTTGATGCCAAACTGTCCCAATTCGATCGCCCACTTGAGGATTCGACTTGAGAAATCCGCCCACTCGAATAAAGCTTTGAGGGGGAACTGTAACAACGCCCGTGGGGGGGCCGCGCTACAGTTCGGACTCCATTTTTTGTTAGTGTGTTGCGGTTCGTAATCTGAACCAAAGAGTCCAACTCTGGCAAATCGTTTTGAAGAAAAACAGATTTTGAAAAGAAGTGCCAAACATGGACTGCTTTGCCAGATACAGAGTCGCCACCTAAATATTTTTTTAAAATGGGGAATTTAGGAAACCCTGACTCGGTGCCAAAGGCCACGTGTCCGTCATCACCAAAGTTGCCTCGGCTCGGGAACTTGGGTACGATTGGGGAAGGTCAGCTACGAGCACCCCCTCTCGCCCGGTCCGAAGACCGGCCTCTACTAACCATGATATCCAATTTTGAAAACTTTATGCGTTCTTATTCCGGTTATTAGCCTAGAATTACTATGTTATGCGCACAACAAACAAGTATAGACTAGATTGCCTAATTTGGAAATAAGCATTGCATATCCGTTGGTTTTGAAAACGCTTTGGAATTTGCTACTCGCAAGTAGGCTAAAATACGGATTTCAACGAGTTTTTCCAACTCAAGCAATCCAACCTCCACCCACAGGCATTCAAACAGTTTATCTCACGTAAGCACTTAGCCACATGGTAAGTATACTGTCATGTTAACATTCACACGCATGCGAGATGCTAAAGCATAAATACTTACATTGTACTCCGTGCCAAAACAACAAACTAGTTAGCAAACATGCGTGTCCCTAGTTCATGGTAAGTGGCTAATGCAACACAGGCAAGAATGCAATTTAGAGTAGGCTCGGCTAACCCTAAAATGGCATGTGAAATGCAATCATTCGATACACGTATTCAATTTGGAATCGAAAATACAATGCAGTTTGTATGGTGTACCGAGCCCGGTGCATGTAAACAAATGCATGAATGCACGCATGCATAGCATAAGGTATGCTAATTTAAATATGCCCTAGTCTACCATCATAAGCAGGTAAGTAAAAGGGAAGGAAGACGTGGGGTTAGAAAACATACACACACCCACGCACACTTATTACAAATATGCCCTCGCTCGGAGGGACCAAAAGAATATACGAATTAATTAGGTACGCAAGCTAATTAAAAATTACAGACCCATTAAATTAATTAAACAAATTAATTAATCTAATTAAAACAGTAAACCGCCTCGGGAAGAGGGCCAGATGCAGCGCATGCTCGGGACTTGCTCGGAATCGCACTGCCATGCATAGTCTACCTCTGTTTTCCCTGCTCTGCTCCTCTGAAAACTGCCAAAGTCTCAGGAATGCCTCTCAGGATACTGGAGGATACCACCGGCTGAGTAGAATTACCATCGGCAGTGAATTGTGGTCACCGGCACAAAAAGAATCCATCAGCTACCAAAGGATGGCCGGCCGGCACTAAATATTGCCGGTCGGCAGAAAGTTCCTGCAGAACCTGCAACTCACAACAGCAGAGGGCAAAACTTGCATGGCAATACAATTCAAGCAATGTGTGCACCAATCATGCCCCCTATCATATTTGTGACTCAAAGGGGCATGTGTCTCGATTCTCGGGCCACCAATCACGCATTTCCATGCATGATGGCCCAAAAACCAAGTGTGCAACTTTCGTTTCAAATGAAATGCAAATCAAACAAACACATAAAGGGCCAACCTCTATCATACTCACTTCAAGAGGCCAAGCATGCACAATGCAATGCAATCCTAGACATGTTAACTAGCATGCAACATGGATAATGCAAGGCACTTATGCAAGCATACAAGCAAGCATGCAAGGTGAGTATGCAAACCAAATAAAAGATGGACTTAAACATGAATTAGGCAACTCTAAATAGGCCTAAAACAATGGCCAAAATGCCCAAAAATGAAGACTAAACACACATGCACACATGCAAGTAAATTGGACCAACACTTAGGCATTAACCAAGCAACTCTAAAGCACACTTTAAAGAGGCTAAGTATGGACAATTAGCATGCAACATAAGCTTTGAAATCATGTTATAGAAGGTACCAAACCAACTTAAAATAGACCAAACAAAGCATGCAAATGGCCCAAGTACTTGAAGCAAGTCAAAGGGGACCTAAACCATGGCCAAGCCAACCAAGCCTCATAAGGCCAAGAAGGCTTAAAACAGGTCTAAGGCAGCCCTAGACCATGCAAAGGGAGCTTCCTAGATGGCATCTAAGTGGCTCAAAATCAAAGGCATACACAATGGCCAAAACATGGAACATGCAACACAACCTTTCAAAGCATTAAAGAGACATGCAAGGCAAGCATACAAGCATGTCTTAGGGACTGAAATGATGCCACTAATGGTGCCAAACCATTGAAAATAATGCAAGTGATGCATGCTATACAATTATGCACTTAAGGCCAACAAGCCAAATATGCAAAGAGGCTATATAATGCAAGTTAGGGTCGACCAAAACAACTATGGACAGACCTTATACATGGAAAAATAAGCATAAAACCTTCATGAATCTAAGCCTAACACATGCTAAAACAAAGGCACACAACCTAAGGCATGTTAAAGGATCAAGGAGGCATTACATGGCAACTATGCTAAGCATGCATGGAGTACCAAAACCAACACACAAAAATGTTATATCATGGCATAATGAGCATGGAAAACAACCTAGACATGATCAACACACACTCAAACAAAGGCTCCCTCAAGAGGCCAAAATGAGTCCTTTTCAAGGACATCAAGGAGGGGGGGTGGCCGCCTCCTTCTTGGGACTTCAAGGCACCATCTCCACCACTGAAATCCCTCAAGATTTCAGTGGTGAAGAGGCCCAAACACCAAAGTCTCGAAACTTGCACAAAATAGCACAAAAATGGGGCCTTTCAAGGCCTAAGGGGGGTCAAACCTCCCCAAAGCACAAAACACTCTTAACAAACAATCAAGAGGGCCTAAAAACAGAAATTTTTTGTATTATACACTAGACACAAAAACAGCTCTAAGATAGGTAGAAAATCAATGCAAAAATGGGGAATAAAAGGGAAGTTTCTTACCCTTGTAGACCACTTTCACAAATGTTGATGTTGTTGCTTCCTTGGGCTCAAATCTAGCCAAGAACTCCAAGAACAAGCCTTGGTTCTTGAAGAAACCAAGAAAAAGTGAAAGAGTATGTGCTTGTGTGCAAAAGTAAGGCACAAACACACACAAGGGAGATATAGAGATAGGAGATATATGAGTCCTAACCCTAAAACCAGAGCTTCTCTCTAAGCTTTCTCTAACCAAAAAACCAACCCTAAAGCCAAGGGAGGAGGGCTCCTCTTATAGAGGAGCCAATCTTGTAAAGCTTACAAGGTAAGCTAACAAGGGGTCCATCCCTCCATACACGTGTATGGAGGGGAAGCAAATGCACCAGAGCTGTTTTAAAATATCTCCAAAAGTAGCTAAACAGTAGTCGACAGGGCAAAATTGTCATTTTGACAAAATGGAGTGCCGCCCGGCAACAAAGAGTGCCGACCGGCAATATAAATTGCCGGTGGCAACAAAAAACAGCCGGTGGCCTCTAGCCACTGCCGGTGGTGTGTGGGGATGCCTCACAAGGCATTCCCTGCCCCTCAAAGGCAAAACACAAGTGTTTGGTGCAAAACCAGACACTAAACAGTCGAGTTTGGAGATCCTGAAGCAAGGCGCGTAGCCGAGACCTCCGCGAACTCCAAACGAACACAAACATGGATAATCACCGGGTGTTCAAATGGTGACGTCCAAGTCTTGAGGACGGTCAAAAATGGGGTGTCTACAGGGAACTCGGTCAAAACGATGATTCTATGGGCATGGAAATAGTGCGCCAACTTCCTGGAGGCCATCATCAATGCCAATGCAAGTTTCTCCAGCGGCAAGTATCGCGACTCTGCCGATAGCAAGGTTTTGCTGACGTAGAAGATTGGGAGATGCTTGATTCCTTCTGACCGGACAAGCACCGCACTGACTGCATGCTGTGAAACGGCCAGATAAAGGTAGAGTTCTTCGCCGGGCTTCGGTGTTACCAATAGTGGTGCTGAAGACAGATACTCCTTGAGCTTGGCCAAAGCCCGATCACACTCTTCATCCCATGAGAACTTTGATTTCAAAGCTTGAAAGAAAGGGCGGCAGCGATCTGATGACCGGCTTATAAGTCGGTTAAGTGCGGCGGCCATTCCGGCCAGATGCTGCACGTCCTTAGCCGAGCTTGGCTGCTTTAATTCTTGTACAGCTCTGATCTGAGTGGGGTCTACTTCGATGCCTCGGTTTGTGACTAGGAAGCCTAAGAATTTTCCGGATCCCACGCCAAAAGCACACTTAGACGCATTCAGGTGTAGCTTGTGTTGTTTGAGAATGGCGAACATCTCGGCCAGGTCAGACAAGTGGTCTGCTTGATGCTGGCTTTTGACCACCATATCATCAATGTAAGCCTCCATCGTCCGGCCTAGCAGAGGAGCGAACATCTTGGTCACCATCCTCTGGAAAGTGGCCCCGGCGTTCTTCAAACCAAAAGGCATGACTCGGTAGCAGAAGAGTCCCCTACGGGTAGTGAAGGAGGTGATCTCGCGGTCGGGGCCATGCATGGCAATCTGATGATAACCGCGGTAGGCATTCAAGAAACTGAGCCTGTTATGTCCAGCCGTTAAGTCCACAAGCTGGTCTATTCTGGGCAGTGGAAAGTTGTCTTTAGGACAAGCCCGGTTGACAGTCTTGTAGTCGACGCAAACTCGCCACTTCCCATTCTTCTTGGGTACAACGACCGTGTTTGAAATCCACCGAGGGTAGTGCACTTCCTGTATAGCTCGCACCTCAAGCAAGTTCTTTACCTCTTCTGCAACTACATTGGCGTGATGCAGCGCCGATCTCCTCGTTCTCTGAATGACCGGCTTTGCACCGGGGAAAACATTCAGGTGATGGCAAATGAAACTCGGATCAATGCCGAGCATGTCGTAAGGCGACCATGCGAAGACTTCGATGTTTGCCATCAAGAACTCCACCATATCGATCCTTTCTTGGGCAGTAAGGCTTGAATCGAGCAAGAAGAACTTGTTTGGACTTTCTGTGTCAATCCAAACTTCCACCAATTCTTCAACGGCCTTGTCCTCAGCCTTGGTGCCCACATCGTCAAGGACTCCCCGGTCCTCCAGTCCTTCAATCATTTGGACGAAGCCTTTGGCAGCGCGGCTCCCATTTACTACCACGAAGCATTGCTTCGACATGACTTGAACGCCCCAAACTTCCTCAATTGCCCCCATAGCCGAGGGGAATCCCATCACCTGATGGTAGGTCGACGCTACGGCTTGCATAGCGTGAAGCCATCCCCTTCCAAGGATCAGGTTATAAGTAGATGGCACTTGCAATACCCAAAACTCCACTTGCTTGACCGCGGATCCCGTTTTAACCGGCAGGATAATTTTTCCCAAAGGCCACTCCGGTTGCAAGTTGAAACCAACTAGTGGCGAAGTTGCCGGAGCCAAGTCTGTATCTCGGAGTTTGAGCTGTTTGGATGCATCGTAATACATGATCTCGACCGAGCTTCCCTGATCGATCAAGATGCGCTTGACATCGAATTCCTTGACACGAAGCGTGACCACTAGGGCATCGTTGTGCGGCGTCTGAATGCGCTCTAAGTCCCTTGTAGAGAAACTGATCACGTCCTTCTCTTCGGTCTTCCCCCTCTTGATCGCGGGCTGGATCGACAAAACTTCCCTTATGTGTTCTGCCTTCTTGATCATACCTCGGAGCTCGCGTACATGCGCCGGCTCCACTGTGCCGTAGATGACATTAACCACTCCTTGAGGGAGCGCCTCCAAGTCATCCTGTCCACGCGGGTCAACCGGGGCTTGATGTGCGGCCTTCACACCCCCATGGATGTAAAAATCCAAATGCCCGGCTGCGACTAGCTCTTCCAAGAGTTGCTTCCGGTGTCCACGCTCCCGGTGAAAAGTGCAGCGATACCGCAGATTGAAACCCTTCTGCGCATCGCCTAACTTAGCAGGAAACCAGACATAATCCTCGTCACGGATTTCACTAAGTATGCGATAAATTGGAATCTTAAAAACTGTGGTGATGCCTGTTCTGGCCTTCAACCTTCTGTTTCTATCAGCTACATCATCCCGGGGGTAATCATCTGGGTCATTTCGGTGACCCCTACCCCGATTTTTGCGATTTGAGCCACGGTCTGATTTCTAGCGCGATCATTTGAATGGTTTACCTTCTGTCCGACCGCGTGTACCTTGCCAGCCGACCTCTTGTCTGTTGCTACCGGAGTTGCCTTCGCGGTAGATGCTGTCGCATCATTTTCTACTCGGATATGTTCATTGATGCGCTGCATTGATTGGACCATGGATGTCGGCTGGTGCATAGTAAGCGAGTCCCGCAGTCTATGTCTGACCGGGAGACCACGCTTGTATTGGGTGATTGCCAGGTTGACCGGGCAATCCAAGATCTCGTTGAAGGTTTCCCAATATCTGGAGTTGTATGCCTTCAGGGTGTCGCTCGACTCCATCTTGACACTAAGAAGGTGGTCGACTTCTTTTGGCGTTTTGATGTTCGTTTTGATGCGTGTCACAAAGGCTTCCGCCAACTGGTGCCACCTTTTAATGCTTCCTTCCGATAACCTCTCGAACCATTTCAAGCCCAGCTCGCCCAAGCTTGACGGGAAGATTAGGTACATAAGAGCGTCATTCCGCCTGTGTCCGGCCATGACCTGTCGGAAGTGGCTTACATGTATATACGGATCGGTCTTTCCATCGTAGAGCTTGAACTTTGGCTGGTGGAAGCCCGCGGGAAGCGGTGTTGTTTCTATCTCCAGGGAGAAAGGAGTGACGCTCAGCCTCGCCAAGTCTGTGTCTAGAAGGAGAGGCACAGCTAGGCGGGGTGGAGGCATTCCGACCTCTTCACTGGCGTGAACCCCATAGGATAGCCGCTGGAACACCGGCACCCTTTGAGCCTCCCGCCGGCGAGCCCGTTCCTTCAAGACTACCCGCAAATCCTCTGAATGAGCGGAATAAGAATACCTCAACGTCGTCGCCGGACGTGAGGGTTGATAGGTGCTGTCTTGCGCGCTGGACTTCTCTACGTGCGCGTTGGAATCTCCAACCTTGTAACTTCTGGTGATTGAGATGGACGGAATACGCCGCTGGCTTTGACTGCATGAACGGCGGGGTTGGGTGCGCTAACTGTGGTCTCCCACTCCAGCTACACCCTTCCCTTTGACATGTCGCTTAAGATCCTCCATTTCCGCCGCCATTCTCCGGATGACGGCGTCTTGGTCCCTTAGCTTGTGTTCCAGACGTTTGGCGTGCAATTCTCTCTGCCGCCGGTGACCGTCTGGACTCCGTGAATGACCAAAGCTTCTTCCGCGCTTATCCCGCGCGTCCCTTGAATGTCCTCCCGGAGAAGTCTCCAGGTCCGCCATAGAAGGAATGGCAGGATGTCCTTCTCTCCGTCTGCCTGACTCTGAGGTAACTCCGTCGATGGCAGACAATGGAATCTCGTCGTTGTTCGCCATGGACGGCGATCAGATGAGCCTAGAAGACAAGGTTTTGTCTGTGGGTTCGATTCCCACAGACGGCGTCAATTGTACGGGGAGAAAATATTCAGGCGAGCCCGTACTCCTTTCTTCCGAGCTCCTGTCTGTCCAATCGACCTGCGAGCACAACGGCGGTGAGCTACCCGGCGGTGTGTGGCCGGAAACCCCTCCGACGATCAAGTTAGCACACACCCAGGGATATAGAGAAAGAAAGGAGAGAGTTAAGTGTAAATATATATCTCACCAAATATTCATCTATCACGGCATGGGGGCGTAGACATGCTTATATACCTTCTGCGCCCCAAATCTACTCCCATTAGTCTCTCGACACGTGGTGCTGCTATCCCATCTGTCAGCACAAATCTAGCTGAACATCACCTATCCAAACTGCCAACCCATACTACTGGGAGCTCGGCAGCCGGGCTGCAGCATCTCGGCTGCCAACGGCCGTGCTGCACATCAAGCTAGAGCGCTCCGCTCGCCGAGCTCAACGACGACCGAGCTCGGCCACATTCCGGCAGAGCCAAGCTCAAGGCTGGTCGATTTGGTAAACCGAAGACCTTTCCAGCCAAGCTAGAAGCGCGAACTGTGGGAACAAGACCGGCTTCCATCATCTCGGCCAAATTACCCCAATTAGCTCGGTTCCCTCACAAACAAGCCCAAGTAGCTTGGTCCCGACATGGTCCTGAGCCAGTACCGAGCATAACCTTCTCCGGCTAAGCCCAAGCTACCACGGCCCTCAACATGTTGGGCCCATAGTCTGCCCGGTCATTACCTCGGTCCAATCCATCTCATAAATTTCCCTCTCAGATTGAATGACAAATTGATATATATCAATTTTAGATAGAAGCATTCCAGCTTATATGTCAAATCTAATATTATTTTATCTTATTGGGTGGATTAAAATTCGACAACTTAAACATGTCAAATTTGACCCGTTAAATTCACACTAAATGCCAACTTATCATTTGATATATCGAGTGAATTTCATTCTTTATGTCAAAATTGAACTGTTGCAGTGGCACATAAAATTTGGCATGTCGGGTGTATTTTTTTTAAACCTGGAGGTGGCGACCAAAACACCATATTAGTTGCAGAAAAGGTACCTTCGCCAACAAACTTTTTTAGTCGCCAAATCTCAATCAACGGCGACTAAAATATTAGTTGCTAAAAGTACTAATTTGGCGACTAATTTTTTTTGGTCGCCAAAATGTAACCTTCCGCGACAAAATTTGTAGTTGGTCGCCAAAAGCATACCAATTTCTGCGACTAACTCATTTTCTGTCGCCAAAATGTGACCTTCTGCAACCAACTCATATTTGGTCACCAAAAAAATTGATCATTCGCGACTAATTAATATTTGGTCGCCAAAAGGTAACTTTTAGCTACCAACTTTTATATTGGTCGCAGAAAGTGGTCGCTAAAAGTGCAGATTCTTGTAGTGTGGATTAAAATTTGACAACTTAAATATGTCAAATTTGACCCGTTAAATTCACACTAAATGCCAACTTATCATTTGATATATCGAGTGAATTTCATTCTTCATGTCAAAATTGAGCTGTTGCAGTGGCACATAAAATTTGGCATGTCGGGTGTATTTTTTTTAAACCTGGAGGTGGTCAGTATAATTTATCTAAGGTAATAATAAATAGGGTAAATTACATTAACATCCCCTGAGATTTATGTTTATTGCAGTTCCCCCTCACCTTTTAGAAATTCCATCCCCCCTCCTTGAGATTTAAAGTTTCATTACAGATTACTCCCTCCAATAATTTAATTTTTTTAAATACAATTTTGCCCTCACTGGTTAAATTACATTGACACCTCTCACATTTTAGAAATTACAATCCCCTCCATAAGGTTTAAAATAGCATTATCAATTGCCTCATCGGTTAGTATTAGTTGAAAAAAATTCATTGAAAAAAAAAATTAATTGGAAAAAAATTATTTCAAAAAAAAAATTGATTGAAAAAAAAATTTGTTAGTCAAATTTTTAAATTTCTGTTTAAAAATCAATGTAAAATAAAAATCACACTGACACCCCTTGAGGTTTATGTTTATTACACTTGAAAGATAAAAATTATATAAAATGATAATTATTTTTTTATTTTTTATTTCTTAACCAAATTAATTTTTAATTTTAAAAAAAATTCTAAAAATCAAATCATACATAACCTAAGAATTTTTTAATAAGTCATTTCTTACGTTAGTAACTTATTTAATTATTTGTTAATTTTACGACATTTTTACCATCTAAAGTCTGTTTGATATTCATTTCGTTTTTACTTTTCAATTTATATTTACAAAAATTTTAAAAACTGTCATAAAAACTTGTTTGATACTTTTTTTTTGTTTATAAATGGTTGTCTTAGTTCGTAAATTTAAGAAAAAAAACGTAAATTCAAAAAATGAGTTTATGTTGGTTTTTAAACAGAAATTTAAAATTTTGACTAACAAATAATTTTTTTTTCCCAATTAATTTTGTTTTTCAATGAATTTTTTTTTCAACTAATACTAACTGAGGGAACAATTGATAATACTACTTTAAACCTTGGGATTAGAATTGTAATTTCAAAAATGTGAGAGGTGTCAATGTAATTTATCCAATGATGGCAAAATTGGTATTTAAAAAAATTGAATTACTGGAGAAAACAATTTGTAATAAAACTTTAAACCTCAGAGAGAGATGTAATTTTTAAAAGATGAGGAAATGAACTGTAATAAATATAGATATCAGAGGATGTCAATGTAATTTACCCTAATAAATAAGAATGGGAGATACTTTAACTCGGTGGGTCATTTTATCAAACAGTTTATAGGCAGAGAAAATAAAGCGGATCAATCATTCACATTTACGCAGAGCAGCAATGATAGAGATGACTAAAAAATTCCATCACTAATAGCTCTAATGAGTTGGAAAATGTAAAAAATAAAAGAAAAAAGAAAAACATAAGAGATAACCATCACATCAAAGGGAGAGCCACCTCATTAGTGTTCTCCTAGTACTCCCTTTTTAGTGCTCCCAAGCATTAATCTACGCAGAGATATGAGATCGCGTGCTTGACCTCGTCGTCCAATTGGCTTTCCTAGCAATTTAAGGGTGTCATCCCAAGTATCTTCTCTGCTATTTCTTTGTGAGTGTTGGTGTGAATTCGTGCTCGGCTTTGTTGGTACATTCAGAGCTCAGCTGTGTCAAATCACATAGAAAACACCACAAAGCACACCTTCCTCTCTCTTGTCCAGGTTATAGTCTCCTCGTTTGGACCGGCTAACAGGACACCTTGATGATCTCTGCTAGGGGTGCCTTGGATCTGCGGGAGGGTAAGGTGGATTTTCCTGTAACAAAAAAAAAAAACTCACAACACCTTCTTCCCTCTTTCTTTTCTCTCTGTGTAAGAAACCCTTTGTATGGCTTGATTTATTAATAAGAGAAGGATGAAAAAGAAAAAATATATATTTTATTTTTATATTTATTAGTTATAAGTTGGATGAAAAAAAAAATTGTTTTTATTTCTCAGTAAAATATGTTAATTGATTATAAAATATTTATAAAGAAAAAAAAAATTCAATCATATCCGTCTCTCACGTATTTATATTTTTTTTACTTATTCCTCATAGAGAGTATATTTAATCCTTCACTACATCTTTTATCAAATTTAAATTTGATAAAAAATTTACTCCAGTAAAATGAGATTAATCTTTTCATCAAATTTGTATCAAATTAAGGGGGAAACTAATTTTTTATAATTAAGGATAAATCAAATCTTTCATCAAATTTTTAAAAAGCTTTTTTCTACCTAAGTTTGATAAAATTGTTAAAAGTGAAAGGATTAGACCATCTCCAACCATTCACCAAACTTGACATCAAATT